>CM034149.1:252537071-252965996 GCA_019776745.2 Taxus chinensis
AATATTGACACTTTCATGCCTGGTGGTCTCTTGGCAGATGATAAAATTCATAACACTTAGACATCCCAATCCCTTGATGAAAGGATGGCTTCATGTTATCAATCCCAAGAATATTTTATCCAAAATAAAATGATGTACACTATAGGATAAAAATGATATGGGTTTGGCATAAAATAACAAGTTGTGCAGGAACCTCTTACACCACATGAGAAAATGGATAGATATGGAGTTGGTATTCGGCCCTACAGATCATCGCCTACATAAATTTAGGCCACCTCCTGGAAACGTGAGGATAGCTCTTCATATTATAATAGTGAACCAGAGTCCCTTTGTAGCCTTTACAATGAACCTTCTTCCACCAACTTATTCTCTAACACAACTATTTTAACCATGTCCCCTTCCACTCCTGAATTAAACATTTTACACCCTTCCCTTATCAACTAGGACCAACAACGACATATACCAATCAATTTCTTTTAGATTGATGAAGAAATTGGTGAATTCATGGGATTTCATGATGACATTCCTAATAGGGACCATAAGAAGGGATTATTTATAAACCCTGATGAATAAACATATTTCAGGGAGGAGGATGAATTTTGGTCAGCAAATGCAAAACGATAATGAGGGGAAAATATCTTCCAAAAAGCCTCGTTGAAATAAAATATCTAAGTGTCATAGTGAAAACCTCTTTGAGGCAAACAAAAAAATAGAAAAGTATAAAAAGGATATTAAAAGTGACAAGCCTATGGGTAAAAATCTCATTGAGACGCCCATAGAGCAAGAACTTAATCTCCCCCTTGATCATATGTGTATGGAGGATGGATCATAATTACTTGTGGAGGAAACTATTGATATCAACATCAGTACAGAAGATGAGCCTAGAATGGTCAAACTTGGGGATTCTCTTTCAACACACGAACAAAAATATTTTTATATGCTCCTTGGAGAATTTTTAGATGTATTTTCTTGGTCCTATGCAAACATACTAGGCTTGGATCCTTCTTTAGTAGTGCATAACCTAGTTTTGCATGAATCAATGAAGCCAATCAAACAAAAACTATACAAAATGCATCTGTGTGTGGCTCTTGTGGTCAAAGAGGATCTAGAAAATTTATTAGAATTGGGATTCATCTTACCTATGTATTACTTTGAACGGGTCTCCAACATAGTGTCTATTTAGAATAAACCTGTTAGTAGAAGGATTTGCAAGGATTTAAGGGACATCAACAAGGCATGTCCTACGATGACTTTCCTCTTGTGAACATCAACATGATTTTTTATTCTATTACTGGCCATGAAATTTTATCCCTCTTGGATATATTCTTGGGCTATAATCAAATCAAGATCACAGAAGAGGACCAACATAAAACTTCCTTTACTACTCCTTGGGTCACATTTTGCTATCAAGTCATGCCTTTTGGCCTTAAGAATGTAGGCGCAACATATCAGAGAGCTATGACTATTATATTCCATGACATGTTATATGATATTGTCGAGGATTATATTGATGATATTTTCTATCACCAAAAAGTAGCACCCTGGGATTTTTTGGTTATGGATCCCTACTTTTGGGTAACATTGGGTTATCTCTCAAGTTGTGGGACTTGTGGGCTTGAGATAACCCTCCAAAGAAAGATGGTTCTTGCTCCTAAACTACCTACCAAAAGGTACACTTAATGCAAAAAAATCTATCTAATCCTAATCCAACATTCCAAGATTTCAAGGGGAGAGAGTGCATGAAAAATAAAGCCTACACTAATAATGGTGATACACCAAAAAAAGAGCTTGTTAGCCAAGAATCTAGCTGCCTAAAATGGAGAGAGGTGAGCAATGGAAAGGATGGAAAAAATGCACCACCAGCCAAAGATAGACTCACACAAAGAACCATTAAACACAGCTTCCAAAACCTACAATAGACATCAAGAATATGCATAGTATACCCTGCAATGAAGAAAGGAAAATAGAGACAATAAAACATGCAAAGGATGGAAAAAATGCATCACAAGAAACATTATATTGCTCTAATAAATATGCACAATACAACATCAGTGGGAAAAAGGAAAGAAAATGCCATTACAAAGCTTGGGAAGGAGGCTTAAGCCATCCACATTCAACCCTAGCAGGGAAGAAAGAGACAAGGGGCAGGAAAAATGACTAACTTCCCTTTAAAAATGAGCCCGAGATTACAATTTTTAGAATGAGGAGAGAGAGAAAGAACAATACCAAAATTTCCCTTTCAACCACTTACAAGTTGTAATAAATGAGGTGAAATGATGGAAATAGATTTGTAAAATCTTCCTCATGTTATCCCATACCCTGTAGTTGGAGAAAATGATGGCCATACTCATTTAATGCATTCCCAACCACTTTTCAACTATCTCTTTGAACTGGGCTTGTTTTCTACAAAATTATCCATCAAATATTCATCAATCTATGAATTTCTTAATTATTTTGCAGCACGTTCAAAGGGTTCAGATGGAACCATGATTCCAACGACACCAATTTTGTGTGATTTCGTTGAAAAATGATCAAGGTATGAGCTTCTGAGTGTAGGAAGGTGATTTGAGTTTGCTAGGCATTTCTTCAACTTTACGGGACTGACAACTAATTATTTAGTTAGGAAACCCAATTTAATTATTTCTCTCTTCCTCCAATGTTTTACATATCTTTTAAAATATCTAGGCATTAAAATCATGTGGTCCCATTATGAGTTTTTCTTTGTTTCTTGTTTGGGGGGTTTAGTATTGTTTTAAGAGATTTATAAGGCTAGTTGCCAGCTCAGTTGAGCTAGCTCTCTTTCTCTTCAATGTTTCCACCAAGCGTCGGGTTCCTCCTGTTTCATTGGGCACTGAGTGCATTTATGATTATTCCACGTTGGGTTTTAACATTATGTCTCCATATTTCATCATGGCTCAAGGTCTTAAACTCTGAATCACCTGTCATATGCAGCAACTCAATATTGACTCCATCTCCATACGCCAAGTCACTCCTTATGTCTCTCATCCATGTACCGCTCCTAGCACTGCTGACTCAACCATTAGCCAACTTGTGGCCATGTTACATGTATTCTTATATACATTATCTTGGTGCTTATCTAACTTGGTAGGCTCAATACCAAATGTCCATCTATCCTCCTTATCACTCTGCAATACATCACGGGCTTCTTGTTCCTTTGACGTTGAGTTGTTTCTTGGATGGTGAGCTCCTCGAATGCATAGTTGAATCACCCTTCACATTATGTTGACCCTCAACATCAACTTACCTTCTCACTGAGCCATCAGTCACATCGCTTCCATGCAGTGAACCTGGGCCACCTCTATATCCAACTTACATTGAGTCCTTGTTCCACGTGGAGGCCCCACACAACTTTAGGGACTTGACCTTTTCTTTTCCTTTTTAAACTATGTCATAAGGACACGTGATGACCCTACCTTTTCCCATGGGCCCACGTCATAATTATTTCATATAACTCATTGGACTCACCGAGTCATCTTAGTGAGCCAACTTACTATTTGCCCCACATCGATGCAATGTTTGATCACCTTCTCCCTAGTAGGATTTGTTGTGAACTCCAAGAGAGATCGCCCCCTTCATTTATTGAATTCCATGGTCAAATATGAGCTCGATCTGCCAAAATAAATTTCTTATGTGGTCGATTCCTCTCATGTCCTATGTTGTTTGCATTATATAGGTTCGCAGTTGGCTCAATTTATCATTGGAATAACTCACTCGACCAAGGCCACAACTTGCCCACAGATTTGAACTTGGTTCTTCCCCAACACAACTCAACCTGTTATTGAGACAACTCATCCACGAATTTCAAAGCTCACTCTTTCTCACACAATGGCTTAGCCCTTCCTATTTCAATTTGACCTCCTATTGCACATTTTAGCACAACAAGACCCATGCCAAGATATCTCGGCCCAATTACTTTGAAGAGCTCGGTCCTCTTATTATCAACATGAATCTATAGGAATCTATCATAGCTCGATTAAGAGCTTGGAAGTATCTTGGAAACAATTTAGAGGAAATTTTTATAGCATGGCTTCCCACAACCTCATTGTAGTTTGATGGGAATTCTGAATATAGCTTTGTTAAGAGCCTCCCTTTGCACATGGCTCGGTCTCATAATGTATAACCAGCTTAGTCCATGTAGAAAGATAGCTCATTTATAAACAAACATAACATCTCAATGATCAATTCAAGGGGGTTGGTCTTCAGTCCCTCTACAAGCATGGTCTAAAACATAACTAGCTCACCCAAACTTTGAAAACATCTAGCAAGGCCTCAACTCAGCTTGGCTTCATGATAAAGAACACCTCGGTGATGGCTTGGTTAGCTCTTCTAGAACTAAAGTGCAACTCTCCCAATCTCCTTCGACTCTTCATCATGTTCCTTGTTCTTAGAGGTTCTTTAAGGAAAATTTTTGGATCTTTCCATCCTTTATCGAGTGGACCCTTTGGTTAATTATCACAATAAGTTGTTTATTATCTAATTTCATGAGGTGTAGTGAAATTAGATAACAATTTGGTGACTCGTGGGGGTAATTATCCTGCTAAATGGAGCATGACCTGCTACCTGTATCAATCCATTGGGTATGGAGTCTATATGATCATCATGAACTAGTCTGAACTTATGAAAATCTTGACCCCGAGATACTTGGAATTTCGTTGCTTGCTTCTAGATCTACTCTGCACTTCTTGCACTCTCCAACTTTCATAAGAAAATATTGAAATTTGTTTTGTGAGAGTAGAAAGCTGTATTAAACTTGAATTCCATTCATTCTTGCAGCTGCAATCTGTTGAGACTAAATGATGAACACTGTAACTTCTTCCTCAACATCTAATTTTTCCAAGCATGAATAGGCAAGACTGATTGGCAAGATGAATTATACTACATAATCTGAGTGAAAATTGTCATATTGGACATCATGGAACTCTATTAAGTTTTGATTTTGTTTCTTATTTTGAATGTCCAATTCCAACATGTTGCCTTGTGTACTTGTTGGGGGCTAGAGTTAACTCTGAATTGGGTTGTTAGATGATCCTTGATTGTTTACATGGACATAGAGGCTTGTTGCAGTTGTTCTTAGAGATAATCGACAAGATTTCCTCTTTAACTGGTTTTAGTTTCTCTGCATTTGTTTTGATTTTAAATTTGCAACTGTTACATGTAACTATGAGCTTCCGATTGTAAGAACTAAAGGGCATGGTGTATTGTACCACTTGTAGCAACTAGGAACAAAGCTATGTACGAATAAAAATATCATACATGCCTCAACCAAGACATGCAGAGTGTGCACAAGCACTTCTTCTTCTGGAAGCACATCTACTCCTACTCCTACACTAACCAAAACAAGGAAAAGCTAAACAAAGCCTGCAACAGGAAGGGAGAAATAGCTTCCCTTCTTTACAAAGTGTGGTCATGTAATTAATTTAGCAATGGATATGGTCTATGACAAGAGTGAAAAATTACCTTCCATTCTTCCACCCAAAGTATCAGCAAAAAAAATGAATACCTCTTCAATATTCTCATCATTTGGTTAGAGTTTTTGTAACTGATCCTTGGTGCATTGAATATCATCCTCATGCTTCGAAGTGAGTATGACCGGTGTTGGCTCCTCCCTTAGCTCCAATGAATCCAAGTACTTGATTGGGCATGGGGCCTTAGCAACCAATGGGTTGATCCTTTTGACTTTCCCATCTCTTTGAATCTTAACTCCATGGATGGAGTCATTTTACAGACCCTCTAGAAGGTGGTTTCTTGCTGGCTGATTTGAATGCTACTCTACCTTTACAATTAACTTTGTGTCTTCTAGAACTGTCTTTTCCATGATGACTGATTTGACCTTATTTTCATCATCTTCCTTCTCCTCAAGCATAAATCTTGAGAGATCTAATTCCTCCCCAAAATCAGATTATTGCAAATATTTAATGGAAGGAGAATCTAAAATTTCATCTTCAAAAGAAAGCAAGAATCTTCCTATGATATCTTCTTCATATAAGGATTCAAAATCTGATTCTCCCACCTCATTGGCATGAAGATCCCCATGGTTGGATGGAGTTGACAATGATGGTTGTGGTGGCTCAATGTAACCCTCCAATAGTGTAGTAAGCTCTAGGCACGCATGACAATGAGGGTCGTTGCATTCCATCAAAAAATATTGCTCACTCGGGGGCTTTTCCCTTTTTGTTGGGATATGCTCCTCCTCTTGTGGATTTGGGGCTAGCTCTTCTTCCTCTAAATTTTTAAGCTAAGATGAATCAAAAACCTCTGAGAATATGGTGCCAATATGCACACTACATTCAGATAAAAGAGACTATTGGCCATCATCTTCCTCTCATGTTTTCTCTTTTGTACAGTCAGATTCCACCTTTTTTCCTTAAACTCCAACCTCTTTTGAAGGCCTAGTTATCAATGGAATTTTCTTAATATTGAACATTACAACCCACTCTTTCAATTTTCTTACAAGTTCTTCCTTGCTAGGTTCTTCAATTTGTTTCCCTCCTTGCCTAATTTTCTGATCTTGCTCTTCCCAAAATGGATTTGGGATTGTAATATGAGGGGTGGGTTGAGATTTAACTGATGTTTGCATTGGTTGAGGTGGTGGAGGGGAAAGTATGGCTTCTTCTTGTGGTTGAGGGGACTTGGGTTTGGAAGGGAAAGGGGAAGAAGAATCAAGATGAGATGGAAGGCTAGGAGATGGAAAAGGGAACCCAACATTTGGGGAAGCATACAATGGCCATGAATCATGACAATGTTGAAATGATATGGATTCGGAAGGAGAGAAAGAAGAACAAGGAGATAGTTATTGACTTACCCATTAACAAGGTTGTCTCACACTTTTCTCATATATTTCAATATCCTCGGTCCATTGTACAATTTGGGGCAACATTTCAACCATGAAATCAAGCTTTTCATGTGGGTTATAATGTCTTGGAAAAGGGCCTTCCCATGGACAAGGGACCCTACAACCAATCCTGAATGCCTTCATTTATGTTGTAGCCCAAGATTGAACCATGCCAACCTCCATTCTTTGGCTCTTTAACTACAACTCAAGAACCTCAGTTATGGGGTAACCTCCATGATTTACACACCGTTGGTCTTGAAAACTTGCATAGTTTTTTGGGTAGCCAAAATGATCTACATATTACTCATATGGGTAAGCAAACTGTTAATTTTCATCATAGTATAGATCTAGAGGCTGTTGATAGGACCCTGAGAATATGTCCTATAAATGTGGAGGTATGTCTGAATGTTATTGTGGTTGTTGCAATATAGAATTCCACTATGGGAATGAAGCCATGATTGTAAAAATTCATAGAATGGAATGAAATGGAAGATATGGGAAGAAAGTGGATGGAAATGGATGGAAGAAAGCTCTATAGTTTTCATAAAATGGTTCATTTGGACCAAATGGAGTCATCATATGTGCTTTGCAAGTCCCTCCAAAGGTTGAATCTCACCAAGAACACACCAACTTGATGAAATGAAGTTATAAGGAGCTTCAAACATGTCCCACCAGACGTTCCAGAACTGTTATCACCAAAAATTAGCACCCTGGGATTTTTTGGTTATGGATCCCTACTTTTGGGTAACATTGGGTTATCTCTCAAGTTGTGGGACTTGGGGGCTTGAGATAACCCTCAGGAGAAAGGTGGCTCTTGCTCCTAAACTACCTGCTACAAGATACTCTTAATGCAAGAAACTATATCTAATCCTAATCTAACATTCCAAGAGGTCAAGGAGAGAGAGTGCATGAAAAATAAAGCCTACACTAACAATGGTGATACACCAGAAAAGGAGGTTATTAGCCAAGAATCCAGATGCCTGAAATGGAGAGAGGTGAGAAATGGAAATGGTGGAAAAAATGCACCACAGGCCAAAGATAGACTCACACAAATCACCATTTATTACCCATTAAACACACCTCCCAAAACCTGCAATAGATATCAATAATATGCACAATATACCCTACAATGAAGAAAGGCAAATAGATACAATAAAACATGCAAAGCATGGACAAAATGCATCACAGGACAAATTATATTGCTCCAATAAATATGCACAATACAACATCAATGGGAAAAATGCAATAAAATACCATTACAAAGCTTTGGAAGGAGGCTTAAGGTCCACATTCAACCCTAATAGAGAAGAGAGAGAGAGAGGGGCAGAAAGGAAGAATGACTAACTCCCCTTTACAAATGATCCCAAGAATACAATTTATAGAATGAGTAGAGAGAGAAAGAAAAATCTTGAAATTTCCCTTTCAACCACTTACAAGATGCAATAAATGAGGTGAATGATGGAAATAGATTTACAAAATCTTCCTCATGTTGTCCCATACCCTGCAATTGGATAAAATGATGGCCATACTCATTTAATGCATTCCCAACCACTTCCTAATTGACTCTTTGAATTGGGATCATTTTCCTCTAAATTATTTATCAAATCTTCATCAATCTCTAAATTTCTTGATTTTTTTGTGTCAGGCTTGGAGCCACAATTCCAATGACACCAATTTTGTGTGATTTTGTTGAGAAATGCTCAAGTTATGAGCTTCTAAGTGTAGGTAGGTAATTTGAGTTTTCTAGGCATTTCTTCAACTTTACAGGACTGGAAATTAATTATTTGGTTGGGAAACCCAATTTAATTATTTCTCTCTTCCTCCAATGTTTTGCATATCTTTTAAAATATCTGGGCATTAAAATCATGTGGGCCCATTATGATTTTTGCTTTGTTCCTTGTTTGGGTTGTTTAGTATTGGGAAAGGGTTTAAAGCACTGTAATGCCAGCTCAGCCGAGTTGGCTCCTCTCTTATACACCTCATCGACCCTCCTTTTCATTATCTTTTGAGTTCTTTTACGCATTCACTATCTCACACACATTTGCATCGGGCTCAGGGTCTTCAACTCTTACTCGCTTGTCACAGGTGCCGACTCAATATTGACTCCCTCTCTATACACCGAGTCACTCCTTATGTCTTCCATCCATGTGCCACTCCTAGCACTGTTGAATCGATGATTAGCCAACTTGTGGCCACGTTGCTTGTATTCTTGTATACATTAGCTTGGCACTTGTCTTACTTGGCAGGTTCAATACCCAACCTCCATTTATCCTCCTTATCACTATGTAATGCATCGCAGGCATCTTATTTCTTTAATGTTGAGTTGTTTTTTGGATGGTGAGCTCCTTGAATGCATAGTCAACTCACCCTTTGTATTATGTTGATCATCAACACTGACTTACCTACCCACCGATTCATCCAAACACATTACTTCCATGCAGTGAACCTAGGCTACCTCTATATCCAACTGATGACGAGTCCTTGTTCCACATAGAGGCCCCGTGCAACTTTGGGGACTTGACCTTTTCTTTTCCTTTTGAAACTGTGTCGCAAGGATGTGTGGTGACCCTACCTTTGCACATGGGCCCGCGTTGGCATTGTTTCTCATAACTCATTTGGATCACCGAGTTGGCTCAGCGAGCCAACTTACTCTTCACCCCCGCATCAATGCAAGGTTCGATCACCTTGTCCCTGGTAGGATTCACTGTGAACTCCATGAGAGCTTGCCTCCTTCATTTGTTGAATTACATGGTCAAATATGAGCTCAATTTGTGAAAATAAATTTCTTATGTGTCTGAGTCCTCTCGTAGCTTGTGATGTTTGCATTACATAGGTTAGCAGTTGACTCGGTTTATCATTAGGATAGCTCACCTAACCAAGGCCACAACCTACCCACAAATTTGAACTTGATTCTTCCCCCACACAACTCAACATGTTATTAAGACAACTCATCCACAACTTGCAAAGCTCTCTCTTTCTCACACAATGGCTCGGTCCTTCCTATTTCAAGTTGGCCTCCTCTTACACATTTGAGCATAACAAGACCCATGCCCATATAGCTCAGCCTAATTAGTTTGAAGAGCTCATTCCTCTTATTATTAACACGAATCAGTATGAATCTATCATAGCTCGATTAAGATATCGGGAGTATCTTGTGAACAATTCAGAGGCCATTTTTACAGCTCGGCTACCTACAACCTCAATGTAGCTTGATGGGAATTCTGAATATAGCTCGGTTAAGATCCTCCTTTTTCACATGGCTCGATCTCACAAAGTATAACCATCTCAATCCTCGTAAAAAGATAGCTCAGTTATAAACAAACATAACAGCTCGATGAGCAATTCAAGGGGGTTGGTCTTCATTCCCTCTACGATCCTAGTCTAAAACATAACTAGCTCACCCAAAAATTGAAAATAGCTAGTCAGGCCTCAACTCAGCTTGGCTTCATGATAAAGAACAGCTCGGCGATGGCTCGGTTAGCTCGTCTAGGACTAGAGTGCAACTCTCCTAATCTCCTTAGACTCTTCATCATGTTTCTTGTGCTTAGAGGTGTTTTTAGGAAAAATGTTGGATCTTTCCATCCTCTACCGAGTGGGCCCTTTAGTTAATTATCACAATAAGTTGCTTGTTATCTAATTTCAATGGGGTAGTGAAATTAGATAACAATATCCTCAAAAATATAAGACTAGAGAAGAACACCCAACAATCCTTCGTCATATCTTTAAAATGCTTTAGGATTAAAAGGCTCGTTTGGATCCATAGAAGTGTGTCTTCGGAGTCATCTCAAGTAAACTATTGGGATTCATTGTGTCTCACCATGTAATTGAAGTAGATCCCTTCAAATTCACTTATATCACTGATATGAACCTCAAATAGATGTGTAACATGTAAGGTAATATTTAGGTCATTTAAAGATTCATTTCACAGTTTAGAGACAAGTGTCATTCCTTCACCCATTTGTTAAAGAAATATATTGATTTCCACTGGTGCCCAGATTTCTAACAATCCTATATAAAGGTTCACCTGGGATAGGTGGTACAAGAAAATAAATAAATAAATAAATAAATAAAATATATATATATATATATATATATATATATATATATATATATATATATATATATATATATATATATATATCTGTTACCCATTTTTTTATAGGCACACTCTTGGTATAGTATGATACCCAACACAAAGAGAGAGGCATCTATTACCTTAGTTACACCTTAATTACATATGAGCTCAACTATCTGCAGATTGAAAAATCACATTTGGTTGTTGTCTTCACCTTTCAGAAAACTTTATCACTACCTTTTGAACAACCATACAAAGATAATATCTAAAGTTTACCCTCTCATATACCTTTTTCCAAAACCGAAACTTACAAGAAGGATGATCAACTAGATTATTTTGCTGAGTGAGTTTGACATTGAGTGTGTTAACCAAAAATAAGTAAAAGGATAAGTGTTTGCTGACCAAATGGTTGAAGCACCACTTCTAGGAATGGAACCCATAATTCTGGATATGTTAGATGCTTTTATTTTATGTATTGAAGAATCATCAACTTGGAAGGTATATTTTGATGGGTCATTCACATTTAATGTCTCAGGAGTAGGATTAGTCCTCATTACTCCTACAGGAGATATTATCTGACAATATTTTAGACTCAGATTCCCATATACAAACAACATTTCCAAATATGAAGCCCTCCTTGTAGGACTTAAAGTCATTATCAGATGGAACATTAAACAAGTTGAGGTTATAGATGACTCTCAACTTATCATCAAACAGGTAAATGAAATATACAAAGTCAAAGATGAGAATCTTATCCCATACAAATGCATGGTGGACACCCTACAAGATTAGTTTGTTCTAATTTTCTTCCATCAAGTTCCACAAATGTAGAACCAATCAGTGGATGATATGGCTATAATCAGATCCTTACTAAGCTTTTTTGTAAATACTAGATACTTTCAATTCCTTATTGATCATATAACAGTACCAGCCTATGACATGCAAGAATCATGTTTGGTATGTGAATTTTTTGGTCTCTTTTCCCCATGGTATGTCGATATTTATAACTACCTACAACATGTTACTTTCTCACCCAGCCTCTTCCACTCCCAAAAGAGAACCCTTATCCAACATATATCCCATTACACCCTACTTGTGGGAGCTCTCTATCGCCAAGGTTACAATGGGACTCTTTTACGTTGCCTTAATTCTAAGGAAGCTACCCAAGCAACCAAATAGGTGTAAGAAGGTATTTTTGGTGCTCATACAAGTGGCATGGTTCTTGCGAAGAAATTTCTATGCGTGGGATACTACTGGCCTAGTATGGAAACAAATTATTTCCATTATATGAAGAAATGTATCCTATGTCAAAAGCACAGTAATTTGATCCATGCACCATCTCAATCATTACAGTCTATCATAACTCCAAGGCCGTTTTCTAAATTGGGACTCGATCTTATAGGAAAACTCACCCCCGCCTCAACTGACAGACACAAACACATTATCATTATTACTAAGTACTTTACTAAATGGGTGGAGGATGTTCCTCTCACTTATGTTAAATGTGCTTATATTTCCAATTTCATCATGAACCATATCATTTTCCAATACGACATCCCTTTTGCCATTGTCTCTGACAATGATAGATCATTTTTAAAAAGCAAGTGAAGGCTCTATGCCAACGCTTTAAAATTCACCAAAGTGGTCTACACCTTATTACCCTCAAGGTAATGGGCAATTTGAGGTCACAGATAATAAAAAAAAAATTGGATTATGGAGAAAATGGTTGGTAAAACAAGCTGCAATTGGAACCTCCAAATCCATCATTCCCTCTGATCCTATCACAATTCCATCCACACACCTATAGGTGTAACCCATATCCCTTGGTATTTGGAACTGAATCCATTATACCCATAGAGATTGAGCTCCCCTATTTTAGAATCTCCTTACGAGATTATCTTGATAGAGATGAGGATTACAAAGTAGTTAGGATAGAAAAGCTTGAACTCCTAGATGAAAAATTATTTCATGCCCTGGACCATCTTAAAGTGTTTCATAATCAAATCCGTACAGGCTACAACAAACTAGTCATCCCTCGATAATTTGATGTAGGTGATATTTTTCCTAAGGAAATTTTGATCTAATTTTCTTGTTCCTTTATAAGTTAATGATATAGTACTAAATAAAATCAAATAACTCAAAAAATGGAGGGTTTAAGGTACCTCAATTTTTTTATGGATGTAAGAAGATAGGCACAAAGTGAATGATATCCTCACTTCAATCTTGATGAACCTACAAAACAAGAATAACTAGAATAAAATGGATTCAATAGTATATGTGGGGGTTTCCTAACAAATCCAGTTACAAGAAGTGTTACCTTCATTTCATGGATGTCAACCCCCATTTGATAAAAGAAGGTGAAATAAATGATAAGTAATTGGATAGCTTGCAGAAACAGATACAAAACATAATTTGAAACTGATAGAAATGGATGGAAAGTTCTAAACTAATCTAAATAAGCTTGAAATAAATTGTACCTAGCTAGGTCGATGGTGACCCAGACTGCAGATAGGTGGGTTGATGGAGACCTGAGTGGATGAAGCTAGAAAGTAAGACAATAATACAAATTTGTAAATATTTGGATGCAGAAGGCTGTCACAGAGACCTGAAGACACTGGAAGTGACCTGTAAAGAAGGACCTGAGACAGAAGAACAAGATGGATACAAAAAAATAGAGATTTGGATGGATTGGTTTACAAATAGGACTCAGGTCGAAGGTGATCAAGCTAGAGCAACGGTGACCAGGGTGCAGACAAAACAAGTTTTGTATAACAGGGAAGCAGGATGGAAGATATAGAAACTAGAACAAAAATAGAGTACTAGCAGATATTGGGGAAGGGTCTAGAAATAGAGATTATACTGACATAGGGTTGGTTTGATGGTAACTCGAGTAGTTTGAAACAAATCCAAAGGTAAGTGTGTAGGATGAGTGACTTGTAAAAAGAAAACTTGGAAAAACAACCTGATGATGAAGATCCAACAATGGTTGGACCTGCAAAGTGTTAGATTCTATAAGATAATAATAAAATTTGCATACAATAACATAGATAAGAAAAAAAATTAAATAAACCTCCCAAAGTCACGCAAATGATGTGAAACAAACTCGAAAGGATTGCAAGAGGGTTGACACAGTTGCTAGATTACTCAGATTCGAAGATAAGTTTGCACAGTGCAAGAAATCTCAGGTTGTGTCTTGTTTTGGAAGGGGGTGAGATCAGTTTTATAGGGTCGACAATGACCCGAATGGGTCACCTTTGACTATGGGTAGTCATTCTTTAGATGGTAAAATCACTGATTTACTCGAGATATGGGGCTTTATGGATAGGGATAAATGCTTTAAAGCATGTTGGTAAGTAAGGGTTGCTTGGGGAAGTGGCATGGGTAGATAGGAGATAAATATGGGTAGGATAAAATATATAAAAAAATGTAGGGATGTGGATTTAGGTGGTTAGGGATAAAAGCATCTCAAAAGGAAAGCTAATAAGAGATAATTAGCTAATTAGGAGAGATGAAAGCTAATTAGGGGCAATTAGCTGATTTAGGTTTAATTAACAAGAATTAATTAATAATTAAAGGCGATGGGATAGTAGATGGCCATTTAAAAAATTAATTAAATTAAATTAAAGGGGTCTAGCCAAGATCATGGTGAAAAATGCACATGCAAGCAGTCAAGGGTAGCGATACCAAATTTTGGTGTCTACAAGAAAATCAGTTCAACACTACAAATAGTGTGATAAGAAAGGAAATTTTGAGCCTAACTGGTTAGGTCCATATATTGTGGTGGCTAAATTTGGTTCTGGGGCCTATAAACTTGCATATCCTAATGGTGAGAAGCTCTGGGAACCTATGACATCATGCATCTCAAGTGTTTCTATCTCTAAGCTTAGGAGCATTCAAAAAATCAAAAAATCAAAAAATCAAAAAATCAAAAAATCAAAAAAAATCAAGAGGATGCCCACCACTTTATTGTGTCACCCACCCGCTCGAGGGGGAATTTCTTTAGTACCATTTCTAACTTTATGGAGCATCTAAACAATTCATCAGGGAAAATCAGGAAGTTCGGCACACTTCTCTATCATCCATTCATCGGGGAAAATCAGAAAGTTCAGCACACTTCTCTATCATCCATTCATTGATATACATTCGTCTACTATCTTTAAAATGATATTACTCTGTAATAACACTTTAAAGAGGGGAGAATGTAGACACCCTAAAATTACACACTACCCTTTTCACATTGCTATTTAAATCAATATCCACCCACATCTCACTAGAATTAATTTAATTAATTCTATCATACGTAAACAATACACTTACACTCCTTAGCTAATTTTATTAGCTTTTTAAATAAAATAAAAGTTAAATATCCACTCACCTTCCACTCATATCCACTTCAATAGCTCACTCAATCAAGTTCTATAACCCTACAAAAGAGGAAGATAAATTGCACTTACAATTTGATGCAGGTGCATCATGGGAAAATGGTGGCAAGTTATTTGGTGGTTATTTAAGTCTATTTTTTCCCTCCACTTCCCTGTTTCAAATTTAATTTGTGTGTAAGATAAAGTAGTAAAAGTAAATGTATGGTAAATGGTCTTGATAGGGTAAATAGGATGGATAAGTAAGTAGTTTTGGCTAATAAAATCATGAGATCAATTTGACAATGAATTAGTTGATGTAATTAGGATATGATTTATCCTATTTCTAAGCCTGCATAATGGTTTAGTTTCTTTAGGGAGTTGTTGCAGGTTTATAGGACTAGAATAAGTCAATTTAGTAATCAATTTAGGAGTTTGTTTTGTAACAATATCCAATATTGGATCTAAAATACGAATGAAATTTTATTATAAAGAGAATCACATAGAGAATGGAATGTACGTGTGCAAATTTTAATAATAAATAATTATAGTCTCTGTTACATTTTTACAAGTTTTAGTTATGACTATGTGTAAATCTTGAGATAGGGGCAGCAACATATGGTTAAATCAATTATTATCACCTTGACTGCAAGATTGAGAGTGAATGCAAAAGATTGAGGATCTAATTGCAATATAAATCAGGTTATAAAAGTGTATATTAAAAGAGTTATTCGCATTTTCTTCCTACGTGGGCATGAACTAGGGCTGCGTAGATATTTGGATTTAACCAGCAAAATTATCTCAAATTTTGAAGGCATTTCTGTCTCGAGCATTGGAGAATACCCACAAAATTTCAGAGTAAATATTGGACTGTGCGCGAAGTTATTAATGACATAAAATTCAAGTTGTAGGGGAGAGAAAACAGAGACAAAGAAAACAAAATTTGAGGTGAATTTTGGTTGAATTGGGTGTTTGAAAGCTAATAATCGATTGAGAAATGTTTTAATGAGTTCACAATGATTCTTGGCTATGAAAGGCTAAGAGGATCCAAATAAATAGATTTTCCTTGTGTTTTTTGAAGCAAAGAAAATGCTAAGAATTCTTGTTTCCATACAAAAAATTCCTGAATCATTTTATGATTGTTCTTAGTGAAACCCCCGATAGAGTTCATATAGGCCTTATAAAATTCTTATATACCTTGTCAATTAATTGATATTGTATTAATACAGAGATGGTTCTTGGGATTGTAAATATGAACCAAAACATAGGTGAATGCTAAGAATCCATAACAAATCTTGTATGAACCAAATAATTTGTGTATTGTAATTTGTAACATTGCCATCATTTTTGGTCTAGTAGCTAGAAAGCCTAGTAGCCTTAGTCTAAGAAAGGAAAACTCATGATAATGAACTGAGAAGGCTTTTGAGGTAACAAAATTGGAATATAGGGATGGAGTAAGTGCATTCAAAGAAATAATTTCAAATATATTTATGCATGTAATCAAGGAGACCACCAAGTGAGCTTAAGGCCTTGACTGAAGAAGGTATGAGTTTTTTATTGTTATTTGCCTTTTTTCTAATTCATGTTCATATTAAGTGTCATGCATGTGGAGTAGAATGAGTCAAGAAGGTGATGTAGGAAAACTAAGGTATGATAACCTGTCTAAAGGGGGAAAAAGATATTGAATTTGTATAAAATTCAGCTAGGAGAGCATCATAATTGAAGAATTCAAGAACTAAATATTCAAATTAAATCCTCTTAAATTATTATTCAAATTCAGCCAACTGCACAGACCAAATCAACATGCTAAATTAGGAAAATGCATTCATTAACCTACAAATTTTTCAAAGTTTGATCCTCAATCTATGGCCTCTCCTTCATCTATAAATAAGATACTCATCTCCTCACAAATAATCTTTAGGAAGCTTAAGGCATTTACAGTCTTACTCTATTGAATTTCCACTCAAATTCCTATGTTGTTAGGCTGCCCATTTGATCAACAAACTCATAATCAAGCTCATCACTCATCCATTTTCTCATAGCAAGAATTTTCTTACATTCGGAGTCACATTTGGAGCATCCACATGTACAATAATATATCAAAGAGGTTTAACAAGCTTGGTACTTCACTCCATGATTCATCCATCTCATCTGAGGTTGCAAGGAAATGCGAAGGAAGGATCTGGTTTGCATTTCATTTACTTACTTCTTCCATTATTTAGTTTTTCTTTATTTACACAACACACCATAGATCTTGATCCTAGTGTTAGGATAACAAGATAGAAACAAAGCTATGTCAATCCCAAAATAGGATCCCTTATGAGAAAAGAGTTAACCAAACTCATTAAGGCCAAAATTATATTGTCCATCAAGTATTCCTATTTGGTGGCTAACTTGGTCCCTGTTATGAAGAAAAATGGAGAAATTAGGATGTGTATGGATTTTGGATACTTGAATAAGGCCTCCTTGAAGGATTATTATCATTTTCCCTCCATGGAACAAATATTTCTGACGGTGGTAGGAGCTGATGGGTTCTCTATGTTTGATGGTTATTCAGGTTATAATCAAATCAGGATTAGAAAAGAGGATCAACATAAGACCATGTTTACAACCAAGTGGGGAATGTATACATATGAAAATATGTCCTTTGTTTTGTTTAATGTGTGTGCCACATTTCAAATAGCCATGGATATTTCATTGAAGGGCTATATAAATGACTTAATCCTCGTCTACTTAGATGATACCATTATTTTCTCAAAAGAGAGTAAAGATCGTATCATTCATCTTGATAAATTATTTGAAAGATGTGGGGAATTTTGAATGTCTCTTAATCCCAAGAAGTACATTTTTGAAGTTCTGCATGGCAGACTTCTAGGTCATGTTGTTTTAAAGGATGGTATTTCCATTGACCCTTAAAGAATTTATGTCATCCCTTCTCTCTCTTTTCCAACTCACAAAAAGGCTTTGCAATATTTCCTCGGTAAGATTAACATTGTTAGGAAATTCATTCTTAATTTTACAAGGGTGGTCAGGCCTATCAATCTAATGCTCAAGAAGGATGTGGCTTTCAAATGGACCATGGAAGGAAAGAATAGCTTCACCAAGATCAAACAATAAATTTATCAAGCACTCGCGCTTATCAACCCTAACTATTCAAAGGATTTCATCCTTTATGCATACGGGGATGAGGTTAGCATTATCACAGTGTTAAAATGGAAAAATGATAGGGGTTCAGAGTAACTCGTGGTCTTCTTCAGCCAAACACTAAAGGATTATGAGTTAAAAGGCAATCATGTGGAGAGGCATGTCTTCGCCATCATGAGGGCTCTCAAAAAATTCAAGGCTATGTTTTCTGATAGCCACATCAAATTTTTAGTCTCACACCAAAGTGTGAGAGATTTTATCATGGGAGCGTAGATCAGTGAAAGGAGAGTTGGATGCGTGACCAAGACTATGGAGTGTGATGTGACCATCAAGGCCAAAAAACTAGTAAGAGGTAGAGAAATTTGTGAGTAACTTTCTTTGGATGCTCAAAATGATCAATAAACCTCCTTCTTCGTGGAGGAATGAGAACAAAATTTAGAAGACCCATGAGATGTAACAAGTCCAACGAATGAAGAGGATTCGTGAAATATAGGAGGTCAACGTAGTAAGAAAAACTGGATTGATAATATGGCTATACTTTTATCCACTGGAATATATCCTTCTTATTTGAGCAAAGCTAAGACGTGGCATATAAGGTTACAATCTGTCCCTTATGTGTTGATTAGCAAGGTTCTTTTCAGAAGTAACTTTAAAAGAGTATTGCTAAGGTCCATTGAGGGTGGACAAAGAGATAATGTTTTGGTAGATTTTTACAATGGTTTCTTTAGTGGACACTTCTCAGCCAAGGACACAATAATTAAAATTATAAAGGTGTTATAATTTTGGCCCACATTTCTCGTGGATGCTCATATATGGGTTAGAAGATGTAAGAAATGTTCTCTCTTAACTGGTAAATATAAGATAAATTCCATCCAACTTCATCTTATTCAGGCGGATGAACGCTTTTCTCAATGGGGACTTGATTTTATTGATAAGATTAATCTTGTGTCAAGTGCGGGTCATAAATGTGTCTTAACAACAAGTGACTATTTTACCAAGTGGTTGGAGGTTGTGGCACTCAAGGAAGCTACTGGATCAACTATCCTTGATTTTATTGAAGACATTGTGATAAGGTTTTGGGTTCCCCAAACCATCATTTCTGATAATGCAAAATCCTTCTTACGCTCTAAAATATCTTACTGGGATTTTAAACATGGAATATATTTGAAGACATCTTCCAATTATTACCCTCACGGTAATGGTTTGGTATATTCTACTGAAAAGAAACTCATTAGAATCATGAAAATAACAATGGAAATCAATTCAAAGTAAATGACACACTAAGGTAAAAAAATATTTTGTGGACTTACAGGATCACATCAAAGAGAGCAATTGGAAATTATTTTTTTTCCTTTTGTATTGTAGAGATTCCAAGCTTCCATTATCTATGGATTTAACCTCATTGGAGTTGGCTCAACAGTTAGAGTTTGAGGGTGAAGATCAAATAAAAATAAAAATGACGGAATCGGTTGAGCTTGAGAAATTGAGGAATTCTACCGTGATCAAATTAGAAGAGCACAAAAGGTCGACCAAGCAGTGGTTTGATAAGAGATCCAAAACACAATCTTTCAAAATAGGTTATATGGTCCTGAAATGGGATGCAGACAAAGCTAAACCAAGGAGACACTCTAATTTTGATGCACCTTGGAGTGGACCATACATTATCACTACATGCAATAAATCCAACTCTTTTGGGTTTTCTAAACTTAATGGGGGGGCACTTAAAATCCCATTCAATGGGATATGTCTCAAACCTTCCCTTTAAGTTAGTTTATTGCATCTTGTACATAGTTTTTGTTTTATCCTTTTCTTGTCATTGTTGGAGGTTCCCGCCTTTTGTTGTGTGATGATCACTTATTGAGTGTCTTTTCCTCAATCTTTTGTGGTGGTCATCTGAATACGTGATTGTGCACACTCTTCATGTTTTGCTTGGAATATGCATGGCCCTCACCTTTTGTAAATAGGTTTTGGGAGTCCATTGTATTTGTACACAAGTTATTTTAGTTTCCTCCCTCCATGGTATAAAATCAGAAGATTTTGGGTTAATTTCAAATATATTCATCCAAGGCTCCAAAATTTTAGCTTCAAAATGGATTTTCAAGGATAGTTATAAAAAATTTAAAGATAAAATTCAAGTTTTAGGCTTGACTCCATGCCCATAGATGCTTCAAGGCTAATGATATTTACATATAGCAGGAATATGTCTGCTGAAAGTCGCCAAATTTTTGTCCAAAATAACACCCCATGTTATTTTGAACAAATCATCTAAGTTTTAGAATTAGACAGCTCTGAATTGAAGACACACATAATAAATAAGTTAGAGGTTTATTCTTATGTGGCATCTGTGAAAATATTAGTACCTTGCAACATGGAAATTTGGAAAATACAGTATTACGTGGCTTGAAAAAAAAAGAAATTATGTGGAGTTGGTTAATTTCATGCAAAAAATCATGAAGTCCACTTATGAGAATTCATGATGCAAGGAAAAGTGTCATGAGACACCCAACAGAAAAGGAAAACATGTTTGAATGTGACTAAGGTTGGAAGCCACCGAATAAGAACTATGTGTTCCATGGGATCCCAAAGAACAAAGGGAAATTATCAAATGTATAGAAGCCACGAGGAGAAGAAGTGGAGCATTGCAGCATGTCAATAAGGGAAGTTACATGTGGAATACATTGAGGTTGCGGGTAATCAAAAGTGAACAAATCTGTGGAGCATAAAAACTTGCTAAACGAAGGATAAATCCATGGATTTAAGAAAAATCATCTAATGTCTACAAAGCATGAAACATCTACACCTATTTTGAACCAAACACTCAGCCACTTCACAAACTTGAATTTAATTTTGAGCAGCATCGTCCTCCTACACTAGCAATTTATTGGTGTGTGATTGGACTGACATCAAGCACCCATACATGACTTTTGAAATCTATGGCGATTGGTCCTTGGTATAAGGGTTCGTTTATTTTATTTATCAGTAGATGAGATTAGTCTCTTCTCCCCTCTTTCTCAAATTCTATAAATGTAAGTGCTTTGGCACATAAAAAGGGTTTTGTTTTTTTGCAAGTCTAGAGATCTTCCTTTTGAGCTCGAAAACTCTCGCTTGTGACATCTGTAACTCATATATGGATATTTATTGTGTTTATAAATGATCAAGATTTTCTATTAATAAAATTGTGGCTTCATTCCTTTGGATACTCTGCACTTAATGTGAACGTCTCTGCCCTCTTACATGTATTCATTTTTTTCTAGTTTATTTTATTCAAAGTTATGTGTTAAACTTCATTTGTAGGTTCATATTTGTTTCTGTTAGAGCCAGAATCAATCCATTTTCTAGTTTGGTGCATCACCGCCCATTTTTTTCAGTTTTCCCTCTCTCATTCCTATCTCTTTGGATTTTTAGTTTAGGTATAGATAATGTTTGAGTAGAAGTTGGCTAATGTAGTTGCAATGAAATGGGGTGAGACGATCCAGTCCTTTCATCTTAGGATAAACCTTGATTGAACCCACACCTTCAAGGTCCTTAATTGTTTCATTGAAATCTTGAATTCCTAATTCAAAAAGGGTGCGAATTCCAGTGACAATAGTTACATCTTAGATTGAATTTATATTTGAGTCACTTAAGTTTTACAAAAAAACATTTTTGCCAACATAAAAATAAAAAAAATCACTTAAGTGATGGGAAACACTTTTCTCAAAATATAAATAGAAATTCACTTAAATGAAGATGAGAATAATAATTTCCATCCATGGAGGTCCCTTCCTTGATTCACTCAATCACTTTCACCTTCAACACTTATAACTTGAAATCCCAAAACAGTCTCATATGCATTCTTCTCCCTTATGATGAGAGTGTTTTGTCACAAATCTATCCATGATTATGAATCATATTAAATCATCAATATACATAAGGGACAGTCTAGTGTGTTGTTTTGAAATTGATAATCTCTCTGATTGATACAATCCACTATGGTGGAATCCTTCTCCAATAGAAATTCACCTTCCACTTATTGTTTTTGCTATGGTGTTGATAAAGGTAATACAATAAAAAATTCCACCAACAATGGGAAAATAATCATGAATAAAATTTAAAATTTTGGTTCCATGGTGAAGAGGTTATGTCCAAAGTGTGATCAATATTCAATGAGTAAAGCTTGAATTATGAGAAAAAGAAACTCTTAGAATGAGGGGAAAAACAACACTTGAGAAATGATTATGAAGAAACCTATGTAAAATAAATTATATTGTTAAACCTACACAAGATCAATCCTAGTTCAAGATATTTACAACACTTCAAACAAAACTCAAATTGAAGTTCGAATGAGAAAGTTTTGGTGAAAACAATATTGGTTTTGGAGTTCCATCTCATGAGGGATTCTCCTCCTTTGAATTGTGAGTGCACTTATTGAATTCATTAAGAACTTGGACACACTCATGAGTGTTTATTGGAACCTTAGGATCCCCCTTTGGACCCTTTTGGAACCAACTTAAATCATATGTGCATTCTCAATGATTTTTTAGAACCAAAAAATGAAACAAGCTCCCAAAATGAAGGCAAACAAAACAACATCTAAGAAATGATTCTAATAAAAACTATATAAAAAATTTAAGGTTGTGAAACCTATACAAGATTGATAATTTATTTAAGAGTTTCCCAAAACTTCAAATATCACTTAGATCATATTTTGGATGAAAACGTTATGATCAAAATAAGATTGGTTCCAGAGTTTCATCTCAGGAGCACTTCTCTACCCATGAGAAAACTTTTGAGAGGTTTTAGGAACTTTTAGTACTCCAGGTGCACTTGTGGTGCAACTTAGGAAATTTTTTAATGACTTAGGTGGCCCTCCAATTGGTCTTTTATAACAAAACCTAGATTAAAATGGCCTTGGGAAAGGTTTTGGGAATGAAAGTTCCAATTTATGAGTTTGGGAACAAAAGTGCATATTCTAGAATCACTTAGGTGAATGGATGACATCACAATGAGTTTTTGGAGGAAAAGTTCCTAAAATTATTTTTTGGAACAAAAGTAACTTAAATGTTCTTCAAAAGTGTGATAAGAACTCAAAAAATGCGCAAGGTGGGATTTCATTACACTACAAGAACTGACAAAGTGTGGGATGCACTTTATTTATCCAAGGTGGAACTCTACACAGGTTAAAGGGAAGCTATAAGGCACAAATCAATATGAGGAACAAGAAAATTGTATGCATTGAATATCATCATAAAGCTGATATAAGAATTTAATTTTTGTCCACTATGGGAAACACAAGAAAGGAATGCATGCTGATATTTTTTTGAACAATGAGCATAAAATTTTGTCATGATAACAATCACCATAGATGAGAGTTATATTGAAAAAATTATACTAGATATTTTAATCTAAATAGGTATTCATGTTATCTATGTTCTAAATTTTTATATTGTCTTTATGTTTAAGCTTTCATTGATTAATCATAAATACAATATTTATGTGGGTGTAACTTATTGACATTCTTCTAGTTTTTCGTCCCTTATTTTCTTGAAAATTAATTTTGAATTCCTCGTACCTTGAAGAATACTTGCATTTTGTTTGCCAAATATTTTCCCTCCATCACATAATACATTTACCTAAATTAGAGACTAGTTATAAGGATTGTGTCTTGACATGAATTTAGAATGGAAGCAAGTCAAATTTTGAAATAATCCATCTCCCTTTCTGTAGATATTAAGTGTATTGCAAATTTCGGTCGAAATGTGTGTTCATAATTTATATCTAAGTATGTAAGATGTGGATGAAACTATAATGTGTTATAAATCATTGTATGTACTAAAGTTCCACTAATTATTTGTTATATTTTCGGAGTTAGAATTGTTGTGAATAAATAGGTGTTTATTACATGTTTTTACATGGTGGTTGTTTCTTTTTCATCTATATATGTTGTGTATTTGATGTATTTTGTGTATATACATGTGTAAACCTTCTTGGTATTCTCCCCTTGGTATTGCAATGCCAAAAGAGTAAATAGAATACCCCACTTGTATTTTTTTCCATGGTTATAGCTTGATTTTTATGAAGATTATTAGTTAATATCATTATAATCTAACCCAAAATGTATGGGTACGAATTTGGGAGCCAACACTAGGAAACCTTATAGTAGGGAAAATTATTAAGTAAGGGTATAGGTATTCCAGTGTAGCTGGCCCACAACTTGTACAATATTATAGTCAAATAGAAATTAGTTATAGGGCCAATTAATTTGTTATCGACATGGATAAATTATGAGTGTTCTTGATGTACCACATAAAAGGAACCCCATATTAGATAGAAAAATATGCATAAAAAATTTATTGATGAGAACGGGGCTCTACAATATAGTCTCTAGTAGGTTTTATGAGATTGGATATCATCATGCGAGATGATATAATATGAGCCCGTACATAGGCACAATAGATGCATGACCATCTTTGCCAACTACGATAAATGCACATGGTATTGGACAAATTACATGGAATTGTTTTTTATGGGTGTGTGTGTGTGTGTGTGTGTACTAGTTCAATTTATGAAACCTAACAACACCATTTCATTTTCCCAACTATATAGTGAGATGGTAGAGACCCATTCAAGAGGTGGGGTAAATTACCACCAATAGGCATACTAATTTTGAGACCACAATGGACCCATTAGCTTAGGGTTAGACTACATATAAGGAGAGCAAATAAAGTAGCAGTACTAGTAATCGAGGCAAAAAGATCCATCGTAACAATAATAACACCAGTTCTAGTTGGGATGTTGCCCCAATTGGTGGGAAACAAAAAACATAGTGTTTTTTTTTCAACAATCACACTCTACATCAAATTATAATCCAATTCATACATCATGGAAAATTGAAACCCATTTCTAACAAAATACCTCTTCATAAGTGAAAATGGTATAACATGTAGAATTAATAAATATGTAAAGATCTAATAAATGCATAAGGTTCTAAAGCAGAATGAAAATGTTGTGGTGAGTTTAGAGGTGGGAACCCAGATATAGGTCAATATGGATTACAATAACTAATATTTCTTAGCACCATTCTAGCATTGAGAAAAAATATTATTGTAGAGTTACTGTTGTTGCAAATCAGCAGCACCCCTGGATGTTGATCAGACTTCTAGTTTGACATCTTGGACATCCAGTGTGATTGCACAACATTGAATCCTTTCCCCAAGTGTGGGACTTGTAAAATGGGAAAGGAATCTCCATATTAGAGGCTGGTTCCTCAACTCCTTTGACCAGATGTATTACTTGCAAGTTATACAGAGGTTTCAAACTCAAAATCCTACTCTAAATTCCAAAGTGGACAGAGATGGAGAATGCAAAAAAACTGAAACTAGTGCTAATAAGGTGATACACCAAAGGAGTGGTGAGCATTTTTTACTTCTGAAAATTGACACAGTTCATAAAAATGCAACAAAAACTTCATGCACAAACTGATAACTGTAATGGAGGGTTAGAAATGAATCAAACAACACAGACAAAGGATTAAAACTCATTCACAGAGCCTGTATTGTCATTTTTACATCAAAAACCACTTGCATAACAACACTTGAGAGGAAAAATAGGTTGCAGTCTTGGAAAAGGTCTAGTTTTCCACAAAATCACTTTTTAAAGTGACAGAGGGAGCCTGCAATACATGAAAAAATGTTCCACCTTTGAAAAATGAGCCAAATCTGGCTTTTACAGTGCAAGCCACGACCCCAGGAGAGAGAAACGTGGGAAAAACGTGGGGGAGATTCAACCATTGACCAAAACACAATCAAAACAGCATGGGCATCCTTACAATCCCATCCCCTAAAATTTTTAGCCATGCTGGGAGAGAATGCGAGCCATTCTTCATTAAAAACGGTGGTTGAAATGTCATTTTTGTCCATGACCATGTGCCAGAGGTGTTTTTTGATTTTCTCCCTCCAAACTCAATCAAAATGCAAAAATGACCCCATAATCTTGTAGATAATTTCACTAGATTTCCATTGATATAAAGAACGTGAAAAACCGAGCTCTGGATCGAAAGATATGGCCGTTTGAAGTTTTAGGGCAAAACAGGGCCAAATCGGATTGGCGGGTGAAAATTTGAATTTTTTTCACCTTTTTTGCATTTGGGAAAATTTCCCAAAAAATCCCCATGATCCACCATTCCGAGTGCCACGTGGCATGCTTTGATTGGATGCGGGCCCTCTGCACTTCATTTCCCTTTGTTTTTGCCATTGGAAAAAATTCCCAAAAAACTCTGCCGGGCCGATGAGTTGAGGACACGTGGCTCATGCTAATTGGTCGCGGACCTTCCTTCCTGAATTTTCTGCGGGCCTGACTGATATTTTGAAACCACTGGACACGTGGCGAGACCCTATTGGATGTGGGCTTGCCCCTTCAAATTTTCCATGCGGGCTTGGTGATGCTTTGGCCGCCACCGAACACGTGGCAAGATTCCATTGGCTCGCATTTTGGGGGGGCGGGCTTTTTTCTTTTAAATTTCCTTTGTTTTCCCTTGGGAAAATTTTCTCAATTTCTCCCCACCTCCCGCCGGTCCGAGACACGTGGCATCATCTCATTGGCTACGGGCCCTCTGCAAACATTTTTCCTTTGTGCACAATCCTTTGGGAAAAAAATCCCAATCTCCCCCCGCGCTCCGCCGGTCTGGGGACTGAGGACACGTGGCCTTCGCTATTTGGTCGACGGGGCAGCGGACCAAAAATTTCCTTTCTGAAATTTGGCAAAACACTTCGCCAAAATTCTAACTTCTCCCACGCCCTCCACCAGTCCGGTGACTGAGGACACGTGGCACAATATTGTTGGGCGCGGGCCTTCCCTCCAAAATTTTCCATGCGCCAACACTTAGTCAAATTTTGCAAATTTCTCCCGTGGACAGGTGGCATCACATGATTGGTTGGTGGGGCAGCGGAAAAAATATTCCTTTTTTGAAATTTCACCAAAACACTTGGTAAAAAACTAAGTTTTCCTCCGACCCCCGCCACTTCCTTGGACACGTGGCAGCATCTCATTGGCTGCGGGCCTTCCCAGGGGAAAATTTCCCACAAAAATCTCCGTCGAGCCATAACTTCAAAATTACATGGAGTTAGGAGGAAAACTTTACCTTTCTGGAAAGCTGAGAAAGAGCTCTATCCAATGGTGCCCTTTCCAGAAAGTTTTGAGTCCCTAAAAAGAAAAAAATTATGACTGAGGCACAAGAGAGGGAAGAATGGAAGGAGTTAGCCACAAAATGAGCAAGGGGCACATTTTGGATAACAATTTTGGCGACTCAGAGGGGTCATCTGCCTGCTAGATGAAGTTACCAGTTGCCTGAAGCAATCCATTGGGCATGGAGTCATTAAATTCTCTATTTGGTACCCAACTGACTAGAACAATGCAAGGAGGAAGATGGAATATCATCTGATGGAGCAAGGCCTGCAAACACATTCCCAGGAACAGCAAGCTTGTGCCAAAGCACTTAGGGAAAGCAAACTAAACTACGATAAAACAATGTGCACAAGCACTTGGAGGAATGGAAACCTAAGCTAATATGTACAAGGTGGAGAGTTCCCTTCAATAGCAATGCTTTAGATGGATTCCATTGACTGGAATCTGCAGTTCTTCACCATCCAATGAAGACAATTGGAAAGCATTGTTGTCCTTGCACCTTGTGACCATGTATGGGCCACTCCAAATGGCATCAAATTTTGAATGCCTTCCCGGTTTTTCTCTGTCTGCATCCCATTTTAACACTAGATCTCCAACTTGGAAGGATCTATTCTTTGCTTTTCTATCAAAGGTCTTCTTTATCAAAGCTTGATCCTTCTCCATTGCTTGGGATGCTTGATTTCTGATTTCTTAGAGCTCCATCAATTCTACATATCTAACCTCCATGGGCTCAAACTCCAACAACTCCAACTGTTTCATGAGTTCCAATGTTGGCAACTCAAGTGACATGGGAAAAATTGCCTCTCTCCCATAAACAAGCTTAAATGGAGAGTTACCTGTAGACCTTTTAGGAGTTATTCTATCAGCCCATAAGGCTGATTTCAATTTAGTATGCCAAGACCTCTGATTTTCATCAAGAGTCCTCCTAATGATCCTCAACAAGTTCTTGTTTGTAGACTCAGCCTGGCCATTACCTTGAGGGTAATAGTTTGATGAAGTACTTAGGTAGATCCCATTCTTGACATCCCATTCGGTCACCTTGGACCCAATGAATGCCAATGCATTATCTGATATTATTGTAGTAGGTACATGCCAAATCTGGTTGTTATTCCCTCATAGAAGTCTAGGATGCTAGATTCATTTACTTCCTTGAGTGCTACTGCTTCAGTCCATTTGGTGAAATAATCTGTTGCTGTTAGAATCCATTTGTGTCCTTGGCTTGAATTGGGATTAATGACTCCAATGAAGTCTAAGCCCCATTGCATGAATGGCTGGTCAACTGAAATTGGATGCAATGGAAGGGCAGCTAGCCTCTCTTTACCTGTGAAGAATGCACAATTCTTGCACCTCTTGATCCATGCATAACAATCACTAAAAATCTTGGGCCAATAATAGCCAGCCCTCATGATCTTTAGAGCTGTCACTCTTGGTACAAAATGACCACCAGCTGGTCCACCATGGAACTCTTCCAACACCCTATGAATCTGATTTGTACCAATGCATCTCAGCAGTACTCCATTCACATCCCTTTTGAACAAAACACCATCAACAAGGGCATATGGGATAACCTGCAATTTAAAGTGTCTTCTTTTGGTCTTGTTCATCTCTGGAGGGCATAGACTTGTGCTTAGGAAGTGCATTATGTCTTGGGTCCAGTAAAGAGTGAGGACACCATCATTCTTCTCTTGAGTGCTTCCTTGCTCATGGCTTTCTTGCAACACTAAAACAACCTCCTTCTCATTGCATGTTTCCTTTTGTTTGCTTAAAATCAGCAGCTCACACAATCCTTTTCCTCTTACCAACTTGGTGACTTTGATCTCTATGTCATACTCCATGACACGAGTAATCCAACCTGCTCTCTTTTCATTCAAGTCTTTGTTGAGGAGGAAGTCTTTAACTCCCACATGAGAAACCAGCAATTGAACCTTATTGTTTGAAACTAGATGCTTGAATTTCTTCAAGCTCCTGATTACTGCAAGAACATGCTTCTCAATAAAAGAATATCTCACCTCATAGTCCTCCAGGCTTTGGCTGAAGAAAGAAATTGGCTGCTCATCATTGTCTTTGTTCTGTGTACCAAAATTGCAGAAATAGTATCATCACCCCCAAATGCATAGAGGATGAAATCCTTGGAGAAATCCGGGTTGATGAGAGTTGGGGCTTGAGAGATGGCTTCTTTGATTGCTTAAAAACTTTCCTTGCCTTCTGTTGTCCATTTGCAAGCCATGCTTTTCTTTAACATCTTGGTGATAGGCTTGACAAGGGCTGCAAATTTTGGTACGAACCTCCAAACAAAATTTATTCTCCCCAAGAAACTTTGAAGGGCCTTCTTGTGGCTTGGCAATGGTAGTGTTCTTATGGCTTTAACTCTTTCTGGATCAATTGCTAATCCTTCTTTGGAGACAATGTGGCCAAGAGTTTTCCTTCATGGGCTAGAAAAATACACTTTTTAGGATTCAAGGATACTCCAAATCTTCTGCACCTTTGGAACACTTGTCTCAAATGGAAGAGGTGATCTGCTACATTTTTTGAAAAAATAGTGATATCATCAAGATATATCAGCACTATGTTGTTAATCAATCCCTTGAATGCCATGTCCATTGCTCTTTGGAAAGTAGCTCCAGCGTTGGACAACCCAAATGGCATTTTCCTGTATGCATAAGTTCCCCATTTGGTTGTAAAGGCTGTCTTGAACTGATCTTCTTCCTTCACCATAATCTGATTGTACCTCGAATAGCCATCAAGTAATGAAAACCTCTCGGAGCCAGCAACAACTTGTAAAATTTTCTCCATAGAAGGAAGTGGATAATGATCCTTGAGAGATGCTCTATTCAAATCTCTGAAGTCAACACACAATCTGATTTCCCCACTCTTCTTTCTTACTGGAACCAAGTTGGCTACCCAACTAGAATGCTTGATAGGGAATATGATCCTTGATTCTATCAACTTATTCAATTCTTTTCTCATGAGAGGCTCCATGTGTGGATTGACTGGCCTTTGTTTTTTCCTGATGGGTTTAGTACTTGGGTCCAACTCAATGGTGTGTTGAGGTAACTTGGGATCGAAACCTTTCAAATCCTCATAGCTCTAGGCAAACACATCAGGGAATTCTTGACAAAGTTATATGAACTCATACCTTTCTTGTTCAGTTGTCATCTTACCAATTTGGAGTAATTTGCCTTCTTCCACCGAGATGGACACTGAATCTTCTCCCTTGACTTGGATGTTTGCTTTCTCCTTCCTAAACTGATCATTAGGATTGAAAATGGACTCCAAAGTAATAAGTCCCTTTGGTAGTTTGTTGGTTCTCAGCTACACCACTTGGTCACCATACTGCTGCTCCAACTTTTCCTAATTTTTAGCTGAGAACTCAGCCTCTTCTTGCAAGAAATGGATGATTTGCTGATCATTTTCAAACACTTGCCAACTTACATCATTTTCTGGTACTGAGGGCCTTACAATCACATGGATGTTTGGTTGTAGCTTATCTTTTTGAATGCTTTCAACAATGTCAAAGGCTGCCCCAACTGCTGCAAGCCTGTCAGCAGCTTGGTTCTCTTTTCTAGGAATGAATTTTATGCCAAAGCCCTCAAAATATTCAATGAGGTCCCACACCCTATTTTTGTAGCTCTTGAGTAGATCATTCTTGACAGCATGTTGCCCCTTAACTTGGTTGACAATCAACTCACTGTCACCAAAGACTTGCAAGTTCTTTATTCCTCTCTTGATTGACCAATGCAATCCTTGTATCAAGGCTTCATATTCAGCAGTGTTATTAGAGCATGCAAACTGAAATCTAAAAGTTGAATAATACTTAACTCCTTGAGGTGAAACAAGCATAGCTCCCCCTCCTGCACCTTGTCTACTCCTTGATCCATCAAAAAACAACTGCCATACCTCATTGTCATCCTTGTGGTTTGGCTTGGTGATGCTAGGAATAGGCTGATTTTCTTCATGCATGCAATAGACTCCTAGCTCAGATTCTTCTATTTCTTGATAAGGATCAAAAGCATGCACCTTGTTTGCCCATTCATCAAGAGTTAGATCTGGGATACTTCCAACCTTGGTGTCAGCTTCATCAGTGCTTGGATAATCTTCTTGATCAAACGCTGAACAATTGGTATTGATCTGACTTGGAGTGTAAGGCTCAATGTGAAAGTTTGCAATAGGCTCAGATCTGATTGTGGCTTTAGTTCCATATCTTGTCCTGAACAACATGTGTGACCAATCAATAGATAAGTAGCCTCCAATCTTGGCTGTGAAATCCCTTGATAAACATAGGGCAAAGAGTGGTGGAAGGTCTATTACTGAGACATCTTGTAAAACAACAACGTTGGGGCATGCATGCAAAGTAAGACTTAAGTTTTTTATCACTCCAACTGTTGTTACTGTTGTCCCATCCAATTGCACTACCCCTTTGGATATGACTTCATACTGAATTCCCAACTGATCAGCTATTTGCTTGGGCATTACTGAACTACTTGCTCTGGAATCAATCATGTAGTTGTGTACTAATTGGTTTCCAATGATCAATGAAACATAGAATGGAGGGGGCTTCAATACTTTACCTTGTTGTCCTCCATGATTCCCTTCATGCTGGGCAGCATTTGTGAGCACCTTCTCTTGCATTTGGGCCTGCTGGTTTGAAGTTGACCAGTCCTTCACGGCAGCTTGTAGCAAATCTCTTTGGCCTAGGATAGATAGTGATTCCCACATTGATATGTTTACATTTGTCTTCTTCATCTGATCAATGATATTGAATGGAGATGAAGTATCCCTTTGTTGTCCCTTGGCCTGCACATTCATTCCTTGCACATGGGCAGCAGCAACTGGTATTTGAGTTGGCTTAGGAGCTGTTTTAGGCAGTCCTTGCGTGTTTGGGATTGGATTTTGTTTGCCAATAGTTTGTGGAGTGATAGAAGATTGAGGATTGCTTGGGGCTAATGGTTGTTCTTCACCCAAATTTCTCCTTTTTGACCTTGTGTTGGCTGCAACACTTTGGGGAATTGTTTGATTCATGCCACAAAATATCTTCTGCCTGCCAGTTTACAAGTGTGGCATCATTTGGAGCTGATTGTTGCTGGAATGTTTCTTGTTGTTGGTTATTTCCTTAGCTACCTTCACCTTCCACACCAGTAGTTGTCACCATTAATGCTTGATTCAAGGCACCGTTGAAGCACATGGACTGGTTATGAGGTTCATTGCATGGGAAACACCAATCATACTCTTGAGCTATATTATTTTGTACTGGCACTAATGCTTTAGAGGCAGATGTAGCATTGGGATTATAGGGCTGAAATGGTCTGTTGGCAGGAGGCCTTGCTTGATTTAGATTTACAGCTGGATTGGGTGGTCTTTGGGGTTGATATGGCTGCCTGTTAGGCTGAGCTTGAGGCTGGAAAGAAGGTCTAAAACCTTGGGCTTACTACCTCTTGAGTGTAACCAGCTCATTACCTAAATTTTGCAATTGCTTCATGACTTCTTGAAGTTCATTTGAGGTACTAGAAGATGAAGTAGAAGCTTCACTTGAATTCTGATTTCTAGGAGTGGGAATAGGAGCTAAAATAGGCACTTGGCTAGCACTTGGGCTCTCTAAACTTGGAAATAATGGCATTGGAGGCCTAGGAGCTAGCTTGCCAGCTTGAATCAAACAATTTTCAGCTCTAATAGCAATGCTATAAGCAATGGGGATAGTTGTGCCTCCCATGGATTGAATTAACATAGAAATATCATAATTTAAAGCTTTAAGGTAATAAAGGAAAGCACCTTCTACTGTTGGCCTGACTGCCACTGGAATTCTCTCCCAAGTCCTTTGAAATCTGAAGTTAAAATCAGTCAGCTGCTCATTGGGAGCTCTCTTGATGGTTGTCAGCTGCTCCAAAAGGGACAAGTTGTCTCCCTTTTCTCCAAACTGCTCATGGAGGGCTATACATAACTGGTTCCAATTTTGAATAGAACCTGAGGCAAGACTCCTGAACCATTGCAAAGCTTTCCCTTTGAATGAAGATGCCAACAGTTTGACAGCAACTTGCATCTCATTGATCTCATGGATTGCACAAATGTTAGCAATATCCTTAACATGATCACCAGGAGTAGTCTGATTCTCTCCAGTAAAGTATGGGATGTTCTTCAATGCTGCAACTGGGATTGGATTTTGTGCATTGAGAGCAAGTGGGCTGCTGCCAGTGAAATTGACATAGGGGTTGTTTTGTGCCATTCTGATTGGCCTTAGAACCCTTGTTGATTGAATGAAAGGCCTACCAGGTGGAGGAGTTGAGAGAGTTCTGTTTGGTGGAGATGGAGACCTCTGAATTCTCCTCCCTCTTTGCCTTCTTCTTGGAGATAACTGCAGATACTCAAACAACACCTCTTCTTCTCCAATTCTTGACCTTGTGGTGATTCTTCTCATGAGTTTCAAGGTCATGTACTGCTAAAACCAGTTGATTCTTCTTCCTTGGAGTCGCCATATGTGCAATTTAGGGCTCTTTAAACAAGAATCTTGCAACAAATGCACATCAATTTTGTTGCAATGAAGATGAAGACCTCTAAGGTCCCACCGGGCATGCCAAAACTGTTGTTGCAAATCAGCAGCACCCCTGGATGTTGATCAGACTTCTAGTTTGACATCTTGGACATCCAGTGTGATTGCACAACATTGAATCCTTTCCCCAAGTGTGGGACTTGTAAAATGGGAAAGGAATCTCCAGATTAGAGGTTGGTTCCTCAACTCCTCTAACCAGATGTATTACTTGCAAGTTATACAGAGGTTTCAAACTCAAAATCCTACTCTAAATTCCAAAGTGGACAGAGATGGAGAATGCAAAAAAACTGAAACTAGTGCTAATAAGGTGATACACCAAAGGAGTGGTGAGCATTTTTTACTTCTGCAAATTGACACAGTTCATAAAAATGTAACAAAAACTTCATGCACAAACTGATAACTGTAATGGAGGGTTAGAAATGAATCAAACAACATAGACAAAGGATTAAAACTCATTCACAGAGCCTGTATTGTCATTTTTACATCAAAAACCACTTGCATTACAACACCTGAGAGGAAAAACAGGTTGCAGTCTTGGAAAAGGTCTGGTTTTCCACAAAATCACTTTTTAAAGTGACAGAGGGAGCCTGCAATACATGAAAAAATGTTCCACCTTTGAAAAATGAGCCAAATCTGGCTTTTACAGTGCAAGCCACAACCCCAGGAGAGAGAAACACGGGAAAAACATGGGGGAGATTCAACCATTGACCAAAACATAATCAAAATAGCATGGGCATCCTTACAATCCCATCCCCTGACATTTTTAGCCATGCTGGGAGAGAATGCGAGCCATTCTTCATTAAAAACGGTGGTTGAAACGTCATTTCTGTCCATGACCACGTGCCAGAGGAGTTTTTTGATTTTCTCCCTCCAAACTCCATCAAAATGCAAAAATGACCCTAGAATCTTGTAGATAATTTCACTATCTTTCCATTGATATAAAGAACGTGAAAAACTGAGCTCTGGATCGAAAGATATGGCCGTTTGAAGTTTTAGGGAAAAACAGGGCCAAATCGGATTGGCGGGCGAAAATTTGAATTTTTTCACCTTTTTTGCATTTGGGAAAATTTCCCAAAAAATCCCCACGATCCACCATTCTGGGTGCCACGTGGCATGCTTTGATTGGATGTGGGCCCTCTGTGCTTCATTTCCCTTTGTTTTTGCCATTGGAAAAAATTCCCAAAAAACTCCGCCGGGCCGATGAGTTGAGGACACGTGGCTCGTGCTAATTGGTCGCGGACCTTCCTTCCTGAATTTTCCGTGGGCCTGACTGATATTTTGAAACCACTGGACACGTGGCGAGACCCTATTGGATGCGGGTTTGCCCCTTCAAAATTTCCATGCGGGCTTGGTGATGCTTTGGCCGCCACCGGACACGTGGCAAGATTCCATTGGCTCACATTTTGGGGGGTGGGATTTTTCCTTTTAAATTTCCTTTGTTTTCCCTTGGGAAAATTTTCTCAATTTCTCCCCGCCTCCCACCGGTCTGAGACACGTGGCATCATCTCATTGGCTGCGGGCCCTCTGTAAACATTTTTCCTTTGAGTGCAATCCTTTGGGAAAAAATCCCAATCTCCCCCCACGCTCGGCCGATCCGGGGACTGAGGACACGTGGCCTTCGCTGTTTGGTCGACGGGGCAGCGAACCAAAAATTTCCTTTCTAAAATTTGGCAAAACACTTCGCCAAAATTCTAACTTCTCCCACGCCCTCCGTCGGTCCGGTGACTGAGGACACGTGGCGCAATATTGTTGGGTGCGGGCCTTCCCTCCAAAATTTTCCATGCGCCAACACTTAGTCAAATTTTGCAAATTTCTCCCATGGACACGTGGCATCACATGATTGGTTGGTGGGGCAGCGGAAAAAATATTCCTTTTTTGAAATTTCACCAAAACACTTGGTAAAAAACCAAGTTTTCCTCCGACCCCCGCCACTTCCTTGGACACGTGGTGGCATCTCATTGGCTGCGGGCCTTTCAGGGGAAAATTTCCCACAAAAACTCCGCTGAGCCATAACTTCAAAAATACATGGAGTTAGGAGGAAAACTTTACCTTTCTGGAAAGTTGAGAAAGAGCTCTATCCAATGGTGCCATTTCCAGAAAGTTTTGAGTGCCTAAAAAGCAAAAAATTATGACTGAGGCACAAGAGAGGGAAGAATGGAAGGAGTTAGCCACAAAATGAGCAAGGGGCACATTTTGGATAACAGTTACACTGAAAGATGAATATTATTTTCAAATTTAACTTGAAGTTATGGAAAAACAATAGCACTAGTTATATGTGTTGACGACCATCCTTGGCAGATAGAGTCGTCAGATTCGTGGGAATCCTTAGGTTAGTGGGACGTGCGCCCTAAGGAGACCTCCAGATTTTAAAGAAGTTGGCTCTTCTCTATGGGGGAGATAGGGGTGAGAAGAATTAAACAAAACATAAAACAAGCTAAGGCGATGCGCCAAACAAGCCTGCTAGGAGATTTAATCGAGACCGCAACTGCCTGAGAAGGGAAATGGTGAATAACTGAAGAAGGGTGGACGAAATGCACCACGGGTTAGAAAAGGTCACATAGAACACTACCTCAAACTACTTAAGCACAACTTCGAGGATAGTAATAGCATTGAGAGATGCACAGTTTCTACATGAAAATAAAGGCGATCAGAGACAATAAAGCTATGCGAATGATGAACAGAAAACAACACAAGGCATATATATCACTCTAATAGATGTGCATAGTATTACATTTAGAAAAGAGGTAAGATTGCTATTACAAAACCCAGGCAGAAGGCTAGAGTTCCAAGATATCTACCTTTTACAAAAGAGAGACTTACGACGGAGAAGAAAATATTAACTCTCCTAATATCTAACTAAAAATATCCATATGTTTTTCATCGAACTTCGATTACAATTTATAGGGGGGAGGAGGTAAGAGAGAACTTTCAAAATCCTTCCCAACTGCCCCTCAATTATGATAAATGATATGAAGTGACAGAAACAGATTTCCTCAAATCCTTCTCACAATTTGGCCCCTTTGGAAAAGTGAGAGCCATGCCTATTTAGTGCATCTTAATTATCCTATAATCGACTCCCTTGAGATGGACTCGCCTTTTGAGAAGAAACTCTTTCGGCTATTTATTACATAACCAAATATTTCGACCCTTTATGCATTGGTTCCCGACCTCTTGATTCAAACGACGCGTATTTTGTAATGAAATGACCCTTCGCCTCCGATCTTTTGAAAAAGTCTTGAGCATTAAATCTTATAGATAAGACCCTAAATCACTTATACGTGGTGGATGGCTTGTCATCTTTTTATGGCCTGCTTTGAAAATGAAGTCCATTTGTTGCAAGATTTACGTGGAAGGCCCGCGCACCCTACTTTTCTTTAGGGCTCATGGGAAAGCGTTGGGTGGACACTTGGCACCATCCGCGGGCTTGCTGTCATACTCCTTTGTTGACTCCATGTGTCAGCCCTATGGGAGTTTGAGACTTCGTCGCCTCCTTTGACTTCTAAAGTTGCACCTACTTGACACTTGGCAGCGTCCGCATGCTTCTCGTCTCTCTTTGTGTTTTGATTAAGTCCTTTCTGCTCAGTGAAGATTCAGCTTTGAATATGCTTCGAAAACACAGAGATCTTCTGTTTGTGGATTTTAAAATAACAATATGGAAGGGAGGGAAACCCATGATAAAAATAAAAAATATTGAAGGATTGTTTCAATCAAGCCACTACCTTCTAGAAAATTTCAAATCCACAATGATTTGAGGGAAGTGCAAAGATTCATAACTTCCATTAAACATTTGATAAGTTGCGATGTTGTGAGAAAAATCACTTGATACTTCCCTCAATTTTACCACACTTATTTTTTACAAATTTGTTGAGAAATCCAACTATTAGTTGACAATGTTCATTAAACAACCATATGATAGCATGTGCACCACTTTCTTTCTTTCCACCAGTACATTTATCTGTAAAATTACATAATTTTATCTCTATATGGACTCTCTTATCTATGTCTGCATATTTTTGTGAGACGATCCATGTACCGATAGACACTGTACATTGGCATCCAAGCGATGATGGTATGGTGTAATGTATGGGAGTATATGTATTTTTAATGTTAACATTAAATTTAATGTCCATTTGATCATCACTATAAAGGTTTTTCCTTTTTCTTACATAAATGTATCAAAAAATCATAAGATCTTGGCCATATGGTGGAGTTTGTAGCCCATTTATTTTCTCCAAAAATATTTATTTTGAGCCTTTCCTATTAGTGCAGTTAGATTAAAACCATTTATCATTGTTTAATAGGAAATTTGTGAAGAAAGTAATAAACTTATTACTAATCCTTAAGTTAACAAATGTTTATGGTGCTTATGTGCTAAAGTGGGTCTAGTTTCCTTGTAATTGTTACCAAAAATAGTTTCAAAAAATTCAGTTATGTTAGAGGCATCTCTTATCCTAGGATTTGTTTCCGAAAATATTCAAGCCTTACTGACAAGACTTTTCTAGCATCTTTCTCTATAGCTTTTTTGGCAACTAGATTCTCATCAGCAATATTTTTTACTTTTTAGTTTACCTTCTTATATAGATATTTTGCAACATAGATATTTTATGGTGATCGACATCTATTAATGCTTCTCATATAGCAAATATTACAAATCTTTCTAATAAAGGATAAATACCATACAAGAAAATCTTGATAATCACAAAAATGTTAGTTAGAGGAGAGAATAGATAAGTGAAAACATGGGCCTAAAATTTGTTTATTTCTCAATCTTTCACATGTTTTATAATGGAATTTAATAAAATGTTGGAAGCATCTATTAAAAATATTAGATTTCATATTTCCATTACAAATTATTAAGGACACTTGCATTCAGGCATGGAAAATAGAGGAAGAATGGTGCTCATTGTGGAGACAACCAACAAATCGACTTGATCACCTTCACTATAAGCTACATGTGACTGGAATTTGAGAATAAATCTAGAAGTGGTAATATCGATGGACACGGAGATGAAGATCAAGATGCAAGAGGTTCATGAGTGAGGATGACAGAGATCTTTTGATGGTAAATATTTTATAGATAACATGGGCATGGGAAATACTAGCGAAAATTTGAGAATTTGGGAAGACTATTTAATCTATCATAGTTTCAAGAGTCCTTTAAAAATAAAAATTAGACAAGAAAGAAAACAACCTATTTGGAGAAGAGATTTAACATAGGGAATGGATTATATATTTATTTTTTGGTGTTATGATGTGGTATTCATCACAAACAATGAATTGTATCTCGAAAGATAGTATGACTAGTATGCATATATAGGAAGGGACAAACTTCAACAAAATTCATCCTTCAAAAATTGAAATGTGTGAATAACAAAATCTATAGTGATTTTTTTATAAAATTCCAAACAACATTTCAACCCAAGGAAGGTGCGATAATTCCACAAATGCTAAGGAAAATGTGTCTTGTTGGCATGTGTTGGTGACAAATGACATGTGGAAATGGTTCAATGGATAAATGACCTTTACTAACACAATGTGCCTTCTTTATATCACACTAGGTTGTGTATCGTGCTACATATGAAACATGACTAGTACTCTTCAAACCTTTAGGCCACCAAGCTATCAAAGATGCAGAATTTGTGTTTTAATGCAGTTTTGTTGGTCAATATTGTACGAAATATCTTGAATATTAACCACTTTTGCAAATTATGAGCTTGAGACCCCTCTTGTTATTATCTCCTTAGTCAAGACTCAGGATGCCACTTGCACATTGCCGTCATTGTCTGAGAATATGCATTGGGGAGTGAAGACCAACACGAGGACATTGTCCTTTTGAGTTTAATTGAACTTTACCAATTTGTCATGTAAGATCATTAGAAATCAATCTACACTTCCCAATGTTTGGCCAAGTGTATGTGAGGGCCTATGACTAAATTTCTTTGTTGTGAAATGATAATGTCTTACTTTCATAGTTTGAGGATCATGTTTGTTAAGTCATGCATATATGCACACTATTTCACACAAGTCCTTTGTTTTTATTCCCTTTGATGTAGATCTTAAATACTTTGAGTTGCACTCTCTAGCTTCGACATTGATCTAGAGTTAGATAGTGACCCTAGTGATTGGATAAATATAGTTATAGGAAAATAGTCTTTATCAGTTGGCATAGGGATAACATCACAAAGATGGTTTGTCTGAAACATGATTTGATAGCTTTTAATCATTAGTAAGTTGATATTGCTTCTAGAGTGCCTGCATTGGAAATAGGTGATTAGGTGACCATATGAATTTGTATTCTTGAATTGTGTTAATTTATGGTGAAACAATATAGACAGTGTTTATCAACATATATCCTTCCATATAAGTGTTGATGTTGGCATACCTTAATAGGATTATCCGTTTTATTATGTATAGGGTTGCACTCCATAAATAATGTAGAACATAAAATTTACTCTGTTTCACATGATAATCCAATAAATATTAAGTAATATTTGTTATTGTAAATATTAATTTCCTTCGTAATACTTATCAATTTACCACCCAAAAAAACACACACACACATATATATAATCTGATTTTACGCATATAGGTACTAGTGCTGGAAGCGCGTATGTTTACATACTTCCAATTGGAAAAAATAAAAGAGTTCCCTTTCCCATATGTCAGTTTTATCGTCACCTTGTTTAAATAGCCTACATGTATCATTTCAGGAAGGCACCCACGTTCTTCTGCCACGTGTCACCAACAACAGCAACTTTCAAATTCAATCTCTTTTTTAAGTGCGCGCACATGCTGATGACGTGACCCCTCATTTAACTCGTGGCTGACAGGTGCCAGTTGCTGTCTTGCGTAATCCCAAATTCCCCACTCCCACAAATCAAATAAAATGGAGATATTATTAGGTATCTTACCATCAAAAAACACGTTTTGAACGTGTGGTCGGCATTTGCTAACATGATACAACGTTTTGACGGCCTTTACACATGCTCGGTTTTGTTTTTTTATTAACAGGGGAAGAGGCCTGCAGGGTTAAATTTGACGGCCACCTATGCCTGTCAAACATATTTTCGGTGACGGTCATTTTTTAATATCACCTTTCAAATATACAAAATAATGTCAATTATAGTATTTATTTTATATTTATTTAGTTATTTTAAAGATATATTTGAATATATTTTTTATAATTTATGTATACATACATGCATATATATATATAAAATGACGGTCAAATTTTAAATATGCAAGTTACGTGTGACGGTTATTACAAATATTTGCAAGTATTTTACGGTTAAAATAGCAAAAAACGTCTAAACAGGGGTCAAATTTAACCCCTGGGCCTGGAAATTGACCGGCTGTAAGTCATCTTTTTTAATTTTAACTGTAAATTACCAGTATTAAATTTAGAAAACCGTATAATGTTTTAAACCGTTGTTATTAAATATATATACAATATATAATAATATAGATCTTATTAATAAAATAGTGTTATTTATACATTATTAATAAAATATATAGAAAGTAATTTAATATATATTTAACTATTTTTAATACATATTAGTATATTTTACATATAGATTTTTATAAAAAATGACGGTCATATTTTGAATATGCAAGTTGTATATGATGATTATTTCAAATATTTGAAAATATTTTACAAATGAAATCATGAAAAACATCTAAATAGTCGTCAAATTTAATCCATAATCATAAGCGATCATTTTACTTTGCACATGGGTAAATAGATTATATACAAATATATGCCCCATTGTGTAGGTCCCTATATCTTCTTTTTATGGCCTCTTAATCACAAGGATGGAAAAGGATAAAGTTATCCATCCTTTACATACCATCATTTTCCTTAGTGCCATAAATGGCCCACTTTCTAGGAAGTAGATATTTTTTTGTCCATGTACATATTTGGGTGTGGCCCCTAGTCCTTCTCTTAATATTGTAAATTTAATACTAGCATATGTATATTGGATATATATATATATATATATATATATATATATATATATATATATATATATAAGATGTTAGAGAGACTAGAGTTATCAAAAATAAATAAATATAATACAAATGTAAGAAATCAAAAGTAAATAAATACTTTAAATTATAATAATGTACAAAGAATTATTTATATACACATAAATCATAACAAATTCACCCATATGTATTTTATTGGAAAACCTAAAATAGCAAATTTAATATATTCATTAAAGAGTGCAGCAAGAGAGAAGATCTCTATTTAAAAGCCACAATTAAACAAAATTTACTATTTACACAAACCCTAAAATAAAAAATCTTATGTAATTATACATTTTTATTTGTTTGGATTTTAGGAGCATATAAAACTAGTTGTCACATGTGTACAATGCAATGTGAACGCCGAACGGTATATGTTATTTGATTTAGAGGGATAGTTATTACTTTTTTTAGTTGATGTTGATAAGGGGTGTGATTGATTTTGGTTGTGTAGAAATATAGATGAACCAATTAATTTAAATAGCGCAAACATGAGGTCTATCCTTTAAAACATTTCAATATGAAAAAAAGTGATATAATTTACAAAGCTTTGCGAGAAGTCAACTTATGTCACGGAGGTCAAAATTTTGCAAAAACAAAGTTGCGGTGTAGTGGTTCTACTCGTTTAGCTAAATTGTCTCCTTCAAATTGTATTTCTAGTCAGTTTGTGCTACCATATACTTAACAAATTTGGCATATCGGGAATACCAGAGCTGTTGAGGCATTTAAATATTTTTTAATAAAAAGAGTTATGACAAGATGGAAAAATGTGTTTGAAAAGTGTAACTCTAAAAATTACTTATAAATACACATATTTAACATGCATGCACTAACCTGTGCATGTCCAATGGAGAAAATCAGATATTGAGACTTATTAGGCAGTTTAATAGAATAAAAAGATACACAAAGATTGTGATTCCTTGGCTTATTTTATAAAAACAATTCCACTTGAATACATGGAAAGCTTGTCGCAAAATACATTGGTTTACATTGAGTAAATGTGTTACCAAATGCTTATGGTTTCCATTATCAAAATAATAAATATCTTACATAGCATTATTTCAACCATTTTTTGAATGCTTCAATATGTATTTGTTAAAACTTTGCTCCTAAACTAAGAAGACATATATAAATCCTCCAATTTCTCTGTGACCGTAACATTATAAGGGAAATACATATGGTCAATAGGTTTGAAGTTTTTTTAGTCGCATGTTACATGATACCCATGTTTGATCCATGTTTGAGCCCCATTTATATGCTATTGGTAGCCAGTAGTTTTCATTTGTGGAAATTTCAAATTTCACTCATGTTTGTTTGAATGATGCCTTGTATTGGCTAATCTAACGTAGTGGTTCTTTTGTGTATTTCCTAACTCTCACACACATTTGCGAGAAGTCAACTTATGCCACAGAGGTAAAAATTTTGGAAAAACAAAGCTGTGGTGTAGTGGTTGGACCCATGGCATTGAACCTCGGGGTCACAGGTTCCAGTTTTGCCGATCCCCACTGCTAACGTGCATGAGGGATAGGCTCTTCCATTCTTCTGTTTTTGTGCATGCATTTGCATATAGACCAAATTCTTAAAAACATCTTTAAATTTATCAATCTAGTAAATTTTCTATAATCCGTATGGTTATTTCTTGCTCTTCATGGAATTCTGGTTTCAAAATTTGTATTTGTATTTGTATATGAACGTCCCTTATTTTCTCCTTAATTTTTCGATCTTCATATTCAGGTCTCCGCTTCCTCTCTAAGCTCAAAAGACTTGTGTGATTTTGGCACCATGGCTCAAGAATGCAAAGGATAAGATAAAATAGATCATTCACTGCCTCTTTCATTTGTTTATGATTCTAGGGACTTTTGTTCTAGAACATGTGTAAAGTCTGATTGTAATGAAGAGCAATTTTCTCATTGTGAGTCAGCTACAGGATTTGGTGGCTATTGTCACAATAAGGTTCCTATAGGACCAAAATTTCAAGCCTGCAGAATCCTTCAACCACATTCTTCTATTTCACATGCCATTAGGGGGCAGCTTGTGCATCTGTGTTGAAACCTAGTTGATGATTTGAAACTGTGTTAAAAGTTTAAATAATAGTTTCAAGTTTAAACCTAAATTGCATTATATGTATACATGGAAAAAGAAGGAACATATATCATATTTGGATTACAAATGAAATCATTTTCTGAATGCATTTTTTGTTTATGCTCTACTTGCACAAGCAACCCACAGACATTCCAACGATAATGTTCTCTGGAGAATGTTTTCAGAATGTGGCTTTAGCCTTAAGATTTGGAATCAATCGCTTATTCGATGTGCTGCACGATGTTGCGTCGGGAAAAGACATGAAATTTTTTGTTGCGGTACGGCATTTTCCTTTTATTTGAGGTGAGAAATTTTAATTTAATCTAGTTGCTTACCCTACAATTGAATGCAGAGTGTTGTGATAAATGTTATATACATCATCATAAAATGTGTTATTGCCAATTTTGTATATTACTTGTAAGAGTCTTCCCTTTTGAATTGTGTAATGATGAATGGACTGGTTCAACCATATTAGAAGTAATATTCATCAGGAAAGGTTTTCTAATCCTTGAATTTTTATACGTAAACCAATGCAACGTCTGATTAATTAAACACAACCTCTATCAAGCACTTATTCACCTTTACAATAGAATAATACCGATTGATAAGCATAAAATATACGAAGAATTCAATCCAACCACATGGAATGGTAGGATCCTCACCTATACCCCACCGTAAGCTCTATTAATCGATTCTTGCTCCGTCACGTGATGTAGAGTGGTACTTCTGTTAATCATTGTGAGCATGCTTTTGAACTTTACTCCAAACTTTCCAAATGCAAAACATATGATCCCTTCCTCCAGAAGCAAGAAGGAGTCCCATGATTCAAATTTAAATTTCATTAGGGCATTGTGTCAAACAATTCACATGCATTCCCGTGTCTATAAAATTAGCAAAGATGGGACAATTGAATATCTAATCGTCAAAGCTTTAAATCTTTTCTAATTCAATCTCTTGATAAGAGAGGCTTTGATGTACCATATTACAACTCGACTGAATTGAATATCATAAGGATAACACTATGGAAGCCATTTCTCCAATTCCTCTTCTTATGTATGACACAACCTTGTCGGGCATACAATAACTATTAGACCTTCATGTATGTGAGAAGATGCCATAGAAATTGGTTGTTGATACACATAATGCAGACCCCTTCTTATACAATTAGAATAGGATGGAGTAAATTTTCCATTTCCTTGGTTTCGAAGGCATCATCGGGCTCTGTTGAAACTAGAGAATGTTTTCAAAATGTGGCTTTAGCCTTAAGATTTGAAATCAATCGCTTATTCGATGTGCTGCACGATGTTGCGTTCAGGAAAAGACATGAAATTTTTTGTTTGCGGTATGGGCATTTTCCTTTTATTTGAGGTGAGAAATTTTAATTTAATCTAGTTGCTTACCCTACAATTGAATGCAGAGTGTTGTGATAAATGTTATATACATCATCATAAAATGTGTTATTGCCAATTTTGTATATTACTTGTAAGAGTCTTCCCTTTTGAATTGTGTAATGATGAATGGACTAGTTCAACCATATTAGAAGTAATATTCATCAGGAAAGGTTTTCTAATCCTTGAATTTTTATACGTAAACCAATGCAACGTCTGATTAATTAAACACAACCTCTATCAAGCACTTATTCACCTTTACAATAGGATAATACCGATTGATAAGCATAAAATATACGAAGAATTCAATCCGACCACATGGAATGGTAGGATCCTCACCTGTTACCCCCACCTATAAGCTCTGTTAATCGATTCTTGCTCCGTCACGTGATGTAGAGTGGTACTTCTGTTAATCATTGTGAGCATGCTTTTGAACTTTACTCCAAACGTTCCAAATGCAAAAACATATGATCCCTTCCTCCAGAAGCAAAAAGGAGTCCATGATTCAAATCTAAATTTTCATTAGGGCATTGTGTCAAACAATTCACATGCATTCCCGTGTCTATAAAATTAGCAAAGATGGGACAATTGAATATCTAATCGTCAAAGCTTTAAATCTTTTCTAATTCAATCTCTTGATAAGAGAGGCTTTGATGTACCATATTACAACTCGACTGAATTGAATATCATAAGGATAACACTATGGAAGCCATTGCTCCAATTCCTCTTCCTATGTACGACACAAGCTTGTCGGGCATACAATAACTACTGGACCTTCATGTATGTGACAAGATGCCATAGAAATTGGTTGTTGATACACATAATGCAGACCCTTCTTATACAATTAGAATAGGCTGAAGTAAATTTTCCATTTCCTTGGTTTGGAAGGCATCATCGGGCTCTGTTGAAACTAGAGAATGTTTTCAGAATGTGGCTTTAGCCTTAAGATTTGAAATCAATCACTTATTCGATGTGTTGCACCATGTTGCGTCGAGAAAAGACATGAAAATTTTTGTTGCAGTATGGGCATTATTCTACCGATTGATAAGCACAAAATATACGAAGAATTCAATCCGACCACATGGAATGGTAGGCTCCTCACCTGCACCCCACCGTAAGCTTTGTTAATTGATTCTTGCTCCATCACGTGATGCAAAGTGGTACTTCTGTTAATCATTGTGAGCATGCTTTTGAACTTTACTCCAAACGTTCCAAATGCACAACATATGATCCCTTCCTCCAGATGCAAGAAGGTGTCCATGATTCAAATCTAAATTTCATTGGGGCATTGTGTCAAACAATTCACATGCATTCCCGTGTCTGTAAAATTAGCAAAGATGGGACAATTGAATATCTAATCTTCAAATCTTTGAAGCTTTTCTAATTCAATCTCTTGATAAGAGAGGCTTTAATGTACCATATTGCAACTCGACTGAATTGAATCTCAGAAGGATAACACTATGGAAGCCACTGCTCCAATTCCTCTGCCTATTTACGACGCATGGCTTCCTCCAGAAGCAAGAAGGTGTCCATGATTCAAATCTAAATTTCATTGGGGCATTGTGTCAAACAGTTCACATGCATTCCCGTGTCTGTAAAATTAGCAAAGATGGGACAATTGAATATCTAATCTTCAAAGTTTTGAAGCTTTTCTAATTTAATCTCTTGATAAGAGAGGCTTTGATGTACCATATTGCATCTTGATGGAGACCAGACTTCCAATGGCATAACAATAATCTCTCAAAGAATTTGTGTCCTTCAAATTTGATTGAAGTCTTGATACAATGCCCTACAAACAAAAGACCACCAAAAAATTAGTATGGTATAATAGCAGGATCTTTGAAGTTCTGAGACGAAATCAACTGTCAAGAAACTCAACACTAGTATACTACAATACCTCAATAATGTCAAGCTTGTCATGTGAACATTTCAATATTTCCGTGATTTTGAGTGCATAAAAAATGTCTTTGACTTGGGCAGTAGGAGATCTCAGTGATTGAAATGCTAGGAAACATGTATCAGCGGAATACTTTGCTTCAATGCCCAACACGTCAAAAGACCTCAAGGCCTGGTAAGTTTCCTCGAGACTGGGATTAACATACCACAAAATCAGCTATATTTTACTACACGTGATAAAAATTTGATATCAAGAATTCACAATGAAGTAATTCGATCCCGGCCTCGAGGTCAGAAGGTCAATTTGAATAAAGTTGCATCAATATTACATTTAACATAAAAAAAATTATCAAACTTTGTTTAAAGAGCTCTGTGGCTGCGGATCTGTGTGAATCCGATATAGGCTCATACAACGCAGTTGCCCCGCATATCAGAAGCGCAAAGAGGAGGACCTTCACAGCCATTGTTGTAAAGAAATCAACACCAAACCCTCAGTGAACAAAGATAAACCCTAAATATCATAGAACTATTATAACATAACTATTCTTTCATAATTATTGTTGTTGAAATCTCAGCGCAGGGTTTCGACCACAGCGTCCCGCAGGCGATTTCCAAGGCAACGACACCGAAGTTGAACACCTAAAAAACAAAAAAGAACTGTTAAAAATACCCGGAAAATGCGAAAAATGTCTAGACGGCCAGAAGACCGTATAATCGTCAAATTTAACACCGCTGCAGAAACATCCGGAGGTCCTTTACCATAGGGGGAACGCTTTAGGCGTAATAATGTATTACTTTTACAAATTAAAGAGCATACATAAAATAAAATAATGTGGTTAAAAAACAAATCTTCGAGTTGAGTGGACCCTAGTTTTTCTTTGGACACATTATATGTGACTCCTTCACTCCATGATACAAATCTTAGAGTTGAGTGGGCCCTACTTTTTCTTCTCTCATGGACGAGAATAGACTCCTCGACTACGTGATACAATTGTAGAATGCCTCCTGCCATAATCAAACTGAATTGGATCTCTGCTATAAAAATTCGTCCGGTAACAGTGATTTTCCCAAATTTCTGAGCGTGAAATTCCATTTGAAAGGAGCATATTTTGATCTGCCCCAAGAGAATTCCATGATTGTACAGAACAAGAGTGGTTTGCAGTGTATTGTGATGATCTTCTCCTCTTCTTTGGGAATGTGCAGCGGCAGAACTACCAAATACTTTACGAACTGGGAAAAAATTTTATGCTCTCCTTCTTGTCTGCCCTGTGCGAAAGTATATAAGATCTTGTAATCATAATACTTGGTATATTACTATGGTGAATGGCCGAAAAAGGAAAGAACCAATTTTGGAAGAGAGCTATGTTTTTGAGTATAAAATTCCCACGTACATTCTCTAGAAGAAATACACAGAAAAAGTGAAGCTTTTTTGTAGCGAAGTAAAGCTGGAAGTTGGAACCATAATGAAAAAGCTTGAAATAATTATGTCGGTCGAGGGCAATGGAAATTGATTCAAATATATTATTATCTGATCGAAAAAATAATTTGTAATGGTCATTCTACTATAGAAATCACTAATCTGGGATTAGATTGAAGCATTATGAAGAAGAACTTTCGACAGATGTTTACATTGGAAGTGCCCTAGCAGGTATGTATGTAAAAAGTGGAAGCATGTGAACTATTTGACAAATTGCTTCAAAGATATGTGGTTTCATGGACTATAATGATTGCGGGATATGCGAAAACAGGGTTTATTGAAAATACCTTAGAAACTTTCAGGAAAATGTAATTGGCAAGTGTAAACGCAGAGTCCACAACCTTTGTCGACAACCTCCCAACCTTTGACAAAATGGAAGATTTAGAATAGGTCACAAACATTTGACGCCCTACAATAGTCTATCATTTTCCTATGCATATTTTGGGCAAATTGTAACGTTGGGGGCGGCACATGAAGGGACTTTTGTTGAATGTTGTAGTTGCAAGTATCATGGTAGCTATGTATGAAAATTGTGAAAGCATGCACAAGGCATGCAAACTTTTTTACTAAATGCCTGAAAGAAATTTGGTCTCATGGACTGCAATGATTGAAGGATGTGAAAGAAATGGGTTTGTCGAAAAGGCCTTGGAAACATTCAATTAAATGCAATTGGCAGCTCTAAAGCTGGACTCCACAACCTTTTCCAGCATCCCCCTAACCAAAATGGGAGGAGTCACTTGTTTATATTCTATTTGGCTTCATCTTCCAGAGGAGGTCGATCCTCAAACAAGAACGGTATGACATGCTCTAAGTTTGTAGATGAAGTGATGGATAAATCTCCGAAGTGTCAAAACACAAATTGTCTATGCTATTTTTTTTTCTTGATAATTTTCAAGTGTTCTGGATGATGATTGATAGTAATTTTCAAACAAAAGAGTAGACAAATGGAGAGCAACAACAAAGCACATCATGCAAAGTAATTCCTAAGGACTGCTAAACATGCATACAAAATGCAAAAGGAAGGCACATTTTCAGTGTATAGTCTACCCACATACAACGGTTGCTTCCCATCGTGTTCTTAACAAGAACTAATAAAATAATGGCGGAGCCTAACCATCACGCATGTTAGCATGTACTTAGAAGAATTCGAACTTACGACCTCCAAATCAACAACCTGTCGTGCCCAACAATTGTGCTATAGTATTTATTTAGCAAATGTTGGATATGATGTCAGCCGCGAACGTGCGTGACAGTTAGGGAGAACATAAAATAATTGAATTTCACTAATCATTTGGCCATTTTACTATACATGACCAAATCGAATTGTATAGTCTTGTTTCCAATAAAAATTTGCAAATTTTCATTAATCTAAATGACAACTACTTAGTATCATTATTTTGTTGAAAAGAGGATATGGTTACACTATCAAAGGATATATTTATATAGAGCAAGACAAGGCACGCTCTACTCAATGTGGGCTTGTACATATGCATGCACACGAATGATTATGCTCAAATAACATTTATTCTTTTTGTTTATATATTTAATGTGTATCTATCCACCATTGCCTTGGTTGTGTTTGCCATAATTTTTCCTCTAAATTTGATCTCATCTTCTCTATTTTTACCTGAAAAACATCACAAATCATGCCTTAAAAATTTCATGACACTAAAAAGGGCGTGACTGTAAAATTTATTTTCAAATACTTAGAAACACATCATAATTCAAGTAAAAATCTTGTATCACGTGACTTTCTATATTTTCATTCAATAAGCCAATAACTTTTACTGAGAGTATACGATAACATGAAATCAAAAAATTGAGGCTATTATTCCCTACGCGTCATATCTATCAGAGTCCCTTTCTACTCTAACATCAACGTGGATAGAAATAACTAGTTACTATTATTTTAATGAAAGTAAACATATCCTAAAAACATTGTGACAACGGTCAATCACACTGGGATTCAACCCTACCACGTGCATGTTTGGAGAAAGCTTTGTGGGTGTATGCATTTGGGAATAGATTTTACAAAGATATATTGAGTTTCATCCTTGTACCAACAAGGACAATCTCAATTATGAATAACAATCTTAATGTTTTCAATTCACTAATCAATATAGGGTATGTATGGTGAACAAAACACAATAATATTACATGCAAATGCAAATTATTGGTGTAGGAAAATTCAAGCTTTGATAAAGGAAATCATCACACCCACTTTAGGATCCCAAGATATACAATTCAAATCACAAGTTTCACAAACCTTTTCTATCCAAACATTAGCTTGTCTATGGAAACAACATTTTTCATACTAGAGAAATCTTCAATACAACATTGCCAGATTCTTATTCACTTTCATTTGTACCTTTCTTTTTGGTACCATCTTTTGTAAAATTGAGGGGAAATCTATAAGAGGCATGAATTCTAGAAGAGAACATACTCCATATATGTCTATCCGATGTCAACTATTCAACAAAATGCCTCAAAGAGATGTGGTCTTATGGAATGCCATGATTGTAGGATATGCACAAAATGCAAACTTTATCATCAACCTAACAATTAACCATGTGTTGGTTATGTGGATGTGTTTTCTTGGTGCTTGTAGCACACATAAGAATATGGAGTTACAAATATTTACAGCTCCTCTTTTTTTAAATTTGGAACCACAAAATGCTACAACTTAAATTTCTTTTGCAAACCATTTATGCATAAGTGTACAGGCAGGGTGGGATTCAAATGTATGGATTTTGATGAATGATAGAGGAATTCAAAATATACCTAAGTTCTAAAGGCCATAAAATGATTCATGTTTTTCTATAGGAGATAAATCACCCCCACAAACATGAGATCTATGCAAAGTTAGATAATTTTCTTAGGATATGAAGGAAACACAATATTTTATGGATTGAAAACATATAATGAGTAATGTTAACAAGGAAGAAAAATAATTAATCCTTTTCCACCATGGTGACAAGTTAGAAAATGAGTAACTTGGATATTTAAACATGCCCCCCATAACAACTATTAGAATCGTACAAATCCTTCGATTTGTTTTGATTTCCACACTACAACCAAGTTTATCTCTAAGATTGTTGCATAAAAAATTGTTACCTAACAGATGCTAATTGGTTCCATCATTTCTAAACAGGAGACTATTATTTTAGAGATTATTGATAAGTTATGTAAAACAATTTGTAAACATATTTTGGAACTGTAATAAGGTACACCACATGCCTTGTTAATGCTTACACATTTTTCATACATATTTACTTGTTTCAAACTGTTTCAACACAGGTAAGTAGTATGCTATAAAAGGTGAACCAATCAGGTTGAACACCTATTGGATGAATTCGGAAAAACATTGTCAATGCCTCATGTATATTTCCATGTCCTTTGTAATCTACAATTATGATATTCCATGAGGAGAGATAACATTTACTCATTTGCTCACACACTCGGTACTATGGAGAATGGGCATTTGGAGATCTAGACCATTTCGTTGACTTCAAAAATTCATATATATAGTCTATAAAGTGCATCACTACATTTACATACTAACGAGGTGTTTTTCCAAGCCATGTTTTATAATACCGTGGAGGTGTCATGAAATTGAACTATTTTCAAGAAACTTGTATGTATCTAGGATGAGAAGTTGGGGGTTGTGGAGAAAAGGAAAAATGAAAAGATGATGGTTCTTTGCACTAACCTTCGTCATGTTGTCTACAATAATTACATTATATTTTATATTGTCTGCCATTTGGGATTGCATTACACATTCAATATTACATATGCAAAGTTATATGTGCTCTTATACATTTTGTCTCATTTATGAGTAGATATTTCATGTTTTCCTCCCCGCTATTTTTTGAAGACTTCCAATATCACATGGAAATGAATTTTCAAATTGACTTTAGTAGATGGATGCTAACTTTTTGATGAAATGATAGATGTTAGAGTTAGGAATAACCTGACAACACACACACACACACACACACACACACACACACAACACACCCCACACACACACAACACACCACACACACACACAACACACACACACACACAAAAAAAATGCCCACAACAACACACACACACACACACACACACACACACACACACACACACACACACACACACACACACACACACATGAATTCACCCTAATTGACTTTAGTAAATGGATGCTAAGTTTTTGACCAAATGATAGATGTTAGAGTTAGGAATAACCTGAAAACACGCGCAAATCGTTTACAAGACATCTGAGCATGCGACGGGGATCTTCATCTTCCACACGCACAGACGCACGCACGCACAAAACTAAATACCATTAAATCGTATTGTTGAACTCGAGGAATACATTTATTCAAAACTAGGGAAAATTAGATGCGGATTCGTTGAAAGAGAGTGTTCTAATTTGCATCCCTTCATAATCTTACAATTCATGTACAATTGCCGAGTTAACAACTGCGAATCTGCGGATAAGACATAATAAATGTAAAACACACTTACGCTGTAATAATATTTTGTTACTTCATAAAAAATTTATTGTGCACATAGTATGTTAAAATGTACAGAAATATATGGGAATCTGATTTTTTGTCAATCCTGCACTAAATTTTAAGGAATGTACGTAAATTTTTTTTGTACACACACACACACGACACAACACACACACACACACACACACACACACACACATTCAAATTGACTTTAGTGCGTGGATGCTAAGTTTTTGACCACTTGATAGATGTTAGTCGCTAGGTAGTATACATGAAAACACGCGGCGCGCGCACTCACACACACACACACACACACACACACACTCACACACGCACACACGCACGCACACACTTAACTACTTAACAGGGGTTAAATCGTATTGTTGAACACACACACACACAAAACTAAGTAAAATTAAATCGTATTGTTGAACGAGAGCGTTCCATTTGCATCCCTTCATATATCTTACAATTCATGTACAATTGTTAGAGTTAACAATTACCATGGAAGTGTAAAATAAGTCATAATAAATGTAAAAAAAACTTATGTGTAATAATATTTTGTTACTTCATAAAAAATTTATTGTGAAATAGGATGTTAAAATTACAAGACACGGATATATGGGAATCATTTTTTGTCAATCTAGACTAAATTTTAAGGAAGTACGTAAAAAATTTTTGTGTTGGCAATAAAACTCATTGACTACGTGCTAGTGATATAATGGCCATTAGATAAAGCATGGTCTGCCTTATGATTGTCATTATTTTCACTAATAAATATACTCGTAACTCCAAGAAAAGATGGTAAATTTGATGTTATGCCCACCACCTAATGGTTGTTTGGAAGTATCATTAGAAAATAAATATAGTCAAATATTTTATTTAGTCCATAGACACTTAAAATTGATATGAGACTAGTTAATTGTTATGGAATTGTTATGTTTTTGTATTTATTAATTTTATTGGTATGAGATTAGTTAATTGTTTTAGTGTATTTGTGCATTAATTAATTAGTGGTATGGGACTAATTAATTACTATGGTACTATTATTTACTATAATATTAATTTATTCGGTATTATTAATTACTGTGTTTATTAATTATGATATAGGACTTGACCTCGGGGGTCAGACCAAATGGATAGGAGCAACAACTTGGGGCAATCAGGTCTTGTGTTTTGGATTGGATCTTCCTACCTTGTCTTGAAGTTATAGGGGCTCACCCTGTAAATTAGATTTAGTGTGAAAATTCACTACTTCAGATCGTTGAGCATTTGATCCCTTGGCAACAAAAAAATGATGGTATCAAACTATTTAATTACTAAAGTATTAACTGAATATTATTTTTTAAAATTTAAATTTATATATATTATTTTTATTACAAACATCTTAGAAAATACATATGGTAAAACATTAAATGTGATATGTGATCAATTAATTCCTATGGTATTAGTGCATATGTTTCTTTATTAATTATTTTCATGGGACCAGATAATTACTATAGTACTGGTTTATTCGTGTTTTATATTATATAGTTTTGACACAATAAATAGAATATTTATAATAAAAAAAAACATGGTGGTTAATATGATAGATTTAATATGTAATAAAAATTAAAAAAATGTTAGTTAATGTGATGGGTCCAATATATTATAATAATAAAAATAAAAGACATATTATGAAGTTTAGATATGATTATTTATCACCACTATTAATAATATAGTATAATGTTTAGCATTAGAAATGGAATATTTGGGAAAAAAACTTTAAGGAATATTCTAATTATTTTTCTAATGTTAATCTTTTAAATTGCCTAAGTAAATAAAATAGAAGTATGTAATTGAATAAAAATAGTATTATTACATTCAATGGATGTTATATACATTTTCCTTAGGAATAATAATAACTCGATGTGCCACAAATTACATTTCTAGAAGATGAATGACAATAATTTAGTAACAATTTTCAATAGGTGGGGAGATAGTCATATTGATGGCTTCTTACTCTATAATCCGTACCATTCCTCTAACAAGCAATTTCAGCAAACTAGGATTCTAGTAGAGTTTAATTGACATTCTTTTAATGCAAGGAACAAATCTCTTTGGATGAAATCTTGGTATATAAAAGAAGATTATATTATTCTACAGAACATTAGGATTATTTATGACACTGTAGAGACTCGGTTTCAAATTCAATCAAGAGGATCCAACAATTGCTCCAATTTGGGTAAGATTTTTAAAATGTGTAGCGCATATGACGGGAAAAAGATATTTTGTAAAGAATTGGTAATTCTTCGTTGGGATATGATTTTCATTTCTTCTCAAACTCATAGTTAAAAACATATTGCTTATGCCAAAATTTATGTTTAAATAAATGCAATAAATCCTTTTCTAAGAAGGGTAAGGCTAAAATATCCTAAATAAGATTTGTGTTGAGCAACCCTTGGGCAACGAAAAACCTCCATTTTCAGTGTTTGTGATGTCATAACCATGGACATTTAGCTTGGGACTGCCCCTTAACCGCTAATAAAGAAAAAAATATTTTTTGCTAAAAAAGAGAGAGATAAGAAGGAATTTCAAATTTTGGTATAAAAAACAAGCAAAACCCTAAGCATGTATCTAAAGGGACAGAATAAATGAAGGCCACAAGTCCACATGTTGGTCTAAGCTCTACAAATTCCATTGTGTTTTTACGCTCACATGATGATATCCTTAAGAAAAAACAAGTTTTTGGAGCTAATAGAAACCCCAAAGATTGTGGCCATGACTCATTTTTTTAGGATGGATTGGTTGAGGCTCCTGTTAAAATCCTGATAGTAATGTGGGATGATCTTTATAATTCAAATCTATTTATATGTGTAGGTTATTGTGATTGCCATCATTTGTGGTTCAAGGGGAAGATAAGGGAATAAGAGAGGTGTTATCTGATCTTTTAAACAATAATGATTGAGTTTGATGTTTAACCAACCTAATTTGCTTATGGATGACATGTTTTTGTCTATTTATTATTTGTGCTCAGCGGCTGTGTGTAGGAAACAGTGCTGGAAGTGACTGTTTCCTGTTCCTTCTTCAACATATGTTGTTTTGGGCGTGAAATCCTCCATGTTTACAGTCTCGCTATAAGTTCGGTATACGGATTAAAAAATCATTACCATATTTGAACATTAGAACAATTTGATTGCATTGTTTATCACGGAGGCCTCATTTTAAAGTTTTCTTGGATTATATGATACTCTGTATCAAAGGAAAAAGAGGTATTTTATCTGTTTTGCATTTTGCATTATGTATTATTTTGATTACAATTCACGAGTTTCATTGGATTTCAATATCAACTTTGTTAGTTTTTATTGTGGGTTGTTCTATAACTTTTGTCATTCACTAAACACTTACACTAGGTCTATGGTTTCTTTTTCGGTATTTATGGTTTGTTTTTTTAATGTTGTACCATGTTTTTTTTCTTGTAGAATTGTTTTTTTGCTTTTAAAATGATAATACATGATCATACACAATGTTTTAGTTATAATGAAGATAGCGCATTTTTCGAAGATTTAATTTAAAAAATGCATGCTTACATTGATGAATAGTTTTATAGAGTCTAGAGCTTACACATCGTATACAACCCATAATGTTGAGCTTCGTATAATTTGTGAAGTTATGAACTAGCCATTTCTCTCAAATTATTTGTTGATCTACACATCATAATTATTAGAAACAAACAAATCCAATCGCATCCTCTAGCTTGTAATACCGGAGAACTTTCACCTATTTTATGTTTCTTTTATTTGTTTGAGTGCACTAGAACTAACGGGAAAGTTAACAACGCTGACTAAGCGACCCATTCACATCTTAAAAAATATGTAGCATAATAGTATTCTTAATACTAATTGTAATTTTGATTAAGTTTACTCATATTACTAAATATTTATTTCATCGTATTTATGAACTGTCCAAAATGTTTTGTGTTTGATATGGAAGATATTTTAATCGTAGCTTCTAGATATATGTCAAAATATCTTACCAAAATTTTCTACTCTCAAAAATAAAAAAATATTAAAATATAAAACTAGATGTGAATCTCTCAAAGTTAGTATTATAAAGGGTCGTGAATTTACATACGTTCGAAATAAACAAGCCATGTAAACCATGGAAAGTCTATCATATCTACCTTTCGTCTTTGGGAGAAGAGTGACTATCATGAGAAAGGAAACTCCCAACATTAATACAGTTCCAGATTGAGTTTTTTACCTTTTCTATGTCATATTTCTAAAGTGTGAAAATCATTACCTATTTGGTGATACACAAATATCTCATGAACCACTTCATTATTAACTTTATGAAATAATGATAATATCATTTTTCACATGTTCATACATCATTTCTCATCTCCAAAATATAATGATGAATTGACCCACTATAGTGTATTATTGTTGATGTTAACCTACACCCACAAATCCTTTGAAGATTTAATGTACAAAAAATCCTTGCTTTGGGTATTCTTTTTCAATTAAGAAAATAATTGACTTGTGTTAATCTTAATATTCACCTATGGGTGCTTGAACTTCCTTGATGAATCTTTCTCAGGTTTTTATAGTTTATCGCTATATCTTTGGATTTAATGTCCTGTACGGAAAAAATGGTCTATATGACTTATCAAAGTGTGTGTACTTGTGTAGAATGTTGTTTCTAAATGTGTTTAGATTTCCAAAGTTTGTTTGATTGTCTTTATTAAAAAATATGTATGCAAGTATCTAAGAAAATTATATGAGATTTGGATATTATGAAGAATAGGTTGATCTGGTTCATTTGATTTTTCCCCAACTCCAAAGCTCAATATTGTAAGGATTTTTAGTATATATATAAACATGATCTACCAATCAGGATAAACAAACGATTCATGAAATCATTTCATTAGTCAAATTCGAACAATTCTATTATTGTGTTTCCTTTATTTAGATGATGAAAATGTCTTGAAAGTTGGCATGGACATATCTCTGCCAAATGTACACTAGAAATATCTAAAAACATGAGACGAGTCTTATTTTCTTCAATAACTATTACAATAGGGAAATGCAATGTTGTATGGACCACTAAACTTATATAATTGAAATAATACATTTTATATGAAAAACATACTTTAGTGTGTTTTTCCTAAAATACATCAGTACCACCATACACTATATGGATAAATAGTTTTATATTTTATTGAGTTCAAAACAAGAAATGAAAATTGTACTATCAGAACTCTAAGATTCTTGTACATGACCTTACAAATACTAAATCAAATGTTATTATGAAATTAAAACAAATAGGTCAGTATCTATCGTTTAAGTCATACATATTTGTTTTGATTAATTAAAATATCAAGGGAAGATGGAAATAAAAATACATATATTTTGTCTCAATAATTGAAAATTATAAACTTTGTTATAGTTTTCGTCTTAAGATTTTATGCTCAATTGAGATAGAGACTATTTCAAGAGTATCCCTAGTGGGACCTCCCTAAGAATACTTGAATAAATAGTGTTTACCAAAAAATTAGGACTCATTGTCTTTTTTTCTTTCTAATTTTGTTAATATATTTTGTTTTCATGGGAATATAATTCAACTTCAAGTTTTTGAATTTTTGTTATCTACATCTCTTGGAAAACAATGTCTTCAACATTTCTACTTGTATTGAATTCCCTTTGAATTCAATTTTTGAAGAAACTCTTGATAGGGAGACCATCTTTGAAGCTTATACTTTATCCCTTTTGATTCAGCATGTGGGAGCATGTGCCTTTCTCACCTCCAGGATTTGTTGCGTGCTGAGGGGTCGGTTCCCTTATGAGGCCACTTCAGTACACCCCAAGTTGGGTGTCATACTATGTAGTGAAAATGATTTTGAAGTTGTCCACCGAGAAAGAAAACTTCACCGCTTTCTAGTCTATATACTATTTTTTGGTCTTTCCCCGCTACCCTCTTCCCCCCTAATCCCCTGCACTCAAAATAAATGGAGCATTGTTTCATGTATTTTTTCTTAGTCATTTGGTTGGTATATTTATTTATTTCTTAATGCATATGTACTCATGTTGATTCCTAATGCTATGTAAAATGCTTTTTTTCCCCATTGATATTTTTATGTAGTTCCTCTTTAGTTTGGAGCAATGAAGACTAAAAACACAATTTCCATCCCTCTAACTAGAATCATGTTAACCACTTCGCACTTGAAAAGGGAGGAAGAGTTTAAGATAATTTATTTTTTTGTTAATGTTTTACATTGTAAGAAACTCAGGCTTGTCAATCTAGTGATAGCGGGGACGGTTAGGGATCTCATGCGCTTGCCGCAAGCATGTGTGCTTTACCTTTCAAAGTTTCATATAGTTGGAACACATTCCCGAGGATTTGGTTTGGCATATAATACCAAGGAAGATTCAAAAAAATATGAACCTCCCCACAAATTGAAAAAGATGGGCATTAGTGTTGAGAAAAATTATAGTTGTATCTTATTTCAAACTATAAAGTTTTGAGATATGTGTGCATATAAATTTTTGGTTAAGTTTGTTTTTTTTTTAAAAGAAAGTTGCTTACAATAGTTCGCTCCATGTTTGAATTACAACACCTTGATGGCCTTGTATCTTGAAACATACTTTAAAGGTTCACATTGTCGAGGGAAGCCTCTATATTGATTTACATTTTATACATAACAGTGTCACTATTGTATTTCTAAGCTACAATTGGGTAAGTTTTATGTTTACGTGTTTGGAAACAAAAGTTTGGATGCTAGAAGAAAAAATATTTATTTGATGTAAGATGGACAAGCAATATTTTCATGACAATCAAATTTACTACAAATACATATTTTGTCTTTTTATATTTCTTTCATAACAATCAAATATTATATGAGGCTTCCTTTCTTTTATATTCTCTTCTTTGATGCTAAAAAAGTGATTTCCCTTAGTGTATGTAGTGCCCACCTTTTCTAGCCTCTATGATCTGCTGAATTCTTAAACCCCAGTTATGGATTTTGGATATGTTGGTTTGCTTTCATGAACACGTATGGTGATTTGGAATGCGTAACGCTAATTTAACTAGATTAGTAGGTTGGCACCTTTTATTTGATATTGTGGACACTAACACTTTTCTATGTGATTTAGGTCAAATTGATTCATGTGGGATAATTAGTTAGTTACATACCTTGATTTTGTAACGTATTCGTTTTGGTGATAAAGATACATGATGCCATGGTGATATGACATGACATGTATTGTAATACCTAACATACGACGAATTGTGTGAGATTGTGCATTCCACATTGATGATGGTGATATAATTAATTTACATGTTTGAATCTATTCACTTAGTGAGCAGCTAGTTTACTCTTGTTTTGGACAGATGCGGTTAATGTGTGCAATGAGTGTGCAGGTGACAGGTCATAGGAGAACGTGGGATTCAGACTAGCTATACAATCTTGCACAAGCAGCCCACGGGCTGAGTCCTAGCCATGTTCTTTGTGTGAAGCCTTAGGATAGACGATTATTATTTTGGGCACTATGAGTGACCCCAATGTATGTAATGTATTGTGCTTTCAATTATTAATTTGGATTAGGGTAGTTGGTTATGATGTAAACTTGTTTTGGGAGTTAATAACTCCTCTTTCTTTTAATTGTTGATTATGTTTAATGTGTCTCTTAATAACAAGGGTTTAGGGTCACATGTGAGACCCTTGGGTGGTCCCCACACCCTCTACCCTTGTGCCAAAAATGCAAAACCCGAAATTAGGGTATTTTGGGCATTTTTGGGGGTCCCTTTTTAGCTTGGGAGTTCCCCCAACACAAAAATGAGCCCTTGGACCCTACCTAATGGGTAGGGGGGCTTATTTTCAAGGCTTGAGGGAGTTTTCCCTCCCTTTCTACCCTTGTTTTGTCACCTCCATGTAAGGGATGTGGATTTGTGTATTTATCAAAAGTTGCTCTTATTTTGTCTTGCTAACATTTTAGGGAATTTGGGAGAAAAGGGCAAAAAGATAATTTTACCCTTTCTCTCTTTTGTTTTAGCATCTTTGACCTTGATGAGGGAGAGGGGTGACACATGTCACCCCCTCATTTGTGAGGATGCTTGCTCTCTCCTCTTCAAATTCCCATCCATGGGAATAGTGAAGGGCTTCTTCTTCTTCTTTTTTTGGTTGGTTCTTCTTTTTGGAGTTTTGGCTTGGTGCTTGAGAAATATTTTGGAGCTTGAGGATTGCTTGAGGAAGAAGATTGCAAAATATTGTTTTGGAGAGCTATTAGAGGTAACCTCTTGAGCTCATTTATGTGGTATGTTGCTTTACTAAATCTTAGCTTGCTCATAGTTGATTTATTTGTTTAGTTGCTTGTATGGTTTGTTGCTTGATTATAGTTGTGCATTGTTTTACGCCATCCATCATATGGTTTGATGGATGTTTGAGTTATTTGGGGGAAGAGAGAGGGATTTTCCCTCTCAAACCCCATGGCTTGATGGGCAAGCCATGTCAGTTTCTTTACTCCCCTCATATGGTTTGAGGTGGGTAAAGGGGATTCATTTGGTTTGAACCCCTTTCCCATTCTTGGAGAGGAAACCCAAGGGGTTTGAAAATCCTCCCAAGAAGGATTTTGGAGAATGGATGGAGTAATAAGGAGCATCTTGTTGACTTCGGAGAAATAAGGTGGAGAAGGAAGTTTGTTGTGTGCACTCTTTTGTAGATCACACCTTATGTCATTTTCGGGTATCTCATTTACTCTTCCCCAAATTTCTAGAGGATGAAAATGGTTTCTCCTCTCTTCATATGTATTGCTCAATGTTGTGTTTTTCCTTCATGCATGGTTTGGTCTTGTATGTGAGTGTATTGTGGTGTTTGTCTCCCTAAAGATCTTGTGCTTAAAGTTGTGGAAGCTAGCTCTCTTTCCCATGGGCTTGGGGGAGGCTAGCATGTCTTCCAACCCTTGGAAAGGCATGTAATGATGCCTAAAGGTTGGGTGAAAGGCATGTAATGATGCCTAAAGGTTGGGTGGTTAACAAGCTTATTCTCCTTGGTTATATTTCCCAAAGGCTTTTGAAGTGGATCTCAAAGTTGGTGATTGGTGGCATCTTGGCATCTCTTTGTTCTATCCTTTTTGTGGGAAGCATTGAAAATTCTAAAGTTTGAAGATGGTGGGCGCATTCTTGTTTGTCTTGGTATTTTGTTTTCCCCAAATTTTGGGAGATTCCTAATTCTACATCTCACGTGGATATTGTTATACCAAATGGTTTTATTTCTTTTTAAGTTTGCCATGTTAAGGTTATGTTTTGTAGCTTTGAAACCATCAGTGTTGCAATAATATTGTGTATCTCCTTCAATCATGAAATGGAGCCTTGCAAAGTCTTATCTTATATATTGTGGGCATCTTGTAATTTGTTTCATATGTGCAATAAACTCCAGCTTTACTCTTTCTTGATATAAACCATTCTTGCATGGTAAATGTTGAAATAACTTTGTATTTTAAAGGCCAATGAAATGATTAATATAAGTGGTAGTCTCCTCTTGAGAGATGGTTTTGCATGTTGATATTTGATCTTCAAAGTGAAGTGAAATTTTCACTCTTGTTATAGGAGTTATAAGTATAGATCTGGTTTTGATTTTTGCATATATATATATATATATATTCCTTTCATGTTAAATATCTCTTGTTTTAAAATTTGAAAAAGTTTAGTTATATATTGCAGTTGAAAAGAAATATTAAAACTTGGAAGATGGCCTCGTTTGTGTAAAATCTGATAACAAACCTCTTGATAAAAAAAAAAATACTTATTTGAAAATGAGAAGATTTACATATGTATTAAATAAACCATTTAATTAATATTTTATTTATGATATATCATTTTATATCATTATATATATATATATATTACTGGAATCATATATATATATTATAAGTTATAGGTATATGGTATTGTATATGTTTTAAGATGGAAGTTTGTTTTTTTTATATATATATATATAAATATATATATTAAAATAAAATAGAAACGTTTTATAATTATACAGTTTTAATTTTTTTTTTTTTTTTAAATAATAACATTGGGGGGGGGGTTCGGCCCCCCAAACCCTGCGCCATCCATGGGGGGGCGCTGCCCCCCCACCGACCACAGCCACCACAGTCCCCTCTGCCCCGCCACCACCACGACCTCCCCCCCCTCTCCAAACGTTGCCCCCCTCCTGTCCCTCCTTGCGGACTGTGACCCGCACAGCCGCCCGCGCCCCCTCTGCTCCGCCGCGCCCAGCCGCCCTCCTCCACCGCCATGCGGCCTCAATGCTTCACCTGCCCTCACACAGCCGCAGCTCCGAAACCCCTCTGTGCAAAGGAAAAAGAAGAAATAAATAAATAAAACAAGTTAAATAAATATTAATAATAACTAATGGTTTGCGAGGGGAAGTTACCTGTTTTTCTATTACTTGATATAGCCAATTTTAGATCCAGCTCAACCAGATTTGAAAGGGATAAAAAGCAATGAAGAAAAATCTCTGTACAGCCCCTTCAAAACCTGCTCATCCAAAGGGCAAAGCTGAAACAATAGAATAAGAAGAATGAGGAGAAAGAGAAACTCCATAGCTTCTCCAAACTGTAAACAAGAGAGGAGGATAAAACTAAAAGGAGGAAGACACAAGAGATGGACAAGCTTCCATGGATGCTCCACACAACCTGCAAGAAGAAATAAATCTAAAATGAGAGAAATAACATGAGAAAGCAAAAGAGAAGTTTAGATAAAGAGGTAAGGAAAGTTTAGGGCAAAAATTAGATCTAAGGCTGAGATCCTTTTGATCCTAGGGTCAAAAATTAACCCTACATCCTTGAGTCTTGGGTAGTTTAAATGGGAATGGGAAATAAAATATTAGGTTATGTGTGTGTGGATAATTTAAATAAAAAGGGGGAAAACTGATTAAATTTTGGTAAAAAGGGGTTGATATCTTCCTAGGGTGTTCCTAGTGGTCTTCAGGGAGATTAAATAAATAAATTTGGTTGGGGATAGTGGATGAGCATTAAGTAAAGTGATTTAGTTAAATAAATAATTTCGGGAATCAGTTTTGTATCATTAGTTTTAGTATTGTTAGTAATCACCCTCAAAAAAAAAATTTACCCTAAATTTTTGCTTTATTTTGGTCTGGTTTTTCTGTGTCCCGAACGGGGCATTACAGTGTATAGTATTTCATTCCATGTTTGAATTACGACACCTTGATGGGCTTGTATCTTGAAACAAATTGTAAAGGTTCACATTATTTATGGAAGCCTCTATATTGATTTACATTCTATAGATAACATTTTCACTATTGTATTTTTAAGCTACAATTGGGTAAGTTTTATGTTTATGTGCCTGGAAACAAAATTTTGGCTACTAGAAGAAAAACACTTATTTGTTGTAAGATGTATTGGCAATATTTTTATTAAGGATAAAGGTTTTTTTATAGGGGCCCTACCCTGGTACATCCAAAAATGTCTAAACACCCAGATAAAACAATAAGAGAAAAAGAGAACATGAATGAATCAAAACCGATCACATGCTAAAAAAAATCATAACCACGAAAACTTCTCAACATAACCGTAGAAAAACTGTCGCTGAAGAACAACCAAAGCTAACAAAAGACAGAGCACTCATCCGATGCCTCCTAATTTTTTTTGGAGATTCTTCTGGTTCTAGGAGGAGATTTCCTCCCTATATTTCTCTTTTTTTCTAACCACCTGAGTCCACATTTACTCCTTAGGGGTCTCTCTAGAGAAGTCGGGAAGGGAAAAATTTAGTGGCGAATTTTCGTAAACTCATAAAATCGAGGTTTATGGAAATTCAAATTGGCAAATTTTTCTATGATTCGTAGCTGACTTATTCACCGAAAAATTCGACCAACATGTCCCTTGTACTATTCATTTCTCCTACATTTTACGCATATATAAGAGCTTATGAATGTAATTTGCCACCATTTCAAATCATTTCGTGCGCATATTCGTCGAAGTAAACATAAACAACCAGCACCATATAACATATGCTGTCAGGTTAGACGGATGATTGGGTTGGACGACTAAGGGGTTGGACGACTTAGAGTTTGGGCAGAAGAGTTGGACGGTTACAAGGTTGGATGGCTAAGGATTTGGATGGTTAAGGGGTTGGGCGGCTGAGGGGTTGGGCGGCTGAGGGGTTGGACGGCTAAGGGGTTGGATGACTGCGGGGTTAGATGGAAGAGTTTGACGGTCAACCCACCCGACCAACGTGCCCGACATACTTGATCAACCTACCTGAACAACCTACCCGACCAACCTACCCAACTAACCTACCCATCCAACCTGCCCAACCAACCTACCTGTCCAGCCTACCCGACCAACCTACCTATCCAGCCTACCTGACCAACCTAACCGGCCACCTTCCCGACCAACCTACCCGACTAACTTACCCGACCAACCTGCTTATCTAACCTACTCAGCCAACTTTTCTACCCAATCTGCCTATCCAGCTATGTGAAACCTCGAGAAAATTTCTCTGTACGAAATCACCTTTCCTTGAAATGTTTTTTTAGAAATTTTCCAACAATTCAAAAGTCAAATTTTGAGATTCACCACAAATTCTAAAATAATTTTTCAGAGGAGGCTTCTTAAAATGAACCTTGAAATCGGGTCATTTAGTCCTAAAAATTTAATATGATTTTTGAAGTAGGGGCCTTCCCAAAAACTCAATACTTTCATCCATTTGTCTCTATTATCCGATGAAATAAGAGTAGATCTAATAAAAAAAATGTTCTTCTTCATCCATATCCTATTTCCCCACGAGACATTCTTCTTTAGAAATATTCAGCCCAAGTTAATTCTCCTGGTGCTGATCATATTTTTAACCATCCTGAACCATGAAGTGTTGGGTGCAATCTCTTTTCTCATCTGAATCTGATTGGACCATGACCTGGTCCTCTTCATTATGGTCTTCTTACTCCTCTTCCTCTTCATCCTCTTCCTCATCTTCAATATTATCCTCCTCATAGTCTGATGTAGCCTCCAAACAGGATGCATCCTCCTTCTTGTCTTCTTCATCTTTATTCATTGTTGTTTCTTCTTCCTCCTCCAGTGGTTCTCCATCTTCCCCAACAATATTAGTCCCAACATTTATCTCTAAAACTTCTCCTTCCTTCATAAGAAGTTCACCTTCTTCTCTAGCTTAATCCTCTTGTAACACGACCTATTTTCTAGGATCACCAATTTCTTTCATCCTCTCAGTGTCTAATCCCTTCTCCCCAACAAATATTTTCCAGACCTTCCCTTATTTTAATTTTTCATTCTCCCTTTTGTTGTCTGGATAGGTCCAAGAGGAGTGGCTTAATTTGGATCACATCTCACATTTAAGCTTGATTTGTTTAAGCACAACAGTTTGGTACCATGTGCCCAGTTTTGAATGCAACTAGATCGAGTCAGGAAGAATTATATCAACAAAGGCATTCACACAAAATATGACATGTGCAAGTTTTGTTTGAGATTTGGTGGCTCCATCAAAAGTGATGAGTGACCCAAAATACTTGGAAATCTTAGTCAATATATCAGCATCCCAAAACTCAAGAGGAAAACTAGAAAAATTGATCCATATAGGCATAACCCTAATATTTACTTTATCTGGATCAAAAGATGGATTCCATTTCACGAGAAAGAAACCCATCTTTCCTAGAAACCAAGGACCATCTACCAAATCATGCAAATATCTTCATTATTATTAAACCGTATTAATAAAAATCCCTTAGTCATAGAAGATATCTCCATAAACCCTTTTGGCATCCATTTTTTGTTGTTTATCTTCTAATGATATCAATATTGGGTATGGGGCCAAGGAACTTACCAATAAGTGCATGTTGCATCTTTTGAGTGGATCTATTAACCAGAGCATCTGGAATACTAAAATGGGTCCCCTGCTCATCCATAAAATGCTTCAGGTCCTTGACCACATCCGAATCATTTGCATGTGTCCCCTTGTTTCCCTATAAGATAGTAGCCCAAGAGGGGCTTGGAGGAGCTTGCGAGGGAGCCCAAACCAAATCATGGTCCCCTATAGTTCCAATCTCCCTAGCCATCTCATAAAATTCAAAAAAAGTTCTCATGCAGTTCCGGAGTCTTCCTCATTACAGAGTCATTCATCATCCCCCTCAAGCATTTTATGTTATTTTTATTTATAACAAATAGACTTGATACAAAAACATATATTGTTATTTATGTGTCTTTCATAACAATCAAATATTATATGAGCCTTCCTTTATTTTATATTCACTTATTTAATGCTAAAAAAAGTTATTTCCCCGAGTATATAGCAATTTTATTTATTAATAATTAGCAATAATTTCATACTAAACAAATTTTATTTGTTGTGCATTTATCACTCAGTTGTGTCTCAAATTGTACACAAAACGGAAACATTTTTTTATTTAACAAAAACATCTCCATCAAACATTTCTATGATTTAATTGATGGGGATAATTTTATTTTTCAAACCTCTAGTGGAATAAAAATGGAATGTTCTTTCATATACATGTTCTCCATGTTTCTTTGTTGGTTTACAGCCATAACATGCTTCTTTCTGTGGGGACCTTGTGTAACACTTCCCTCCCTCTTATTTTCCCACTTTCCATGGACACATTGTTGATGGTAGAAGGAAGTGTTCACTTGGTTAAAGGTTCCTCTGATGTCACACCTACTTTGAAATTGTTTAACTTGTGACTTGTTCACTTAACCTTGAACACTAAGGTGCAACACTGTGTGGAAATTTCCGATGGGGTTCAATTTCAAACCATATTTCCCCCCTCCAAATTTTCAGCTCGTATCTTGTATAAAACATTATGAGAAGGATTTATTGTTTGTTTGTGTAAATCCATTTGCATGATGATCAAACATGAATCGTAATATTTTTTACCTTCTCCATAAAAATGCACAGACCTTCTCTTTTAATGTTTCTAACTTCATTTTGTCTCTCATTTCTTGTTTATAGGATTTTTCTTATCATTAACATAGATATTAGTGCTTTCACACATATGAAAATTGGTTTTCCAACTCAGTTTCTGAACCATTTTTCTTGCGCAAAAAACACAGTCTAGGATAAAACACTTTCTATTGATATTTGATTATCTCCAAAAACACCCCTTCTTGTAAAGCATGTTTTGTTAAGTTGTGTAACATCGTTATTTAAAATAAATACATTGAATACATATTTGTGCTTATGGTATGGAAAAGGGTGTGCCCTTGCTAAAACAACTCTTTAAGAGTACCACAATGCAAAGGGAAATGGCTCATTGACTGGTTTCGACTTTTTCGATGAAACAAGAGGGGAAATATGCATCACATTTTTCAATGAGGTTGCCCACAAATTATATGAGAAAATTGAAAATGATAAGGTTTACATTGTTGCAAATGGGAGGATCGAAAATGCAAACCCATGTTATAACCACTTGAATAAATCTTTAGAGATTTTTTGCAACCATCATCATCTGTCACTCCTTTCCTTAAAAAAGATGAAGGCATACTTGCACACCACTTTAATTTCAAGAAAATCAAATAAATACCCATGTTCCCTGTCAACTCTTCAATTTATGTGATTGGTGTTGTTCTTGCGATTTCACCATGCTCTATTATTCGTTGACACAAACAGACAAAAACTACAAAAGGAACACTACAATTAAAGGATATGTATGGATTTAGTGTTTTAGTTACTTTGTGGGGGAACATTTTGATTAGTTAAGAAAAGAACTTGTAGATATTATTTCAATACCTAAGGTTGTAGTGCTTGCAATAAAGGCTTCTCATGTCTCTAATTTCAATGGCTCGACTGTGGACACTATGTCCTGTACCAAATGCTTTATCAACCCTCCTATTGTAGAAACTTCCACACTTCATGAGTGGGTTACTTCCAATGATTACTCCCTTTCATTGCCATCTATTACAAATAAATTTATGGGTCCTCCAAAAAACTTGACTTCTTTTGCAAAAATATCATAGATTGTTGAAATGGGAAACTCTGAAAAAATGAATGGGTCAGTGTTAGACCTGAAGTCACCAACATTATCATGGATAATTTATTTTACATGGCTTTATCTCTTGTGAAATATCATAGACAATGTAAGAAAAAAATCATTATAAAGGAAAAAGGTATGTGGTTTTGTGCAAGTTGTAATACAAAAGTTATAAAATGTGATTATATATATGCACTCTGAATTGATTTAAATCATGCCACCGGTGAATTGCAGTCAATGAAAACCTTAAATGAAATAATTGAATCAATCATGGGGATAACAAATGTAGACCTCCACTTGTTTTCCATAAATGATGAAGCAACAAATAATATTGCAATCTAAGTCATCGGCTACAATTTCATTTTCACAATCTCTTAAGAGAAGATCATATCGTACAAACAAACAATTGAAAGGTGTTGTTTTGAATTTAAATAGATTGGAATATTATAATACTCCTGTGTAGCCTTTGTTTCCAAATAATTTGTGGGTGTTTCCATCAATTCTACCCCATTCCCCAAATTCAAATCATTTCTAGATAGTTTTTTATTTACTTATTTCTATTGCTGACAACTTTATCTATTTTTTTGTGTTTTTTAGGTTCCTTTTCTTCTCTTTCTTCAAACGAGGACCTCCTTTTTATGGCCTTCTCAAACATGTAAAAAAAAATTAAAATGATTTATAGTGGTGAATGTGATGTATAGTTTTTACCTTTCTAGAATATGGTTTATGCCATTAGTCATTTTCAATTAAAGCTAGAGGCATATAACTTTGCTTTGTTATTTCTAAATATCTATAAAAAGCTTCAATAAATGTATGTTTTCCACCTGTCTAGTGTTTTCCTTAAGAAATCATTGAAAATATAAATTATCACTATATTGTAGATGAAATAAATTTGTGCTCAACTGGTTAATTTAATTTAATGTATGTAGGTATCTTAACAATTTTTTGTTTCTTACCCCCCATTTGCAATGTATTCTTATAAGCTATTTTTCACAATATATAACCTCTTCCCCAATGAAAACTCTAGATAAATGTGCTCACTTATTAGAAAATTAAACACATAATAGGTCTCATATTAATGGCGCACAATGGGGGTGTTACCATGCACGGAAAAAATATGGTACCAGTTATGCCCGCCAACTTCCAACTCTTCACCACCTTCCGTTGTCAACTTGTTGGCCTTCCCTTCCCACGCTTCTACTTCAAATTTGATGCAATTGCTAAAAAAAATTCAACAAGAGGAGGATATGGATATTTCCTTTCACAAATCTACACATTCCTTCCTTCATTCAATGTTTTCATCTTCACATTTCACTAATGCGCTATCAAAAAATGTATCCTCCAAACCTTTACTGCATAGATCAGAAAAAAATATAATGGGTGCATCTTTCCAACCATCTTGCTCCACTATCCATCCCTATAATTTTACCTACAACCTCCTCCCAACATGCGAACCCACCCATGTCCCCCATACACAAAAACAACATTTCCCTTCTCCAACAATTTCCTTTCATCTTTACTAGAGAATGCACCTTTATGCTAACAATACGACCCCTTTTTCTTTCCCACTAACTTCCACACACCCTAACCTGAGTTCTTCTTCAAAAGCTCAACAAACATTCAAAATAAGGACATATTTATTATCCAAGATCCATACTTTATCAATTTATAAAACTATCCTGGAATGAAAACAAGCTTATCTGAAGGTTTACATATTTTCAATAGATGCAAAATTGAAAAAAATGGATATCATTTCTCCTTTTGGAACAATATAGAGCCATGGAAACAATCTTGTGTTCTAAAGTAATTAACCCTTGTGGAAGAAATGTTAATTTCTCGAGTAAATATGATCTTACAAGTAAGTTAGGCACATGGTGGGAAGTAAAAATACACATGCCACATCATAAGTTTCCTACAAAATATTTCCTCCATATCCATATACCTTCATCACCAACTTGGAGATTTATACAATGTACTTGTACAAAGGTCACGGGTTAATTTACAAATCTATGACTTCTATATTAGTAGGTCCCTTGTCTGGGAAGCCATGCAATTTAAAATTGCCCATGATCCATACTATAAAGACGTTTTAATTAATGTTCTTGCCTCTTTGCAAACTACATCAAAAACTATAGCCTCCTTTCTATACACATCCATATTGGATCTTCTAGAACCACACGAAGACCATACAGAAATTGGCAACCATGATTCTCCTGGATCACCTAAAATTCCAATCAAATCATCATCTTTTGTGCCATCCATTCCAAATAACGGTACAAAAGAATAAGATATTCAAAAATTCTTGCAAGCATTTGTCCATCAAACTCCCTTCACTTTGGCATGGTCTGAGCTTGGTATTTCACCAATAAATGAATACAACACAAAATTTCTATTCTCGATGGATTTTCTAGTTTTTTTTCCAACATGGAAATCCATGTTCAAGTAACCAATAATTAAATAAGCCCATTCGCATGAATATGCCCTACATTTGAGGCGTTACTAGGTGACCACTTTGGCTCCCATCCATGGTTTTGATACTTTCTACTCAACTTGATAATGCGCCATAAAATCCAGACAACTATTGCATTATTCATGAAACAAAATATATATCATGATAGATTCACAACTATAGGGTCTCTCCATAAAAGACTTCAATATTTACCTAATGATGGCCTCCCAAATATTTTGATGTGTTTTGGGACAAATATTTGAGTAACACGCTCCTTTTAGACAAATATCAGAAGTGAAGTTTAAGACATGATCAAGCAATTAGGTGCACCTGCGTTGTTCTTCACTCCAAGTGTTGTGGACAAAAAATGACTAGACCTCCATAGTGTTATACCTAATGATCCCCTAATGCAGGTGCAACTCATAAATGGAGAACTCATAACATTATTTCCAACCCTCACCTTGTTTCTCCATACTTGCACCATATCATTACCATCTTTTGTGAATAAGTTTTGGAAAAACTACCTTGGGGCACAAGACTATTCATGCATATAATACAAATTTGTCCACTGATACTTTAGTTTCAACTTTCAAGCTTCTATTTAAGGGTATTTTCTTTTATAGGTATGAATGAAAGCATAGAAGGTCTCCACATGCACATGGTTTCTTGTGGCTTGAAAACGAGCCAAAAATTTAAGCACTAGATTAGATGGATCTTACATTTGTAGATGTTGCTATAAAATAATTTGATAGATACGTGTTTTTTTGCAACCCACGAGACACATGAATACAATCTAATTTTATATGTTAGTCAATTCCAGATGATCCATGTTTGTTTAGAATATCTAAAATGTTTTCTTCTTATCTAATCTTGGACATAGAGGAGTTTCTTAATCATGTTCAGCACCACACTAAGTGCTTGGAACAAACATGTTTGTGGAAAATGTAAGACTGCCTCCAATGTTGATACAATGCCCTTGGGAGATCTACCATGATTCAACCTTGTTCATTAATGGAGATGACACAGTTAAATACCTCCCTTCAAGAAATGATGAGAGATTGAACATCCACAACTAGACTATGTTATCAATATGGAGAGCGAACATTGACCATCAACTTGTGCTTTCTCGCCATGTAGTTCTAAAATACATTACAAAATATGCCTCAAAAGCAAAGAAATGTTATGAACCCTACCACCAAATTCTTTCCAGAATATCAAGAGATTTTGACCCAAATTTTCCAACACATATTTCTGTTCGTAAAATACTTATAGATAGTGTCATTGAGCAAAAAAATAGTACGCAAGAAACTTACCACATGTTGCAAAAATTACCGCTTGTTATGTGTAACCACAAGTTTGTTTCATTGAATATTAGAAAGAAGGTTTTAAGATGTTTTGCTGAAATAGAGTCCCAAATACAAGAAGAGACTATCTTCATGGATGCCTACATGGACTGATATGCAAATATTGAAACATTGTCTCTTATTTAATAGGCCTGAGACTGGACTTATAGAAAATACCGAACTCAGGATAAATGGAACCTTTTTCCATCTCCAACAATTGTTTTTGTCTCTCCAAAAAATTCCAAGTCCCTCCACAAGAATCTCCATATTTTGAATTTTTTTTGGAGTGAAATCCTTCTATATAAGCCTTTTTGGATAATTTATTCTGATATTGATGTCACCCCTAAAGAAATTATTTCCACTTAGAATTTGTTCAAAAATAATTACCAGCCGTGACATTTCTATCGGTATAACACATCTTCATAACAATATTCAACTGATGATTCTAAATTTGAGGATGAGATCATGAGTCCTCTTACTCATCTTGATGAGTGGAAACTTATTGCACAACTCTATCCCATAAAAATCATGGGTCTTGACAACTTAGATATGTTGGGCCATGAGAGTTTGAATAACGCACAATTGGAGCATTCATGATGTTCCTCCTTCTTTACAAGAGCTCAAACCATCGTTTATAGAGGTGAATATTTCATGTGTTCATGTCCCATCCACAATACCTAATTCTTCATTTTTTCTAGAGAAAAATTTGGCTTTTAATACCATACTCCACCATTTCTCGCATAAATCCCACCTATCTCCATTAAAATTAATAATTCAAGGAACTGTTGGGATAGGGAAATCATATCTCATTAATACTATCAAGTCAGAAATCACATTAGTAACTTTTGGAGATAGTTCACCACTACTTTTACTCGCACCTATTGGTGTAGCAAAATTCAACATTTCATCATCCACAATACATGCTTTCCTCAACATACCTATCAAAGAACTCAAACCCTTAGATGGGAAAGCTTTGGCATATTTTCAAGGCTCCCTGAAACATGTTGAGTATATTCTTATTGATGAAATGTGTTTGATTTGACCCAAATTACTCAGCAAGATTGACTATTTCTTGTGAGAATATTTTCCCTATTTTAAGACATCAGAATTTAGTGGCAGATCATCCATCCTCATCGATGACCTGGGCTATTTTCCACCTATCATGGAAATTACATTATATGCAAACCATTCTTATGGTACCAATATTTAGAGGGGAATCAATACATATTCCACTTTACAAACAATATTTCGTCAGCATTCTTAGTCACACGCGTTTCCTTTCGTCAACATCTACTCAACATCCATGATGCATGTCCTCACATAGAAGACTATGAACTGTTGTCCAAAATTGTACTTCCATGGAAATTTGAATGACTCATCTAAGTTGGGACTTAGAAACATTTTTATCAGGAAAGGCATGGGACACTAAGTTAGTCTTCCGTGGAATGCGTGAATGTAGTTTTCTTTGGGTTCTCTTAACCCATGGACACAACTAAAATTTATGCATGAAGGATACTTGGTATATCAATGATAGTAATGAGAGTAAAATAGCTCAAAGAATTTAAATAAATATTCTATATATTTTTGATGATTTCTTTTCGGTATCTTGTTTTATATCTCAAAGTTTAAATAATTCGAAATTATGGCATGAAAGGTTATGCCATGTTAAGTATCAAAGCTTATATGAAATGTCTAGATATAATATAGTGAAAATTTTACATGTGTTGTCTTCTTCTCTTGAAGTTACTTCATTAAATGCTTCTAAATGATGGTTTTGATTATGATTTAGTAAATGGCCATGATGATGTTTTGATGCTATAGATTTTTCTGAAACGCTCATCTTCCTAGAGAAGAAATTAAATTGGGTTCAATCTATGTTAGAAAGTTCAAATCCTATTAACCTTATGAAAATGACTAGAAGCCATCATATGTACCATGCATTAATTACCTTGTATGAACCTAAACCACGAAGTATTATAGAGTCTAAGTGGATATACAAAGTAAAATATAATGCTGATGGTAGTATTAACAAACATAAAGCTAGACTTGTTGCTAGAAGTTTCACTCAGAAACCTAGTTTTGATTATGTTGAGACATTTCTTGTAGCTAAAATGAGTACTGTTACGGCCTTATTTGCAATTGCCACTCAATTTGGGTGGAAAATCCACCAAATAGATTTTTAAAAATTCAAAAAAAACTTTACATGTTTCAACCTAAAGAATTTGAAGAAATTGGTAAAGAAAACTATGATTGTAAGTTGAGAAATCCTTGTATGGTTTAAAACAAGCTCTTAGAGCTTGGTATGTGAAAATTGATTCCTTCTTTAAACTGTTAGGTTTGTTAATTGTTCTTCTAACAATGATATATTCATTAAGCAATAAAGCTCGCATATTATCATTATAAGTATATATGTTGATGATTTGCTTATATTTGGTGACAATTATAATTTAATTCATAGGATTAAAGAGAAATTGAAGCAGTACTTTGAAATGAATGAGTTAGGTCTCTCAAATCACGTTATTTGTATGATTGTATTTCATTCTATTGTTATTTTTCAAAACACAATATGCAACCATTGTATTGAAAAAGTTCCTTATGATTGATTGTAAACCATTTTCTACTTCAATGGAAGTTGGAATAATTATTGATCATAAATCTACATACGAAAAAGTTTGATCCTAATTTATATACGTTGTTAGTTGATAATTTGATTTATCTAACTATAAGTAGATCAGATATTTCCTATACAGTAGGAATTACTTCAAGATTTATGCAGGAACCCTTTTTAGAAATCATTGGAATCTTGCAAAAAGAATTTTTATATATTTGAAACGAACAATCAATTATGGGTTGCATTATAATAAGAATGAAAATGCTATCTTATATGGATTTTGTGATTCTAACCATACTGATGTTGTGTTATAAAATATACTGGATGTGTTCAAGTTTTTTGGTGTAGGAACTACTACTTCGAACAAAAAATACAATCAACAGTCTCTATTTCTTCTACCGAGGCAGAGAAGTACAATGGAAGAAGTAAATAAGTCATGTGGCTACAACGGTTGTTGGTAGATATACACATGTAAGCTAAAAGAAGTATTTCTCTTCTATGTGGTGGTCAGAGTTGTATTACTCTTGAGTAAGAATTCAGTTCAATATCAGAGGACGAAGAACATTGAGATACATATACGCTTCACCCGTGAGAAGGTATAAAGTGATGAGATAAATCTCAAGTTTATGTTGACTAAAGAGCAAATTGTTGACATCTTCACAAATTCGTTGAGTGTTGCAAAGTTTTGTTACTTTTGTGAAAAGCTTGGATTGTCGGAGTTGCCATTGAGGGGGAGTGTGCATGACAATGTCACCTCCTAATGGAACTTAGTTTTTGTAAAAAGACCTTCGAACATATGTAAAAGACATTCGGGCAAGTGTAAAAAAAAGACCTTCGGGCATGTATACCTCCTCGGCTTCTTTTTAGAAAGAAGTGTAGAAAGATCTTAAAAGTGGTCTTCAATAAACTCTTTAGTGTTATTGAGTTTACTGGTAAACATCCAGTACAAACATATTGTTAAGGAGGTCCTTAGTTGTAAAAAGCTCCTATATGTTTGGGTTCAATAATATTTTATGAGAACCTGTGAGAACATGTAAAACTTGCAAATCATACTTAGCCACTGATCATGGGATAATCTTTGGGATTCTAAATCCTTTTGTATGTACATGCTTAAGTGAAATATCGCTGCTCTTCACATCAAAGTGTTTTTAATCACTATTTGTAATAAGCAATACATTATCATTTGCAACCCACTAAATGTAAAAATCGACAATATTAAAGTCATTTCAATCATTTTTGAAAAATCAGTACCATCTCAATCTTAAATTGTAAATAAATAGATGTTGCTAGCAATCGTACGTGAAATGTATGATGGAAACGCCGAAGGGGGTCTTTTAAAGGAGTCAAATTAGAGGTAGAGAAATAATGGGAGGGGAAGATGGGTGAAGAATAAGGGGTCAAAGTGTGGAGAAGTGTGAGGGTGGGAAAAAAGGAAAGGGGGAATAATGTGAATTTCATGGAAAGGTGAAACAATTTGAAACAGGACCATCCAACTACCCCAACGTCATGTGACAATCGGCCAGTATTTTAGTGGACCTTTCGTCGTCCCTAGTCACAATTACATTATGTTTCACCAAATCATCACAATAATTTTCTAATGTGTTATATATATATATATATATATATATATATTCCAAAATCAAAGACATTGTGCATAAAACATCAAGTTAGTACCTTGAAAAATACGACGTCTACACATAGTATGATCTGGAACATGTTACCGCCCACATGCTCAACACCCGCAAATTTTTTTTTTCTTGTGAATGATCAGATAGCACACCTCTATTATCTGGTGAAGAATGGAGAAAAGAAAGAAAATCTAGAGTAGGAGGGGTGGTTGCGATAACATGGGGGATATCGAGGTCAATCCCATGGATGTGAGGATATGCCTTCACTATCTCCGTTAGTGTTGTTCCTTTTACCCCACCCAAATCTACTACGCTCTTTAATTCTTTCAAAACCTCGTAGCAATTCACAATCTTATCAATTGTTGTCATGGTAGTGGACACCAAGAAATTATTGATGAACATCTAAGTATTTATTTTTTGTTAAATTAGTGAGACTTAGATTATTTCTATTTTTGACAATTGTTAATCTAAATGGAGCTTTGGCACATGATATGATAGTGTTCAATAAGACTTTACGTTTTCATAAAAAGATGAGCCTTAACATTTCCATTCCACATCTCTCACGACAGTAAACTCGATAGAGATGCACCAAAATCAATTCAAAAAGAAATGGTGGGATTGGAATTACATGACAAAATGAGGTGCAAAAGTTACTGTGAATTGAAAAAAACCTTATTATAATAACCAATAATTAACATAAAAGTTAAAAATAAAGTAAGATACTTTAGTTTAATATGACTGCTACCATAATTTGTAACTCATGTGCAATTGCTAATTAGTTTAATATGTCTTCGTGTACTTGTAATTGTGTTGGCAACAACCAAAGCTGAGCTTTACTTATGCATGCTCAAGATTTATTTAAACATATATCTCTAAATGAAAAAACAACTGGTGGAAAAATGCTCTTCCTGAACACCTAATTTTTCGAAACTGAGGCCCAGTTGTGGAACCAAATTAGTACACCTCACTATGGGATGGATGTATTACTATTAATATATATTCAATTACTATAAATACAATTGATTACTCAGACTGAAGATTCAATGGCGGAACTATATATGGTATTTTGGTCATAGAACCTGGAGCACAACATGACTCCTGCACAGTTACAGGTGGCTATATATGGTATTTTGGTTATAGAACTTGTTCTACAGGTGGCAGGTAGGACAGTGGAGGTGAACATTTTAGCAGGAATAAAACCATCTTCTATGGAATACAGAAGGCCTGAGAAGAAACCCTGGATCAGAGCAGTTGTTACAAAAGTAGTCCTTTGTTTTCATGCATTCAAGAGATTGGAAGTGTGCCTATCCATGTACTCACATTGCACGTTGTTGTAAAATTGGCTCCATATGTAGTTGAACACCCACGTATGCAAGACCATCCCTTGAGAGTTATCTAGGTATGGGAATTGTGTAGTAGTGCTAAGATACACTTTTGCAGAGGAGTAGAGAGCAGAGATGGCCTTGACGAGATCATTGTAGTGCTTCGTCGTCACCTTGATATCAAAATCGATGCCATCAAGAATGACCTCTCCACTAATCTTGTCTTTGAATTAATAAATGATGTCGACACATGTTAGAGATCCATACCCATAATCTACTTATCAATATAAATGAATCACTTCTTAAACAATAACTATCTAGCATTGTTTTCCATGTGTTTACAACACATCAGCAAAGCAGAAGTGATGCCAAGGGTTTTGAGAGTTTCAAAAGGGGATATAATGTGGACAAACATGAAGTTGCATCCTTAGTAGCCCAACCAAATTTTCATTCCTACATTTTTTATAACCATTGACAAAAGTTCCTACAGGATTACACTTGTTATTGTGGATTATTTGTGGTATCATAATAAAAAAAATATAGTAGGGCTTTAACTCACAATGGACAAAAAGAAAAGAATGGTAATAGGACGGTTTGAAACTATCTTTTGGGATGTGTTGATGTTCGAAAATTTTGATGTCATGGATTTCCTCAACATTTTTACTATGCATTCAATGAATATAAAGCGGTTGGTTATTTACCACATATTAGAGGAACATTGAACAATTACAATTTTTTCCTAAATAGCATTGGTGTGACTCTAGTTGCCAACACTTTTGTGAATGGTTGAAAAATAAGGGTTCTATTTTCCTGATGTAATAGATTGAGGCCATTCATTTCCATTGTGCAAGTTAGCAATTGTAAGAAATGTTTTTACAATTTATAGTGAAGAAGTGTCGATGACAATGGCATGTGGATTGACATTTGACCCAGACAAACATATAGCCACGAGTCAAGCACTAGATCATTTCCATAATTACTATTCTTTTCTTTTTGTCCATTGTGAGTTAAAGCCCTACTATATTTTTTTATTATGATACCACAAATAATCCACAATAACAAGTGTAATCCTGTAGGACCTTTTGTCAATGGTTATAAAAAATGTAGTATTGAAAATTTGGTTGGGTTGCTAAGGATGCAACTTCATGTTTGTCCACATTATATGCCCTTTCGAAACTCTCAAAACCCTTGGCATCACTTCTGCTTTGTTGATGTGTTGCAAACACATGGAAAACAATGCTAGATAGCTATTGTTTAAGAAGTGATTCATTTATATTGATAAGTAGATTATGGGTATGGATCTCTAACATGTGTGGACATCACTTATTAATTCAAAGACAAGATTAGTGGAGAGGTCATTCTTGATGGCATCGATTTTGATATCAAGGTGACGACGAAGCACTATGATGATCTCGTCAAGGCCATCTCTGCTCTCTACTCCTTTGCAAAAGTGTATCTTAGCACTACTATGCAATTCCCATACCTAGATAACTCTCAAGGGATGGTCTTGCATACGTGGGTGTTCAACTACATATGGAGCCAATTTTACAACAACGTGCAATGTGAGTACACGGATGGGCACACTTCCAATCTCTTGAATGCATGAAAACAAAGGACCACTTTTGTAACAACTGCTCTGATCCATGGTTTCTTCTCAGGCCTTCTGTATTCCATAGAAGATGGTTTTATTCCTGCTAAAATGTTCACATCCACTGTCCTACCTCAGAAAAAGTCCACCACCTGTAACTGTGCAGGAGTCATGTTGTGCTCCAGGTTATATGACCAAAATACCATATATAGTTCCGCCATTGAATCTTCAATCTGAGTAATCAATTGTATTTATAGTAAATGAATATATATTAATAGTAATACATCCATCCCATAGTGAGGTGTACTAATTTGTCCGGGTTTCAGTTTCAAAACATTTAGAGATATATGTTTAAATAAATCTTGAGCATGCATAAGTAAAGCTCAGCTTTGGTTGTTGCCAACACAATTATGTACACGAAGACATATTAAACTAATTAGCAATTACACATGAGTTACAAATTATGGTAGCAGTCATATTAAACTAAAGTATCTTACTTTATTTTTAACTTTTATGTTAATTATTGGTTATTATAATAAGGGTTTTTTTCAATTCACAGTAACTTTTGCACCTCATTTTGTCATGTAATTCCAATCCCACCATTTCTTTTTGAATTGATTTTGGTGCATCTCTATCGAGTTTACCGTCGTGAGAGACATGGAATGGAAATGTTAAGGCTCATTTTTTAATGAAAACGTAAAGTCTTATTGAACACTATCATATCATGTGCCAAAGCTCCATTTAGATTAACAATCGTCAAAAATAGAAATAATCCAAGTCTCACTAATTTAACAAAAAAAAAAAAACTTATATGTTCATCAATAATTTCTTGGTGTCCACTACCATGACAACAATTGATAAGATTGTGAATTGCTACGAGGTTTTGAAAGAATTAAAGAGCGTAGTAGATTTGGGTGCGGTAAAAGGAACAACACTATGGGAGATAGTGAAGGCATATCCTCACATCCATGGGATTAACCTCGGTATCCCCATGTTATCGCAACCACCCCTCTTACTCTAGATTTTCTTTCTTTTCTTACCGTCCTATTACCAAAAAGAAAAGAATGGTAATTATGGAAATGATCTAGTGCTTGACTCATGGATATATGTTTGTCCGGGTCAAATGTCAATCCACATGCCATTGTCATCGACACTTCTTCACTACAAATTGCAAAAACATTTCTTACAATTGCTAACTTGCACAATGGAAATGAATGGCCTCGATCTACTACATCAGGAAATTAGAACCCTTGTTTTTCAACCATTCACAATAGTGTCGGCAACTAAAGTCACACCAATGTTATTTAGGAAAAAATTGCAATTGTTCAATGTTCCTCTAATGTGTGGTAAATAACCAGCTGCTTTGTATTCATTGAATGCATAGTAAAAATGTTGAGGAAATCCATGACATCGAAATTGCCGAACATCAACACATCCTAAAAGATAGTTTCAAACCGTCCTATTTGCACTAACAACCACCTTATCACATTTAATAAACGGTTATCAACATAACAATATTTCGCAATAAAAAACATAATATATTAAAAATAAACATCAACATATATTATAAAGTCTCAACAAAATCAATAACTTTAAATGTTATTTTTTAAATATTCAAACGCTTAGTTGTTGACTTTTCATTAAAAAAGACTTAAAAATAATTCAAACACTAGAAATTTATAAAAAATTCCTAATCTTTTTTTTTTTTTATAAATTAAATTCCAATTTTGAATAAAACTAACATGAAATTTAAAACTCTTACCGTACTTTTTAAAACTCCAAAATATTATATACACATAAAATTCTGAACACCGAAATGCAAAGAACTCCTGTCGTATTTCTTTACCCCATCGTCCACAGCACCAGCTGGATCATCTTTATCATTTGTTCTAACTTTTAAGTTCTCAGGTGGAGGAAAAATTCATGAACGGGTGCGAAGTTTTTTCTATAAATCTTTTCGTTCGACGTCTTTAAATTGTTTCCGACACTAAATAATTTTAATATTCTACCGCATATGAACAGAATTCTTGTGAAGTCTTCTCACGAGCTAGCGACAAAGTTGAAACAATGGATCGAGCTACAGATAAAAAACACAGACAGTCGAATTGAAAATGAATTTTCTTCGTCTCCTCTCCTCCGATGTACTTAATAAGCGACATGTTTACGAGCTAGGTTCACGATTCATGCTTAATGATACTGGTTTTCACACATCTGGATGTTTGTGATGCATTAGTTCAACTACACGCAGCGAAAGGATGTGGAAGGGGATGACAGAGTATTTCCATGTTCCCAACCTTTCGTTCTAGTTTAAGATGCAGAAATCAAATTTTCCTGTGATTTTTCATGAGGCGAAGGGCAGGGGTGATTTCGGGTATTGTTGTTGGTATTTAACATTAAAATAATATTTCTTTCACGTGTCAGAGAGTGCAGGCCTAAACTGTCATCACGCCATCATGCCAACCTTGCCGCCTCTGGGAATGGTGGCCGCCACAAAGCACAAGCCAAAATTTCCAAAACATCATCTTTATCGATTAGGTTAAACTGGCCATGGGAACTCTCCAACTATCGCTTGCCACGTGTATGGTAGAGGTGCTTGGATCATATTAAAATATCAATATGTCGACGACGTACAGCTTTCATCCTATCCGATACTGTCGTGTCTGCTGTCAGAGGGCGGAAGCCTCAGCCCCATAGTGAAACGCCTTCGGCGTAATTACAAGTATACATGCCCAGGAACAGAAAGCACGATAGAAGAACCATGAAAGATTCTATAAAATAATATCATCTTTTGCCACTAGTAGTGGGAAGGAAGATAACTGTTTCAGCTGAAAGGTTTCTTTAACTACTGTATCCCCCCTTCGAATTTCATGTAGCCTACACCGATAAGAATGCAACAGTTAGTGTAGTATTTTTTTGCCTTTGATTTTCTGTCTACTAAGTCACAGCAATTGTAAGGATTTCAGGTTCAAATTTTTAACCTTTGAGATAATCTAAAGACTGAATGATAAATAATCAGTTCTGTTTTTGGATTTTATTAATTGTTTCTGGAATTGTCTACTATATTATTCTGAAGACTGAAGTTCTTTTTATTGTTTTGTTGCAATGGAAACAGTGGAAACATCCCATATGATGCAACAGAGGAGCAACTACTAGAAATATGCAAAGAAGTTGAAGCTATCGAATCACAATTGAAGGAAAATTGTTCTTGTGTTTACTTTTGCAGCTTCTACAACCCTAAAGATGATATTTATTCCATGCGGACAAAGTGGCTATTAGTTTCTTGAAGACATCAATGACTTACTTTATGCAATGTTTTACTTGTATTCCTCTGTACTTCTGGACGTGAAGTATTGGTTATGAGTAATATATGGGCTGAATATGCCTTTTTTTAATCTCATTGCAGTAGTTCTATAAAGAGAAAAATCTTATGATTCAGAAATTATATATGTTTTTCTATATACATAAAAACATCTCCTTGATAAATCATGCTAATATCCAACCCATGGATATAATAGGTCATACATGGCCTTGTGAGCAGTCTAATCTTATGAGTATTGTGGGAATGTAGAAAACATAAGCCGGTTGTTCCTGAATGGCAGAGGAATTAAATTTCTGCTTGGTTCCTGAATGGCAGGGGAACTAAGTGTTAATGTGGACCTTGCAGAAACTTAGCTATTCTCCTTGACGTGACAGTTAGGGTAATCGCTTTGGATTTCCTCCATTTCCAATGCCACACTCTTCTCGAAAAATAGCCACGCAACTACAGCAACCAAAAATGCAACCTCTTGTTCTCACCCGATCCCACACCTCTCCATCCATTACGATCCAATCCCGCATGCGCAGATATGGCAGACTGTATGGAAAGATTAAGGCATGCACGCGTTGATTTACGAGTAATTAAAATTACAGCAGACACTAAAAAATTACAGTAGACACCGAAACAGTTCCAGAGTCATCGACGGCTACAAGCAAGTTCATGGCTGTCCAGATGGCCTTTCCGCCATCGATTGGTCCGCTCCTGTACTCCACTTCTTCTGTCTAATGTTCATTCCAACATAACATTGTTCCTCAGACGATGACATGGATGGCAGAGTTTACACCGATGGTCGTTCCACTGATGCACGCCGTCGATTTGCATTGACAAGTGGGTGCGGTCAGCAGTGAGTTGCAGAGATTTATTCATCGACCAATTAATCTTCGTCGTCCGTGCCAGTACCTGCTGTCAGAAGGGCCCGGGTTTTCCAACTTAGAACACGCCTTTCGGCCAATAGTGTGATTCCCATTATTCTCATCCATTTTCATTCTTGCTAACACGATTCTTTATATCAGCGAATCATTATACCCGCTTATATCTAGGATTCATAAATGAATATGCCCACCAATCAATTCTTAATGCTATTGGGATTTTCCCTAAATGTGCATCTCTAAATTCATTGTGGGACAGTATGTTACTTGTGAAGTGGAAGGTCTTTTAGTTTTCTTAAATGATTCAGTTGGCCACAAGAGAAATGGCTAACACATGCCACTATAAAGTGGAATATCAAGAATAATATAAAATTTTAGTGAGAGCATTAAAGAGCTGGCATTAAGAGAATAGAAGCATGAAAGGAGAGGAACATTAAAAGCACTGGTACATGGTTGTTTTGTGACATTTTAGATTGAGGTTGCTCCAGCCTTTGCATTCTTCAGAGTTATAGTCTCAATCCATCACATAATGCACTTCAAGGATTTTCCCCTGCCTATGAGGAAGTTGGCATTCTACTATGGTGTTCATATGGTTTCACTTTTCCTACTTCTTAGATAGTATATACACATGGTTCTTCTGATTTATTCTTAAAGGAACTAACAATCTTGTAAGACATTTAAAGAAAGGCTTCTTGTGGGGAGTTGTTTATGGCCCGACACCACAATACATAGTTTGGATTCTTATGAGTTCGTTGATTTATGCTTTAGAGCCCCATTTTATATATATTCAAAGAAATCTTCTGAATTGATTTTTTTTCATGTAGTATGATAGGGACATTTATTTCTCTATGCTGCTACGAACAATTACTTATAAAATTAATAAAATGGATATAACAGATAGCTTCCTTATAGCATAAGGAGAAGATTTATGTAAATGTCCGATTTCCCAAATGTATTATTGAATGAAATGAAAGATTTTAATGACCTCCACGAGACTGAAGAGTCTATTAGAATGGAATAACCCTAATTTGTTTTTAAACTCATCTAATTATCTGCAATCACATTCCTATTTTGTACTTCCTTTAACAGAATTCTAATGAATTAGAGGAAAAGGAGGGTTTGGTAGAAATACAGTGAGAGAGAATATTTCAGTTGGAAAGACGACATCATTGTGGATCTATCATTCTCTCTCAACATAATAGTGCATTGGCTCACTATTTTGGAGCTGTTATAAGAGTACTAGTTACTACAATTTGTTTTAAAATCATATGAAGATTGACTCTATTTTTTAAATATCTGAAAGCGGTTTTGAACTTAATCCCACTAGATCTTGGATTGGGACAGATATTATATAAAGCATACAATAACATTGCCAAATGCCCACTTATACCATACTATGCAATTTAATTTTGTTTAGAATCGCGAAGCTCTATACATTTCCTTCTACATTTCTTACTCCCCCAATCAATATTCTGGGATTTGAATGGCCAATTTCACCCTTTTTCCAATCACACATAGTATCAGCTAACTCTTCTCTCGTTGTTGTAATATATAGCAAACAAAATGCTTATCTCCATCACTACCACATGAAAATGATAACGCTATACTTATTAGAATTAGCCACTGTAGTTCCACATGCAATTGTAAGGCCCATAGAAAATAACCTGTGGGGCAACAAATAATCTAATCTAATAGGCCACTAAATACTAGGGCAGGGCCAGGCCACTAGGCCTATAAATAGTCAGTCCTATCAGCCATCCACAAACACCTTTAGCTGCTGATTCTAATAAATTAAATGTCGTCATTTAATGTACGAACTGTTCAATTATAGGTTTGCAGTTTATATTCGGCTCATATTACTATTATCTTAGTAGGAGATTAAGTACTCTCTTTTCAATTGTGATGAAAAATGCCACCCGACACATTTGAAAACTTCGAATGTATCATAACAAACTATTTGAAGATACTTCCGATTACAATCAATAATACAAGACCATGATTGTGCTTGATTTCCGATAGCATTTTTAATGGCATTGTGTATTGCCCTTCATCCTTGCCCAATAGAAAATGTGCATAAGTATACAATGCCATGTAACCAAATGATTTGTAAGGGAAATTACAATCACCAAGGACGAGCGGATAGAATAAATTAAAATGTGAATTTTGTCTATCAATGCCTCCTAATGACAATGAAATAAAAAAAAAATTGATACACAACTGGATCTTGATATCCTTGTGATTAGACATAAATAGGACGATTAAGCCATTGTTATTGCTCATAACTAAAATTGAATCAATAGAAAACTCTGGATCTAACAAGGGAAAAGCATTGGAATGCAAGAAAAACATATACAATTATTGAGACGAAGAGTATTGTCAACTGTTGTGATGAAATGTACAGCACGAGTAAAAAGGACTAGAGAATGCAACAACAAAATATACAACCATTGAGGAAGAGTATCAACAGCTATTGAGATGAAGTAAATGGAGCACGTGGTAAAATTGATTGAGCTAATCTCTCTTCATCCTCCATCAGTTTATATGGGTCAATGTAAGTAGGAGATGCCACTTGTTTGTTGCCAGCATGGATGAAAGTTGGTCCAAAATACTGCATCAAGAACAGGTTCAGCACAGTTACATTCATAACATGGATTATAACATTGAACTTTGCCTGGGATTTAGATAAAACTAAACATAAACATGCAAAAAAACTTCATTGAATTCGACACAGAGCATTCTGTAACATAATGACTGAAATTTTAACTATGGATGGTCCTCTTAAGGAAAATCAAATGTTAGTAGATAAATTCTTAAAATTGGAGACATTGTTTGTACTTCCAAAGAAAGGAAGTCATGGGGGAAATACAACATGGCATTCGGTAGCTGATATACAAATCATTATCAAATAATCAATGCCATGTGCTATGGACATTTAAAAATTGCTTTTATAATTTTACCCACTCCTGCCAAAACCAAATAGTAGATGACTCCAATTAAGTGAAAAGAACAGGGTTTCATAAATGTACTTTTTAATATGATATTAATCTTTTTGTGTAGTAGAATAAATTTAGCATTGAAGAAACTACATTATCACTACAACGCCATGGTCAAACGTCTGAAGAAACTTGAATGGCAGTTGGAGAGCATGTAGAATGCCTGATCGGAGTTGTCATGATATGTTTTCCGCGATTTGTTAAATCTCAGGATTTATCTTGGCTGGCTACTAGTTTTGTTTTCATTCAGCTTCTCTTTTATATTATATCGAATAATATAAGCTTAAGCTGTAATCAGTCTTTATTTTAGTTTCTGTGGAGTTTATAACGTTACACCTTGATCTGCTTTTCTGCTACTATATTTAAGATAATGCATTATCATTCACCGCATTATTTATAGGTGATAAAATTTGTATGCACTGCTATTAAAGCTAATTCTGTTCAATGTCTCTCGGATGTATTCCTGTTAAAAAGCAGCATAGTGAAGTTAACAGCCTTCCGCCAAACTATTGAATTTTTTGTCTTCTCCATGCAAAAATTTAAAATATGTATAACATAACAATTTTCAACCAAGAAAATCTGTAAAATAAACTAATGCCATACATGGTAAAAGTATTACCATGCCTCCAAAAAATGTTGAGAAACGGCTGATTTTGAATGGTTGCTTCAAACAGGACAACCAAATATATATGTAATCAGTAATGGTTTCCTTCAAACAAGGAGTAAAGTTAGAAACTTGTTTGTATGAGACTATTTTTGAACTCAGATATTAATCCATGTGTTTCAACCGCTGAATTACTAACACAAAATCTGAGATAGGTATCCATCCCACTAAAGAGGCCATTTGCAGCAAGCCATGCAAGACCTGTGGCAACTGGACTCCCCAGAAGTGGCTTTTACAACCTCAACTTTGACAGGGATTCCACAAGGAATCCAGACCTTGGACCCTATTGGTGGTGGATCTGCTAAGAGATACAAAGGGGAAAATTAGCAGATACTACACAGGCTGGTATATGTTATTCGAAATCTCAAGTTACAAGGTGATCCATGCTGGAAATGTGTTGTAGATTTTGGATGATTTACTCCCCTTGCAGACTGTACACTCAGGCACAACATACAGTCTGGTACAATTAGTGGGGTCTGAAGCATCGCCCAGGCAAGCCCTATATTTTTTGGTGGTCCCTATATGTGGTTTCTGCCCATGGTTTACAGGCCATAGTTTTTATACCCGTGGTATGGTATGGACGGTTTCTATGCCCATGGTTTTTCACCCATTGTATTGTAAGACAGCTTGGATGGTTTCCTATTGATGTGCCTACAAATACTCACACATTCATTAGAGTAAAGCATAACATCAAAGTACATTATTATATTGTAAACGGTTCAGTTAATGCAATAAGGAAGATATCTGACGTGCTGGGGTTTTCCCAGACAGGTTTTCCCAGGTGAAAATCTCAAGTTTAGTGGGTGTGTGCCATTTCCCTTTTCTGATATAATTTAAAATTCTGTTAGCATTACTTGAAGAAGCCAACTGACTTGCATTAAATATTTAATTCAATCTTTTTTCAAGACTTCTACAGGGAGAAAAGAAGCCATCAGATTACTTACTTCTCTTGCATGGGAGTTATCCCAAAAATATCCTGGGCTGTGCACCTATAATTAACACCTTTAAGAATTTAAAAAAACTAACTCAATCAGACTTTTGCCAATTGTGGTGATGACTAAGTTTCAAAAGTAATTTTCAGTCCACGTTGATTGTTTTGACAGTTTCTCAGTCAATGACTAACCTATTTTTGGCTTCAAGATTTGATTTGTATAAGTGGGCTGAGTGCCTTCAGCCTAAAGCTTCTTATTATTTTATTTTTATTTTTTTCATCTGGTGATAAATGAAGATATTTAATTTAATACTATCGAAGTTCACAGATTTTTGGATTCAAAAGCAGCCAATATCTTAGTTAAATTGGCTGATACTATCCTATAATACCATTTGAAATGATTAGTGTATCCCAGTAGCTAATTACATTGTTCCTAGTTTCAGTAGTAACAACTGGCCAGTGCCCATAACAGCAGTCATCTAAAACTTGTAGAAATCTAGGTATGCTGGTTAATGTTTTCATCATATATAACTTCACTAAATGCAAAATCTGGCCAGGACACCAAATATTTCAATTCAGAACTACATTAACATGAAAAAACAATTACCAATAACCTGATATGAAAGACTAACAGTGCACAGAACATAACATGATAACAGACTATCCTATTTTTGGCTTCAAAATTTGATTTGTATAACTGGGGTGACATGTGCCTTCGGTCTGCAGCTTCTTATTATTTATATATTTTTCTCATTTTCTGGGAAATGAAGATATTTAATATAATATTATCAGAGTTCCAGATTCAAAAGCAGCCAATATATTAGTTAAATTGGCTGATACTATCCTATAATACCATTTGAAATGATTGAAGTATCCCAGTAACAAATTACATTGTTCCTAATTTCAAAAGTAACAAATCTGGCCAGTGCCCATCAGAGCAAACATCTAAAACTTGTAGAAATCTTGGTATGCTGGTTAATGATTTCATCGTATATAACTGCACTAAATGCAAAATCTGGCTAGGACACCAAATTGAAATATTGCAATTCAGAAATACATTAACATGAAGAAACAATTACCAATAACCTGATAGGGAAGACTAACAGTGCCGGGGAGGGGAAGAGGACGGAGTTAACTAAAAACTTTCGAGATACTAGAACTTGATCTAACCACGACCTCCAGTAGTTATTGGAAACAGAATCATAAAGACAACTTCCGGTGACTTCCCTCAGTAAGCCCTTGCCTGAATGTGGATATACTCCTGTCACCTAACATTCTTCAGTTGCCTGCTCTTGCGTTGATATTTTAGCTAACCCTTTTATATTCATCATTAGACCATATCAAAGGGAATTGAATGCAGGATTTCTCCATTAATGCTGGGTGTAGAGGACAACGATAATGAGGAATCTGGGGAAGGAGGGTTCATTAAAAGCCCTTGAGATTCTAGAATCTGTTCTACCCACATCCTCCAGCAGTTGTTGAAAACAAAATCATAAAGACAACTAGCAGTTACTTACCTCGGTGCTGCAACTGTTAGGATTATTCTCTCGATTCATTGTATTATGGTGGCCTTCTATGTTGGCGACTATTCTCCAGATATCCTGTTAAGTTAGCTTGGTAGGAAATTTAGTAAGTCCTTGTCTGAATATGGATATTCTCCAGTTGCCTATCATACTTCAATTGCCTAGTCTTGCATCAATAGTTTAGCTAATTGTTTTATACTCGTCATTAGACCATATCACGATGAATCAAATGCAATATTTCTCCACTAATGCGACCTTATCCATTTGATAACTGTGGTGATTTCTCAAATATCTCTTCTCTGGCTCTCTGTTGACCTATATCCTTTGCATGCTGGAAGAGATCAAAGTTAGGTTTGTGCATAATAAATTCTCCCCCACTCTAGATTAGCGGCAATGTTCTCCAGTGTGTCAGCTGTTTGATTGCTTGTTCTAGGAACATGATCCAATCTAAGGGAGGGGATGTTGGAAATTAGTTGTTGCCCGATCTTCATTAGTGCTGATCTCTACAGATTTATCTAGCTACGAAAGTTGGAACTCCTCTCCAAATCATCTTTTTCATTCTATCAGATAATACTGGTCTTGTTGGAGGGGATCTGAAGTGTATATTGTCAACCTTACGAATCAAAATTAAGTAACTTAAAATATTCAACGAAAATTTGATAAGCTCTTGTAACCATTCAATACCCAATATTATATCAACCCCTCTTTAGAGACAAAGAGTAAAAATTCTTTTTGAAGAGTCAAATCTTTTATAGTTAATTAGACTTTATAATATTTTCCATGACATGTTCTAAGTTCTAACTTCTATTAGCACCATTATCTACCATGACATCGAAATCTTTGGTAGAGTAGATAGACTATCCCAACATTCTGGCTATTGATGAACCAATACAATTAAGTGTGCTTCTAAAATCAATAAGGACAATAATTTTCTACTTCTTTGTATACGCTTATATTTTCACAGGGCAAGGATGCACCATCTCCCTTACCCCAACAAGCAATATTCTTGATTGGATTTCACCTTGAGCTGGTTTCACACTATCAGATTCAAAATCATGGGAACTCATAGTATCCTTGTTTCCTGCATCATTCTCACTTTCATCCTAGTGCTCTCCTTCACAAAAGTATAACTTCTTACAATTTTTTATAGCTTGAAGTTCTCTTTTATGTGTCCTATTGTCATTCCTATTTCTGTTTCCATACTCGTTCCAACTGTTATTCTTGTAGATATTCCTAATATCATTCCTATAGTCATTCCTGTCATAATGAGTTTGAGAAGGCTGCAATGATTCAAATTGTTGTAATCATTATCGTATTTATTCTGCACTGGAAAAGATGAGTTATAATCCATGCCCCAATACATCATTTTACATTTAGCAATACAATCCTAGTGCATTGCATCTTGTATTGTTTTTATCTCATGCATTCCTAGTTTGTTCCTAACATCAAATCAAAGACCTCCGATATGGGATTCCAATAATAGATGTTTGGGAACATCCTTTACAAAAGTTGCTAAGGTCTCCCAATCTAAGGAAAACCCGTTGACTGACCCTTGTGCATTACTAATATCAAATCGAAGACCTCCAATATGGGGGGCTTCCAATAATAGATGTTTGGGAACATTCTTCACAGAAGTTGCTAAGGTCTCCCAAACTAATGAATATCTGTTACTGACCCTTGTGCATTACTAATATCAAATCGAAGACCTCCACAATGGGGAGCTTCCAATAATAGATGTTTAGGAACATTCTTTACAAAAGTTGCTAAGGTCTCCATGTCTGGGAACATTCTTTACAAAAGTAGCTAAGGTCTCCCAATCTAAGGAATACTCATTGACCGACCCTCGTGCATTGCATCTTGGATTGTTTTTATCTCATGCACTCCTAGTTCGTTACTACATCAAATCGAAGACCTCCAATATGGGGGGCTTCCAATAATAGATGTTTAGGAACATTCTTTACAAAAGAGTTAGGAATGGTTTATTGTTGCTCACATTTGTGAGACTAAATGTTTGTATGAGTTAGTCTATTTATGTGAGTACAAAATAATATTATTTATTTCAGTGATTTGTTATAACAAATTCAATAGAGATGTTACGAGAAATTTGTGCATGAGAGATTGTTGGGATAGTTGCGTAGGATTAGGGATAAGAGATTTGGGGGGGGTTGAGATAATACATATCTCCTAGTCTTTAGGAGACTAAAACCTATAAATGTAATATCTCTACGTCAAATAAGTGACCCAATTGATTTGAGTATATTCTTGCTAAAACTCTTATCAAATTTTCATTTCGTATCAGAGCAGTTTGCAAGTGAAAGCAATATGGGGCATTCAGTTTTCAGCCACTATTCTTTACTGCCCCGTATTATGCTTATAATTCTATTCCTTGGAAGCATCTATGTGTAATAGGTAGATTGTAGATTTTATGGTAGTGCCGGCGGCTTTAACTTCACTGTGAAAATTATGGCAATTCTGGTTTCATCAAGCTCAAATTGTAGACTTCGCCGGTTAATCTGGTAGACACGTGCACTATTTAATTTCTTCAAGATCAATTCGCTGTGCATCTTCTATAACTTGTAGCAAGAATGTATATACACCTCTTCACATCCGGGGGAGTGCTCCATGTACCTGCACAGTTCCGAGTCATTAATCCATCCTTTTGCTACAGTATTTACTTGTCACAGTCTTCAACTACATCTACATGCTTTGACAGCTAAGTGAAGGTTCTGTCAGTCTTGCGTGATTATCTAGAGTTTAATTTTGTGCATATAACATTGAATAGTATGCAAGTCCAAGATACAAAATCACATGATTTGACCCAATAAAGGATGTGCACATTATCACTGAGTCAAAGTTTTTTTGCATACAGAGGAGACATATTTCTGGCATCTGATTCCTGCATCGTTGTCACTGAATGAATCCTTGAACTTGTTTTCAATCGTACAATCTCTGACAAGTTTCCTTGGTTTGTTGCAAGAGTCTATTCATCTATTCTATGAAGCTCTAGTTTCCTGATATGAAATCCAGTATTTGAATTTTGCCCAGACTACGGATTTACAAGTTTATTTACAGTTGTGATGTTCTTAGTATCCTGTCTCATATCTGTTCCTTCTAGATCTGCATTCTTAATCGTGTGATGTGTCAAAGTCTCTCCGTTACAAGGATTGCGGCACAAGTTGTTTATAGCAATTCAATCTTTATTTGGATTTCGTCAGTGAAGATTCGTCTCTGAGTGAATGTATTCCGTTGTGCACTTGCAGGTCAACTATCATTGAAGTTATTTAGAGTTTTGTATCGTCCAATGGTGATTGTACTTTGTTTTTACCATATGTCATTGTGATATAGTCGATTTTCAATCTTGTTAGTCATAATATAGTTTTCAATACTAGGCTACATCATTTTTTATCTTTTATTGTTTAGTTAAGAGTTTTAAGTCTGTTTATCTCTAATAGACATTAGTTTTTAGGTTCTTAATGTGTTTATATTATATGGTAAGTTGTCTTATTTACTATTTAAAAGTTATGTGAATAATCACAGAAGTATCAAGTCATTAGTGTCAAAGTTTTCTTGTTGAAGTGTCAAAAATAAAAAATAAATTTGCCTCAAACGCATTTTCAGTAGAACCCAACGTCCAATGAGTGTGTCATTCTTGGGGGGAGATTATTCTCTCCTAGAAACAACTTGCAGATGATCCTTGGGATCACATTCGGCTCAGTAAGCAGTAGACCTACTAGGAGGCAACAAAGGAAGGATGGCAATTAGTGACCTCTCGCCAGCTGCTAATGACAAAACCACACTATGCAGTAGTGGAAAACCTATACAGCGCCAAAATGACTAACGTCGAGGACAATATCCAATGGCAGGGAAACCGTCTCATACCATTCGTGATCAGAGAGGCAATGATCTATAACAGTGACTGCATACAAAGACAACGAGGACTGAGTCCTCGTTATTTCTATTTTCATGTTTAAGTGGTGTTTTGTATCCCCTATTGTGACAACATTTGTGAAAAACTCGTATTTGAAGAAGCCTATCCTTTGATAAAAAGGAAAGCTATGAGGTGAACTCAACATAGATGGTTGTCTAGATGATTCAGGAGTTGAGAATTCGGGAGTTTGGGGAGGTGGAATCCGAGAACTCTTCAACTCGAGAGCTTACACCTTAACAAGGGTTACAAGACAACTTGATGGAGATGTACCTGGTCCAAGAAATGTTTTCAGATAAAAGATTTTGAAGGGCATGATGTTTTCTCCCATGTTCGCACTAAGGGGGTAATGTTCAGAAGTGTTTATTAGTGCTCATACTTGTTAGACTAAATGTTTGTATATGGGTTAGTATATTTAGGTGAGTACAAAATAATCAATGTTATCATGCGACATGTCCCCCCCCCAACCAGCAAGTCTAAGACGTCATGGACATCCCCGAGTCTGCAAGACGAGGGGAGCTCCCTCCCCCCGCTATGATTCTGATAGGGAGACAACTTCCAAGGATGTTCTCGAGACGTCCCTAAATATCAAGGGGTGCCCCCTTGTTTTGGTAATATCGGGGATGGCTGAACGTCCCCACGATGGTCGAGGGACGTCCCAAGGACATCCAAATGTCTCCAATGACACATGTTTTTTTTGCATTTACTTTTAAAATCTCTTTTTTGCCAAAATTTATTTAATGGAAACATAAAATAACATACAAGAAAAAGAATAACACAACCCTAACCCTAAAAGTGACACTCTAAGTTGCAAAATGACTCTATTGTGTCATTTCATATCACATTCAATATTCACACTAAAGCAAAGTGAGCAAAGAGAAGAAGAGAACAATTGCAAGAGCAAGAGGAAGAGGAAAGGCAACTGCAAGAGAAAGAGCAAAAGCAAGAGCATGCAAAAGGTATTTATAGTTTTATTTGTTTAAATACTTGATAATACTCTCTAGTTTTGAAAATTTAGTTTGCATTTATATTATTTAATTGTTGTATTTAATTTTTTCTTTCTACATTCACATTGTAATCTTGTTTATGGTTTTAGGATTTTACAAAATGCATACTACATAGGGTTTGGCTGTTAGGGTTAACTTTTTTAAATTTTATAAATTCTAAAATATAAAACTCTTGATTATTAATTGATAATATGATTTATTGTTGTTTTTTAACATTTTTGCATATAATCTAAGTCACGAGATTCGTGTTCAAGTTCGAGTTTGGTGAAGATAAAATTCTGATTAAGGTCAACAATGATAAAATTCGAAGAAAAAAAAACGTGATTAAATTCGACTACTATAATTTACAAAAAAAATAATATAATATATAAATCCACAAAATTGTCAAAATAGGTCAAACATTTCTAAATCAACTTGAAATCTATATTAAAAGATGTCACTGCCACATTTAGAAACCATGTTTATCAAAGTTTAACTATATGAAACATATGAAATCATCAAAAGGGTACAGTTAGGATTCATGAATCAAGCTTCAATAATGTTCAAAGTAATCAAGAGCACTTGGTTGAATTGATGCAGTATCATCATCACTAGATGCATCACTCAACTCATCAAAAAAATCAGGTTCATCTGCATCCGTTGTGCCTTCTAAAATTTGTTGTTGTAAAGAAGAGGTGGAGTCTTTTGTTGCGTTGTTCATACACAATTGCAAATTGCTGCAAATATAAACAAGATCTCTCAACTTTCCAAAAAACTTGTTCCTCTTTTTAGAATGGATGTGGTCAAAGCATTTCTAGTTCCTCTCACAAGTTGATGAACTTGCTCCTTGGTTCAATATTCAAATGGAAAAGCGAATCAATTCAGGTGTTTGTGCTCCATAGGACTTCCATCATCTGTACCCAAGCATGTCAACTCATGACATGTCATATTTAACTGTTGACATTCCAAACATCCCTCAGCGTAACTTGTATTCCCAACATTGATCTCTAATTAGACTTGCAGTTGTCGGATCTGGTTCAAACCTCTCAATGGCTTCGTAACGCCCGCTAGAACTTCATAACCACTCTGTCTATCTATCTAAAATAGCTTAGGCTACAACTAACACACTGCTACATGTAAAGTTGTGTGCACCATTTTCCATCTAGAATCAACTATATCCCATATCTCCAGGTAATCTCCCTCCAAATTATTTAGTGCTTTAATGTTTTTTGAACAACTTCTTTGCAATGGTCCATGTTCTCATAAGGCATGCCAAGACAAGGGGTGTCGTCATCAACCATGCGAAGCACATCAACAATTGGTTCAAACTCATTTAGAACCTTTGTTGCACTTTCTCATAAATTGTTATTTAAAACAATTTGCTCTTAACTCTTCCCCTTAAGAACTTTATAAAGCATAGTATTTTCCTACTCATTGGAACAAATAACAGACCTTAGACTTGCTTTCTTTTCAACCACTCTATTCAAAGTGATATAAAATGAAGCAAATCTTGTTTCACATGGCCTTAACTCCCTCGATGCATGTTTTTTATAAAGATTCAATGAGAGGTGGCGATTTCTTATAAAATTTGCAATTGTTCTCCCTCTGTGAATCACTTCATGTACCCATGGGAATTCAACCAAGTCATTTACTAAAAAATCTAGGCAATGTGTTGCACAGGGGCTCCAATATATTTGTGGGTTCTTCTCTACAATCAACTTCCCAGCTCCCACACAATTTGCTACACTGTTAGTAACCACTTAAACCACATTTTCCAAACCTACTTCAAGAATGGCTTCCTCTAATATTTGAAAAATATACTCCGAAGTTTTCTTATGCTTCATGGTATCAATCACCTTCAACAACAACACCTTGAAGGCAAACCACTCGAACATTAATCAATGGTCTTGTTGGAATCTAATATCCTTCCACCTCATGCACGTATCATTACTAGGTTTGGTTCGCATAAGTTCTCCCTCCCATCGCGCTGACATATCACACTAGGCAGACTAAGGGCACACTCATCCGAAGCACAAACGGTTTCCAAGTCCCATCATAGTTAGTAAGAGTGAAGTGAGTGAAGTAAAATATTCATTCAGCAATTAGCAATATAACAAGATTGTGCATACACCAACCATAATGCCCATATATTAATCATTGCGCAATATAAATTTTGGCTATCTAGTAGCCCGAAATCCAAACACAAGTTCTTCGCACCTCAGTCTACTAGCTCTCTCTCACTAGTACATCTCTCTACTACCCTAGACTAGACCCCTTCATGGGTATTTATACTAGTGGGAACTTGTCCTTCACTGGTCTTACAAGGGCTAATAATAGCCTTTGAGTTTACAACTTTAGTTAACTACTACATCCAGTCGATTAGCCAAAATTACCCCTTTGCCACCTCCAACCTGTGTTGCATGTTGATCCTCCGCATAAGATGTTATAGTTAGCTTTATCCACCGCATTTTATCAACTTCATGCAGACGACGAGAACTTTTGGACTCATGTTTTATCCTTATTCCTTTGTTGTTTTGCATGCCCTCTCTTTTGATCTTCTTTTCTTGTGCAATCCTCCTCATGGTTTCTTCTGCGCAGCTCTATTGTTTTTCTTACGCACATGCTTCCTTTCTTTCTTCCTTGTGCGGCCACTTCTTGCACGCTCTACTTATGTCTTGTGCATGCCTTTAACCAATTCTTGCATGCCTCCAAAGAACAAATCATATATATATATATTATACCAAGTTTTCCAAGACTTAAAGAATAAAGAATATGATAAACATGGGCCCAACATCACCCTGCACTAATTTGGTTGTCTATCCTTGGACAATGTTTATTAGACTTTGTCAAACAATTTAGGGACTTCTTTTTGCAGCAGGTCTTCATGCGCTTGCCACTTATTTATTACGGCTTTTATCTGTTTGACTAAGTGTTCCAACTGTGTAATGAGTTGGTTGAACACTAAAGCGCCTTTGACCCCTGTGATTACCATCACACATAAGCGCTCAACTTGTTTTAAATCCTGTCAAGCAGCCCCGAGCTCTATTTTCTCTGTATCAGTGAGCCTCCTCAACTCGGTCAATCGATGTTTTAATTATCCTTTCTTTTCCGCGATCTCTTCGCTAACCGCTTCAGTTTCTTCCATTATTCAATTGCGGTTGGCTCGGTCTAAGGAGTCATCCTCTAGTTGTGCTTCAAGTGCCGCTAGTTTATCTGTCAGTTCTTTTGTGCGTGCGTTGATTATTCAGGGTTGCTTATACAACCCTTTAAGCAATTTTTCATCTCTGTGTACTTTCGCCCCCAATTTTATTATGCTTTCTTCACAACCTGCAAGCTTCTTATTGCAAACAGCTTGTATATTTTCACTGTCACTACCTTGTCGTTTTTCTCTCTCCCTCTCCTTCTCCACTTCTTTGAACATGAGATTTACTAGTTGTTTGAGATCTTCTATTAATTCGTCAGGAAAGAGAAAATTATCTTTTAAAAGCTTCGGCTCATTATGTACCACCCTCTCCTTGAGAGTTTCAATTCTTGACTCAATGCGCCATTTGGTTTCTTTGAGCTCTTCCTCGAATTTTCTTGCATGTGCTCTATAGACTCTTGCCTCATTGTTGTTCTGTAAGTTTTGTTGTACTACTTCTCCAGCAATGCTTCCCTGGCTTGAGCCTCGAACATATTATAAGTTGTTGCAAGAATGGGATTTCCATCCTCGAACGGGAAGGTATGAATGTTGTCGCTCAACAATTTAATGAGAGGTTCTTCCGTGCATGCATCCAACGAAAAGGTCAGCGTTTTTGAAGTGCTCAATTGTCACTGTGTTCTTGATGTTGTTCCATTGGAACAATTCATAATCGTTTTTCCCTTGTTGGTAAGTTGTGCGCATTGATTTCTTGTCAAGACTAGGGTATATTTGTATTTCTTCCACCTCCTCTGAGCCTAGTTCTTGCTCTAGTATTAGCTTTTTGCCCCAGCTCGAGAGAGCTCTCTTTTCCCAACTTTTGTTTTACGGCCCCTGGTGTCTTCAAGACATTCCTCAGCACTTTCTCTCTACTCAGCCTCCTCTGGATTATCTTCAATTTCTACCACCTTCAGGGTTGACTTGGGCATGGTGGTTGTTTGTCTGCCAAGACTCAAGTATTCCATATCCTTGATTGGCCCTTACCCAATGTTTGCCTTCACGAGAGATTGTTGGATTGGGACTTAAACAATGGTGTCCTCTTCGCGTGGTTTATCTATAAGATCAGCACTCTGGGTTTGCCCTGGACTTTGTGGTTCCTTTTCTACCAGTTCTATTTCTGAACCATGCCTTGGATTGAGTCTTCTTTTCTTAGTAGGTTGTTCTGTCGGCATGCCCATTCCTCCTTTCTCTTTGTGTACGCGTACCGGGTACTTCACTTGCTCTTGTGCCCCTCGCCGTGCCCATTTGGCCATAACAATTTCTTCATCTAGCTCTTCATCTGTTATGTCTTCTATGTTAGCCTTCTTCTTAGGTCGCAAATAAAAGAAGAGCTTTTGTGCCTCATTTTTCTCCACAATGGTTTCCCACTTTGTGAGGTGACAAATGCTTGTAACTTGAGATCCTGCATGCACGTCTCGATCAAAATGCTTATACATTGTGCGCAGCGTATGGATGTCCTCATCTACCCTTTGCCACCAAGTAGTTCATGGCGACACCGAGCTCTGCTTCTCCAATCAATTCTTTTGGTAACTAGCACAATATTCTCCAGTCTTGATCAAAAACACTGCACAAGTGTTTTAACCAGTTTGTAAACCTTGCCTTAAAGGCATTATTGAGAATTAGGGGCGCCATAAAGAATTTATACATGATTGTCGGAGATGGATCTGCTAATGGATATATCCATGTTGGGTCTCCATCCCCCTCCAGTATGCCAAGTTCTTTGATGACTATCAACAACAAAATTACACCCAAACAAAATATAACCCCTTTGGTCTCTTGGACCATGTCGACATCTTCTACAATGTTTGCGCGACAAATTGGGAGTAGTTAAAGAATGTCCCATACGCTACCTTATGCGCAATGCTTAGGAACCTTTTGTTAATCTCCGTCCATCTTTCAACCCCTACAAATTTGGCAGTAAGAAGGCGAGCGGTGACTCTCGTTCCAAGGTCCTTGAGTTCATCTATGGACATAAAGTTTCCTCCGCGTTTGTATTTAAGGAGATCGCCAATGTTGTCTACGGAGGCATCATCCTCCAAAGCTTGTGCTAAATCCTCTCCTTCATTGTTGGGCCCTATTACTTTATGGATAAGATGGCGTGACAGTTTCATGCGTCCTCCTACAAAATAGAAATACCCTTCCCTGACACGTGAAACAAGGTATTGATATAGCTCCAATGGTTTGTTGAAATACGACAGTTCAAAAAGTTGGAGGACTCATGTTTTCTCCAGCCTTTTCCGCACGCTATTGTCATAGACATCATTGTCATGGTTGTCTTTTTGTTGAAATATGGCAGTTCAAGAAATTGGAGGACTCTTGTTTTCTCCAGCCTTTTCTGCACGCTATTGTCATAGACATCATTGCCCTGGCTTTCTTTTTGTCCTGTTGGGTGCATCATTTCTTTCTCAATGATTCCATCAAGCCCAGGCACAAGATGATTGCATTCTAATATCTTGATGGAAGTTACTTGATTGGCCCAATCTCCAATTCTTTCGACGTCGTCTGGGTATTGCATTTTAGTATTAATAGCTAAAGCGCTTGAGCTTTGGTCCTTAGATTTCTTTCTAGCAGCCATTTTGGTCTTCTCCTTTTGTGGCATGGAAGTTCTCGCGCCTGCTTTGAAAGGTGTTTCCTTTATTATAGTAACCTCTTCGGTGCCCTTGTCCTCCCTGATTACCACGGCCTCTAAGTTGCTTGAGGATTTTGAACCTGACATACTCGTTGAACCTGTGAGCCTTTTCTTATCACCTTCTTCTTGCTCCTTGCCTTCCTGTTTATCATGTTTTCTTGTCGTCCGGAAACCACTCTGGTTCACCCTGGGGCGGTTAATTGCAACAAAAGTTTGCCTTATTCTCAAGGGTTGGCAACCCCCACGTTAATGGCGGTCGAGACTAGTTTGATCTCTTACATGCTAATCCATTTCTACTCCTCTGTCTATACTGAATCAAATCTCGAGGTGGCATTAATGGCGATGGGTTTTCTTGACAAGATGGGGGCATTGAATCATGTTGGCAACTGATTTTGTTGTTTTTCACCGGAGCTCCTATTTTCATTATAAGGTAAACAAAATGATTTACCCCCTTTTATTTATACCCTTGTTAGAAGCAATAAATGTTTTTTTCATTTATCATTCACATGTGTGAGCTGTTAATTCCCCATAGCTGTCATTAATGCTCAGTTGACAATTGTCCCTTGCTCTGTTTTTCCCACTTTCTAACAAGTGACCGTTTAAGTGTGCGTTATGGGCTTCTTCCATATAACTTTATCTATCTCGCCCTTAGCTTCGTTTTAACGAGCTTGTCTTCAGGCCGCGTCTCTTTTGCTTATTTCTTATGCGCCTTCCCCCATAGCTCCATTTTATGCTAACATTTTCCTAAAAGATTCCTCATTTCCTCATTCGCCACACTTCATCCTTGTTCTAGCTCCTTTGCATTACATTTCTATGTTTCATGCTCACTTATTTATCTTGTGAGTTACCCCTTTATCATCATATTATTGCTTCGCCATTATCTTTCACCAAATACTTATCCCATTTGAAAGTGTTGCACAATCCTCTATTCAAAATGAGTTTTTGAGCATATTCTGCAAGGTCAGCTTAAACAACACAGTGTGCAATAGTTTGGTGCTTATTACAATGCATAAAGAAACCTAACCTAAATAAAGCAAATAACATCTAATCTAATGGCATACGCCTTGTTCATTACATTTCAAGTGGCTAAAAATACAATTTCAGTCTACTCCCATTGAAGTAGCCTGGAAGCAGCTTGCCGCTAAGATCCATCAACTTACATGCCCCGGTCGGCAATATATCAATTATTTCATATGGCCCTAGCCAATGAGTCTTGAGTTTTCCTGGATGTCGCGCAAATTTAGAGTCATATAGTAAAACATTAGTGCCTTTTGTAAGAGACTTTCTTCTGAGGTTACGATCATACCAAGCCTTCTAACGTGCTTTCTCGATGTTTTGGGACCATCTTGCTTCATCAAGCTTCAACAAGCTTGTCAACCTTTCCTGGATGGAGTCTTTATCATCCAAGTTTGCAACGCGTGCAATTCTTAATGATGGTTCTAAAAATCCGATTGGTAGCACAACTTCCTTCCCATGCGCAAGTTGAAAGGGCGTTGCTTTATTCAGGCACTTGTATGTCGTTCATATGCCCAAAGTACCGCCAATACTTTGTCATCCCAATCTTTCCTTCCAATGTCGCATATTTTTGTCAGTGTATGGCCTAGTATCTTGTTGAATGCTTCCAGGCTTGTGGGTGATACGGGGTCTTATGATGCACAACCATGAATTCTTGCAACAAGATACAAATCGTATCATTCAAGAAATGTGTTCCTCTATCACTAGTTATACTAAAGGGCGTTGCTTTATTCAGGCACTTGTATGTCGTTCGATATGCCCAAAGTACCACCGATACTTTGTCATCCCAATCTTTCCTTCCAATGTCGCATATTTTTGCCAGCATATGGACTGGTATCTTGTTGAATGCTTCCACTGTACCATTGGCCTATGGGTGATACGGGGTCTTATGATGCACAACCATGAATTCTTGCAACAAGATACAAATCATATCATTCAAGAAATGTGTTCCTCTATCACTAGTTATGCTCAAGGGCCAACCAAACCTACTTATAATGTTCTCCCAAATAAATCTTGTCGTTGTTGCTACTGTAAAATCTTGTCAGCGCGGCCTCTGCCTATCTTGTAAGATAGTCAGTGGTTGTGATAATATAGCGTGCACTTGTTCTTCGCACTGCAGGATTGATGGGTCTAAAAAAGTCAATTGCCCATTTTTCAAACAGCTCTTATAGTTATAGGGATTAGAGGCATACTGTCTCGTTTTCCTAGTTTGTTGAGTCGTTGGCAATGGTCGCAAGATTTAACATATTCTTTCGCATCCTTAAATAAACTCTGCCACCATAGTCTTGCATTAAGGATCTTTCAAGCGGTAGCATCACCTACATAGTGTCCAACTGTAATTTCTTCATACACTTCACTTAAAATATCTCTTCGTTCATGTTGCAGAACACATCGTCATAGAATCTCATCACGCACCATTTTGTAGAGTTGATTTACAATTAGCTGGTATGGCGCTGCTTTAACAGCTAACTACTTGCATTGATTAACTTTATAATGTTCAGGTGCCAGTCCAGTTTGTAGGAAGTAGATCACATCCTCCAGTTCTCTAAATTCACTCTGGATGCTAAACAATTGAGCATCCTGCATGCCATCTTCTATAGGTTGTGTTGCTTCACCAATATCAATTCGGGACAAATGGTCAACTCCAGCATTGTGTTTTCCCTGCTTCACTACCACCGAGAACTGGAATTCCTGGAATAGTATTATCCACCTGCAAATTCTCCCATGCAACACCGCCTTGTTGACCAAATGTTTAAGTGCCATATGATCAGTAAAAAACACGAATGGTGTTGCCAAAAGGTAATGTTGGAATTTTAGAAGCACATAAACCATAGATAGTCCTTCATGCTCTATGGTAGTATAATTCCTCTCCGCGCGTGTCAATTTTCGGCTTGCAAGTAGATTGGATGATCGAGAGTTCCTTCCCAAGGTTGTGCCAAGATTGCCCCAACAGTAATTCATGAGGCGTCTTCGTGTATGTGAAAAGGTGTGTTCCAATCTGGGAATTGCAAAATAGGCGCTTGGGTTAGCTTCTCTTTGAGTTGTTCAAAACCGCTGCTGGTCTGCACCCCACTTGAATTCTTTTGTTTTGTGTATCAACTTCTACAATGGCGCTGCAATGGGTGCAAAGTCTTTGATAAACTTGTGATAATACCCACAATGTCCCAAAAAGGCACAAACCTCATGTTACCATATCACTAAGCCAAGAATTGATGATTAAAGGAAGACTTTTCATGAAGGTGTCCATGGAATAAAATTTGATCCATGGAGTTGTACCTAAGGTCTGCGCCAGGATATTAAGGTGCAAATGGCAAGTTAATTAACACAGAACTTGTTCTATCTTTAAGGAAATTGGTGCATATAGATTAAATAAGCAAAAGAAGCTCAGTTCTAATCATAGCACAAGGAGTTATCAGGAGAGTTATATGGTTGAAAGAAATTAATTAAATAGACTGTTAGTTCATATAAATGGCACCATTGAAGAAACTTAAGTATAAAATAAATAAAAGAAAGGAACTGTTGTTCCAACAATGCTATGCGGAAAGATAGTGGGTGCATTCTTTATAATTAAATTTCATGCCTTTCCCATGCGCCAGCAGGATGATGGATCCCCAATCGAAAAGGAAGAATTTGTCTATTTGTAGAGGTTGGCACCAAAGATAGAAGAGGGAATTAAATAGATAAAAGTCAACTGACAGCTGCTGCTCCATGCACCAAAAATAGAAGGAATTTTTTATAAATGTTAAGTCAATTGCTGTCTCATGCACCAAGGTTGGATGAGGATAAATAAAATAAACAAAAGCATGTCGTAGTCTGTTCCTAAGGTTGGCGCCAAAGGGTAGAGGAAAATAAAATACTTATGTACAGCAGTCCTATTGTATTTCGATCAGCAGTCATTTTTGGAATAGGGGCAGTCATATTCTGGTTTTGATCAGTCTATATGGGATGATTTCTTGTGACCTATAGATACACTTGGAGCAATTTGCTTGTACTTCATTATTAATACATGCACCTTTACCTAAAAGATTCATGTGCCCTCTCATACTGCTGTTTTCAGATTTTTTATTGTGTTGCATGGGATTTGTGTTTCCATTAGCATTGGAATTCACTCCACATACCCTTTCATTAATTTAATAAATTCTAGAATATATAAAGCAAATATCCCTTGTCTAGAGTTGTGCTACCTTGTGTAAATCTTCAAATTCTCTATTTGCAGAGTTACATGCAAGTGTCAAACTTTCGGTGTATCACCCCTATCTCCCATTTTCCACATTCTATTTCCCTTTTCCTTGTCAAAATTTTTGTTTTTTGGGTGATTCACAAGGGAACCAACCCTCTCTGGAGGTTCACCTCAGACATAGGTTACCCACAACCTTGAGTTGTTCCAATTCTTGTCAATCAGGAGAAAGTACACACTAAATTCTCATTTCAGGGTGCAACTTAATATGACAACACCATCTCAACTTCATAGACTGCAAATTGAAACTATTTTAATTTTCATTAGGTCCACCAAGAGTTCATCTTTACAGATTATGTGCCCTGATAAGGAACCATATGGAGTAGCAAACACACATTTTTTCAAGTTCAAGGAAATTCGCAACTATCGGCAGCACTTGAACATCAAGTGCAAGTTATCAGTGGTCTTTTACCAAACCAAAGATTGTCCAGTTGTCTCGATAGACTTGAAGAAACTTAAGTATAAAATCCTCAAAGACAATGACAACAATGCGCGAGAAAATTGTTGGTGCATTCTTCAACCCAATGGCATAACTGCATAGGCGTATGATCCCCATTCGGTCGCAAAAGTGGTCTTTGGTCTATCTTCTTCTGCAATTCTGACTTGATGATAGCTAGAGAATCCATCCGTGAAAGTATATATTTCCCTACCTGCTATGCCTTCTAGAATTTCTTCTGTAAAGGGAGTGGGAAGGAATTAATTATACAAACAAATTTCAAAGTGTGGTAATCCACGTAAATTCTGATATACCCATCTTTCTTGATGTTGATCACCATTGGGCTTACCCATTCAGATTCTTCTATTGGGATGATTACTCCTGCGGCCAACATGTTGTCAAGTTCTTGTTTTACCTTCATTCTTAGATTAGGATTCATCCTATACGGGCGCTTGCAGACTGGCTTAGCCCCTCTATTAGTTTGATCTGCATCGTCCCTAATGATGGGTGTAATCCTTTCATTTCGTGGTACCCTCAGGGAAAGATGTCTTCATATTCGCGCAACTCAACAATTTTGGAGATCTCTGGTTCACTCCAATAATTACCAATGGTTGTCATCTTCGGTTCAGCCTCACTACCAATGTTAATTTGGATGGATCTGAAAGGTTTATTCTGTGGTTGACTCCCTTGTTTATTTTTATCTATGACCCCACGCGACACATAAGAAACATCCACATTCAAGTGATAATTTTCATCTTCATCGGTTATTTGGCGCACCACTTTCTTCTTACCTATTTCCGCATAAATTTTCCGTTCTAAGGTTACATCATCTTCATCACTGGATACATTGTCCTCAACACCCTCGGTGAACGTTTTAGTTAGTGTAAAACCGTTATCTTCATGTAGAGCCAAAATTTTGTCTTATATAGGGGCGTCATCTCCAAATATCACATCTTTGATATATTGATGAGCAGGAGCCATCCGTGGAATTGTCGATACAAAGGAAAAGGTATGGGTGAATCCTTGAACCAGCCTTTCCCAAGAACGTGATTCTCTCTGTAACTCACAACCGATGTACCACGCCCATGCCCATACACGTAGTGTATGATAAAATAGATGTGTTCGCAATGCTTCACTAACCTGTGTAGTTGTCGATATCACTACACATTTATCAATTTGTTCTTTTGGGCTAGTGACTCCACTATAGTTGGGATATCTTTGTGTGCTATTTGTTCATTCGGACCTAGCCTTCATGGCCTCTTTCACGTCTGCCCATGGTAATGACGTGAGTCAATATGTTGCCCACCACCTTACTACAGTTCCTTTTAACAAATAGTCTAAATAGTTCAATCACACTTTTTCAGTGTGTGTGTAGGCTTCCATGTCCTTACCGAAAGCATGGATATCTTCGCTCCCACTAAAGCTTGGTGGAGGTTGAGTATTCCCTATATTGATTTTTCGAATAGTTTTACGAATTTTCAAGGATGTTTGGATAGTATTGTGGACTATTGTGCATTGAATCATTCCACATTCTTTCCATAGCAATTCGTATGAGTCGCACGCCCAATTTTCACATGCAACACTCATAGTGTCAGAGATTGACTGGTTGTCCCCCCATTTTAGCTCTCCTTCCATTGTTGGCTCAAAATTTTCTATCCTTGTAGCTTGGATATTATATATATGTTCCAAATCTTTGTGCTCTTCTACAGTCTCCACATACGGTGTACTTTGTTTAGGGTCCATCGGGAAGATAACGCGCTGACCACTATTTTTGAAACTCACATACCGTTTCTTAAATCGTATGTCGGCAATATTGGCATAACACCAAGGTCTTCCAAGTAGCGCTGGGAAATTATCTACTTCAGCTAAAGGTATGACTTCAAAATCTCCATGGAACTTCACCCCCATAATACTGATTATGGCATTCTTTAAAACCTTGATAAGCACGACCCATGTTTTGTTAGCCATGAAAAAAAATGTGTGGGGATGCATGTAACATCGGTTGCCCCATCTTGTTCCAGGTATCCACCGTGAGTATGTTAACTTTCGCGCTTGTATCAACCAAGATGTCATTAATGTTCCAGTCATTTATGCAAGTATCAACAAGTATCTCTCTATCATAACCCTCCGTCTTAGCCGATTTGACATCTTGTCTTTGCATAGCTCTCAATTGCTTTTGATGCACTACTTTTCTTAACTTATGAGATAACCATTGACCTAGGAAGGGTAGTATACCTTCCATGTGCAACAACCTACATACCTCCTAGAACTCATTTTTGTTGACCCATTCATCCTCAAAATCTTTTAACTTCTCATTGTGTAGTCTTGCCTCATCTCTAAGAAATTTTATTTCTCCTTGGAGTTCTCTTATCAAATATTTCACCTCTTGAAGGACCTCCTTCTGCTGTTGACCATCAAGGTAGGGATTTGCTGAATGGAGTTCGTTTGGCTACACTTTATTAAAGGTATCTCTTGTGCATGTATAACAACATGTTGTTACCTAAATTTTGGTGGTTGGCCCCTCTGTCGGTAATGTTTTCAATCTATCATCATCCCCAATAATGCGAGCAAGTTTAATCAACCCTGATCTCTTCTTGCCTCTTTCCTTCATTAGTTTATATAAGTCAAGGAAATCTTCCACCTTGTGCTCCTTTCGACAATGTGCATAGATTGGAAAGGTTGGGCAATCACACTGGTAATGGTCTGGTGATCCACATTTATAGTAAGCTCTGGGTGGATATCTACCACCTTCGCGCCCTCCTCAGCCTCGTCCATTTCTTCCGCGATCATATCCGCCATTCTCTACAACAGCATCTTCAACAGTAGCTTGATGGAGTCCTAATGATCTGGCTTCATGAATTTGATCAATGATGCGACATTTTGATGTATCATGAGTGTGTGTCACATATTTTGCAATAGGTGGCTACTTTTGCATGTTTGGCACAGTGTAGAAAGGGGCAGTTTCAAGCATCGTGGTTACCTTCACATATCTCACACGCTATAAGCATTGCCTTCAAACTTTTGCGCGGGCACATATTTTTGGTGTGGCCTTCCACCTCACAATCAGTACACCAAATGCCACTGCACGTAGCGCATGCGTTATTTGTTGTTAACTTCTCCAATTGCATTGTCATTGATGCGATTTGTGCTTCCGTGAATGGGCTGACACTAGTGTCGAGACTTCCTACCACTTCAGCGCGCAAGGTTGCTTCTAATGCGTCCCGCAGATTGGTGAAAGTCTTGTGTGGCAATGCACGCATAAATGGTAGTAAGAGCCCTCCTACAAACCAGTGCACATGTTGTGTAGGATGAATTTCGTATGAGAGTTTTGAAACGCAAATCATAAGCTCGTACACTCTTTGTGAGCTCTTGCTTGATCTCTTTGAGCACCAAAATACTCTGTTGCTTGAACTCTGAGATATCAAATTCTATTAAAAATGCCACCTTAAGTTGATCGTAATCTACTACTATTTGCGATGGTCATGCTTTCGATACCAAGTATGGGCACGCCCCAGCAACATAGTTGCAAACTATGTTGCCCTTCGTTCAAAGGAAGTGATACCTTTCTCTCGCCATATTAGTTCACATTTGAGCACATGCTCTAATGCATTCTCAACCCCATGGTACTGCGACAAATCTAGAGGCATCTCATGGTCTATATTTGTCGCAGCTACCTGTTGTGCAGTGTTCCCAACCCCACCCTATATGGGGTTAGTCGTTGTAGGCACGACGTTCCCACTACCACTTCCACTTGTAGGTGAAGGATTGTTTCCCGCAACCGGTTGCGTCGCTATATTCCCTTGCGCACTTGTAGTGACTGGTGGCGTTGTGTTTGTAGCCATCATCCCAAATGGTTGTGCTTTTGGTAGATTAGGATTTAATGGTGGTCTCCTTGGTTTCGGTTGCAAGGATTGTAGCATATATGGTAACCTGCTATCTAAATTCTCCTTCTTCTTAGCCCGCTTAACTTCTTTGTCCTTATCACTTTCTATCAACACTTATTCCGTATTAGTTGATCCAATTGCATGAGCAGGCGTGGACGGTTCGATCGGGATCCCATTGGCGTTATATCGTCCTTCATTGTCCTTCGGGTCCCGTAAATTTTCCTGGCGCACTGTTATATCTTCATGGAGCTCCCTATTCTCTACCTAAACCAATGTTGTTGGTCATCTCCCACAGATCTTGGAGTTGAGTCGCAAAGCCGCACTAGCTCTATTTCTAATGCCTTGGGCCTTTGCTCTTCAAATCGCTTCCTCCTAAGGGTATGCTCGTCCGGAGTATCCATAACTTCTTCGTGATATCGTCTTGTACTTCTTATGTCCTACGCCCCTCACACTGCGGAGCATTTAGCCTTCTATGGGGAAGGTTTTTATCCCCATATCAATCATCATTTTCTTAATTTCCAACGGTAGATGTCGTTGTAATATCCCCTTCCCATTCGAAGACCTTTGGCCTATTTTGTCAACCTGACGGTCAAAGGAAAAATATAAGGATGACTTAAGTTATATTTAATTATTATAAAGTGCCATTAATAAAAGAAAAAATATATAGAGCACTTATAATAATTTATATGACTTAATAATTATTAAATCTAGGAATGGAAAAGGCCCAAATATAAATTGTTATCCATCCTAGGTGAAAAGGCAACTTGCCTTAGAAAGGGGAATGGGAACATAGAAAGGATAAATGCCCATTTTACTATGTATTTCCCCTAGAAAAATGTGACTTGCATTAGGAGGGAAAAAGTTGTTGGGAAAAACATTTAATATGGGAAAATATTAAATGCTTGCATAGGGAAAATCCTTGTGAACTAATTGGATATTGTAGAGGTTGTTTTGGGTCTCTTCTTCCTTTATAAGGAGAAGTCGACTTGAGGGGAAGGTATAGCATAACCATTTGATATTTTCTTATTTGTGTCTTAAGCTTGTAGCTTTTGCATACACGCTTGGATTTTCTTTAGCTTGTGAAGTAAGATCCCACAAGGACCCTAGCTTCGGTGGTTAGAGATCCATTCCTAGCTAGTAGGGCACTCTTCGATGGTGAAAGATCCACCCTAGTTTGTCATTATTGGAGAGTTGATTCAGGGATGATTTGTTTGGGAATCAAAGTAGCTTGTTTTCTTAATTTTTGGAGCTGATTTGATGCCCTAAATGTGCTGGGCGACCTACTTTTTAGGGCAAAATTAGGGTTTTGTGTTTGCTGTGCGAAAACTAATTTTGGAATATTATTCTTCATATTTTTGTGGCCCAAGATCCAAAGTTTCAGCTCATTTGGACTTCTCTAGCAAAATATATGAATTTTTTAATTTATGTTGTAGACAGGGTTTTTTAAATAATTTATTGCAGCCTTGTTTACATCTGAAATCTGCAATTTTATACATATTTGGGCTTTATAAATTAGTGGTACTAGATTTGAGTGGAAAGATATAAATTTAGAGGCTAATTGGTGTGGGTTTTCCACTTAACCCAAGTCGCATTTCCTTATTTAATTCAGATCTGCATGATACTTGTTTGGTATTTTGTCTACAAGTTGCATTTAAAGTTGGGATTGCCTAAAATTCGTTTAGGGGTAAAATAATGTCCATTGGGGACATTACAGTTGTAAGTATGATCCTCGTGGCTCTCTGAAAAAGTTATATTGTGCTTCATCTGCACAAGAGAAGGTTGAGACTGAATATTCAAGAATATAGCTTCGAAGTGCGCCTTTCCACCAGTAGTCGACCGCGCGTGTCCAAGTCGTGTCGTATTGGGATAACTTCCTTGTGCGTGCAGCAGTCCACGGATGCTTCCGACCCAAATTCATGTTTTTTCCAAACAATAAGCAACTAACCATGCATATAGGTGTACTAGAAGCTCACAGAAAAATGTCTCGTATAACGAATCATAAAGATTATCCTCGACCCACTTTCTTGGAGAGAAATTCTTACAACTAGGGTGAAGTTCTGCGAAAGCGCCCTCAACCGTGTGTAACCAAGCTTCAATATTCTCTTGCATTAAACATTGCATCTTCTGTTCACTTCATTCTTGCATTTTAATGAAGGTCCCAGCAACGGAACCAAAATGATGGAATCTAGTATCCTTCCACCTCATGCGCGTATCATTATTAGGTTTGCCTCGCACAAGTTCTCTCTCCCGTCGCATTGGCATATCACGCCTAGGCAGACTAAGGGTGCGCTCACCCGAAGCACAAATGGTTTCGAGGTCCCATCATAGTTAGTAAGAGTGAAGTGAGTGAAGTAAGATATTCATTCAGCAATTAGCAATATAACAAGACTATGCATAGACCAACCATAATGCCCATATATTAATCATTGCGCAATAGAAGTTTTGGCTATCTGGTAGCCCAAAATCCAAGTACAAGTTCTTCGCACCTCAGTCTACTATCTCTCTCTCACTAGTACATCTCTCTACTGCCCTAGACTAGACCTCTTCATGGGTATTTATACTAGTGGGAACTTGTCCTTCACTAGTCTTACAAGGGCTAATAATAGCCTTTGAGTTTACAACTTTAGTCAACTACTACATCCAGTTGGTTGGCCAAAATTGGCCCTTTGCCACCTCCAGCCTGTGTTGCATGTTGATCCTCCGAATAAGACGTTGTTGTATTTAGCTTTATCCACCAGCTTCTATCAACTTCATGCAGACGGCGAGCATTGAGGTTAAGTCCACTTTCGAACTCATGTTTTATCCTTATTCCTTTGTTGTTCTACATACCTTCTCTTTTGATCTTATTATTTTCTACGTAATCCTCCTCATGGTTTCTTCTGCACGCCTCTATTGTTTTTCTTGCGCGCATGCTTCCTTTATTTCTTCCTTGCGCGGCCACTTCTTGCGCACCCTCCGCTTACATCTTGTGTGTGCCTTTAATCAATTCCCGCACGCCTCCAAAGAACAAATCATATATATATATATATATATATATATATATATATATACTAAATCCTCCAGGACTTAAAGAATAAAGAATATGATAAACATGGGCCCAACAAGGCTTTTACATATATCTGACTATCCATCACTCAATATTGTGCACCCTATTACCTTCCAAGAAACTTTGACCTTAGCAAATTTGTCAGTCACCCTCTCTTTTGACCTCTGCAAAAAGGTTGTTCTAAAAGCCTTTAAAGAGGGAGGTATGTAGCCTTTACCAAACTCTGCAACTTTCTGAATTGCATTTCAAAAATGTGGATTCCTGGCTACATTTAATGGAATGACACTTGAATAAAATAGATCAATTGATGCATCATCCACATGTTTTTCTATTGGTTTCCACAAGCCGTTTAATGTTCCACTCTCCGTTGATCCACCTATCGAGGCCTTGGGCATACTAGCAGAAGAAGACACAAAAGATGTTGTGAACGTAGACATCTCTCTTGGATTCTTCGTTTCTTTTGTACCGATTTCATCTTTCCTGCAATAGAGGAGGATTGATCTTTCTCTAGAGCAGTTATAATCTTTGGCGTCACTGATCCACATGGAGCAACACCCCCTCCCCAATCCCCGGAAACACCAAGTGGTACATTACCCTTGTCAAACTTATAGTAAAAGGATGACCACACAAGCGACATTTGACATTGTTACCATCGTGGGTAACATGTTTCCATCCCTCAGCACTTGATTTTGGGGGACTCATTAAATTACAATTTGCATTTAAATAAAATAAATTAAATAATAATATACCAAAATTAAATACATTCTTAATAAGTTTAAAAATTTTAATTTAAATATTTAAATATATTATAAAATAATAAATTTTAAAATATAATTAAGTTTACAAAATTCAATTTGATTATTGTAAATATTTACATTAAAATTTTAAACACATTATAAGCCTTTAAATATCAAATATATTATATTTTCAAATAACCGTCTTTGGAATTCTCTTATATTTTAATATTTAAGATATAAAAAAACGTTAAATATTTATACTAGCAATACTGCAATAATATAATATTACTAAAATATAAATTTAATTTTAAATGTTAAATGAAAATTAATCTTTTATATATAAAAAAACTAAAAAATTATACATTTAAATGTTTAATTACTTTATTAAAATAAAAAAATAATAAAGTAATCAAACATTGAAATCATGACAACTAAAATAAACCTAATCGACATGTCACATATATGCAAAGTTCAAAGAGAATTAGGTTCAACAACATACCTGTTGGCGGCACAGGCGCAACTCAATAGGTTGCCTCCTGGTTGTGAATGACAACGAACGAATGGTGGTACTATAAACTCAACTCGCGACTATTGTTGACTCGACACTGGCCCAATCCGGCTGCAATTTCCACTTATGGCATTTTCAATGTATATTTGCTCGACTCCTCTCACGGTTAGGACACAAGGTGATCATTGTCACGAGTCACAAGCAGGAACTATGGATTGAAGTTTGAATTGTGATTGACCACTCGCACCTCGACCAAGGCATGTCACTCCCTGCCTCTACAAGGATCTTCAAAGACTCTAACTCTCCACTCACACTTCAACCGCATAGAATTGGATGGAGAAAATTGTAACTCAACACCATTTTGTATAATGTCGAGAATAAATTTTAGGGTTTTTTGGGGCGAACTTAAGTGAATATTCGTGAATTAACGCAGCTCAAATATAGTTTGGCAATTTCTTCCTACCAAAAAAATCGTTGAGCCTTGTGACTTAGCATATAATTATCGCTATTTTTTTAATCATTGCATATAGTTGTGGTGGTTTTTTTAATTCATTGCATATAGTTATGGTGGTTTTTTCATCATTGCATATAGTTATGGCAGTTTTTTCATCATTACATATAGTTATGGGCTTTATGGATGTCTTTTAATTCATTGCAGCCCCAACAATCATCACAATGAGTTCTTTTGAATATTATTATGAATCAACGGAGAGGATTGAGATAGGTGGAAGTGTTGGTGATGACACTATTGGGGAGGGGGGAGAAAAAGTGAGGTAAAATGTAGTGGCAACGCCAACTAGTAGTTCAGTTGGCAATGCTACCAATTGCCCCTCTCAAATGTTGACCATATTCGCCATGGGACCATTCGATAAAAAGAAGCTATTGCAACAATTTGCTCACATAGTTGCGAACCCCAAGTCTGGAGGGGGGAATAAACTATGGAAGTTCAATATATGTTCATAGACATGGCATGGCACCATCACCAAGACCAATGCACACTTGTTGCACCTTACATGAAGGGGGGGTTAGTGTTTGTAAGGCTCTTTCACTTGATCAAATGGTGAGATTTTATATAAGAAATACCACAAACGACATTTCATAAGTTTATGGTACTAGCACTGATGCTAGCAACCCTTTAAGCTCTCTTAGGACTGGCAAGAATACTTTGGCAAGTTCTAGTTTTAGAACAGAAGTAAAAAGTAGAGGGAAGAGAGAAAGTGGAGTCTACTTCCAATCCAATTGTAGATATGTTTGATTTGAAGGGGGCGGATGATACTCTTAGGGGAAAAAATTATGCTACAGGGATCCCATTTCATGTTGCTCGCTCTCCTTGTTATGAGGCTATGGCCATGGTAGCAAAAGAAGGTACAGGTTATGTACCCCCTAGAGACACCAAACATAGAACAACAATCTTGGATAGAAACTATTCCAAGGTTAATTTATTAATGGAGGAAATGAAGGTCACAAGGGTGTCACATAGATGTAGCATTATCACAGGTGGGTGGATGGATAATAGACACCAGTGACTCATCAATGTCATTGTCTCCTGCAAAGATGGACCATATTTCTTAAGAACAATTGATTGTTCTAAGAAGCAGAAAGATGTCGAGTTTTTGTTTCTGAGTTTTAAGGATGCCATTGAGGAGGTTGGCCCTTCAAATGTTATGTGTGCGGGGCAATTGGCAATCTAGTGGAGGGTACTCAAATCATATTTACTGGGACCTGTGTTGTGTGCACGTCATGAAGAATGCACTGAAAGACATGGAAGATTCAGTGGGTCAAAAAATTAGTGGCTAAGGCTAAGGAGGTGCAGATGTTCATATGCAATCACGACACATAGTTGGCACTCTTTCAATGCTATTCAAGGAAGGATTTTCTCAAACTAGTGACACTCGCTTTGCATTCTATTTTATTTTGTTAGAAAGGATGATTGCGTTGCAGGAGCCCCTGCAAGTTATGATTATGACACAGGAATGGACTAGGTGGGATGAGGCCAAAACAAAGGAAGGGAAGAAAGTGAAGGAAGTGGTGGTGAGAGAGACATTTTGGGCCGATGTGAAATACATCACATCAATTATATCTCCAATTTTTAACATCATCGGTTATAGGGATTCTGATATCTTGGTCATATATATGAGTGCATTGACAGCATACTTGGGCAAACGAAGGCAGCTACTCGGGTGAGGGACCTCACTTTGGAGTTCTACTATGAACATATTTAGCCCATCTTTTAACATAGATGGGAGAAATTAAACATCCCACTTCATATGGTTGCATATGCACTTAATCCAAAATGGTATGTGGCGAGGCCAAGTAGAGTTATTCCTTTGGATGAGAAGGAGGTGAAGAAGGGCCTTATGAAGGCCCTTGAAACATTGTATAATCTAGAGGAGGCTTCACAGGTCAGCTTGGAGTGGCTCAATTTCACTGAACTTGATGGCTATAAAACTTCAGCAAAGATGGATAGGGTAACATTGGCACAAGAGAAGTCGCTAAGTTAGTGGTGACTGTATGGGCGTCTAGGATTGTTGTGATCACTTGTGATTCGCCTCCTTTCACAGGTTTCTAACTCCTCTGCCTCTGAGAAGAATTGGTCAACATATGGTTGGATCCACTTTGTTGAGAGGAATAGACTTACCTCTAAGAGAGAGAAGCTTGTAGTTGTACACAGTGCTTTGTGTCTATCACAAGACAACTAAGTACGAGTAAACTCAAGCATTACGGTGGGACATAGATCTTGAGGAGCCAAGGTAGGTAGAAGAGAACAATATTGTGCAATGGGGATTGATTGGACTCTCCATTGAGGATGAGGATGATAGTTCCAGCAAGGAGTTCATGGATGTTTCAGATGCTGATTCGGATTTTTGAGTTGTAACATCTCATCTTCTTGTATTCTTGACAATTGTTGGTGTATTTGAATTTCATATTAATGATATGAATATCAAATATTGTCAATTGATCAATCCCAATGGTTTTATTTCAGCTTATTTAACTTTTAAGTCTCAAATTGAAATGATTTTATTAAATTATTTGTAATTTAAATTTATTTGATATTTTTGATTTCAGCTTATTTAGATTGCAAATGGTTTTATTTCATCGTATTTAAGTCTCAAATGGTTTTATTTCAGCTTATTAAAGACTCTTCCAAATAATTTTTAGAGTTTAGTCACTTCATTTTTATATTTTAAATATTTATATTTTTTTTAATTAGTCGTCCCCCACCATTCCCAAAAATTAGAAACTTTTTGTTGTCCTGGAGTCTTAGGTAACTGTGAAAATAATATTATTCATTTAAGTGATTTGTTAGAACAAATCACATAGAGATGTTGTGAGAGATTTTTGCATGATAGATTGTTGGGATAGTTGAGTATGACTAGAGATGAGAGATTAGGATGGATGAGAGATTTGCAGGGATTGAGATAATACATATCTCCTAGTATTTAGGAGACAAACACCTATAAATGTAATATCTGTAGTATCTACATTGAATAAGTGACCCAATTGTTTTGAGTATATTCCTGCTAAAACTCTTACCAATTTTTACAAAAAGTTGCAAGATCTCCCAATCTACGGAGCACTTGTTGACTGACCTAGTCTAGCAGAGTCATACCAATCATTTGAAGTGATCAACATCAAAAGGTTCAAATATTTTCAAAACATCACCAATAAACCCATCCCAAGTACTAGTGAATCCTTCCATTTCTTGGCGCCACAAATGATACCACTCACATATGATGCCTTTAAGATTTTATCCAGTAACTGTAATTTTTCTTCATCAGATCTTGTAGGATTCAAAAGGATATGGTGTTGCATCTTTTTCTGCCAATAGATAGCCTCATCAGGATCTTCCCCATTGTACTTAGAAATATCAATCTTAAAGTTTGTTTTACAAGCATAAAGACTACAATACTCAGCTTCATTATGCCATTCACATTTCGAACATGTTAATCATTGATTTCCGGATACAGATGCAAATTTTGAATTTCTTGTCCATCTAAATCTGTACACATATTCCGGATGTCATTTGTGTTTAAATTTTAACTCAAGCCATCATTAGAGGATTGTATTTGATTTTGATTGGGTAAATCTTGAAGGACTTCACTCAACTTGTTATTAATATTATTCTCTAGTCTTCTTTGTGTTGTTAATTTAATTGTTGATAAGGACCTCTAAAATCATGCATAACTCCTTGATATAGGATGTCTCGCCGCCATACAATCTTTATATAATAACATAAATTTTATGTAGAAATTATTGAAGTGGTGTTCCCAACTGCTTCATTTTTTTCTCTTTTTTTCAATGCCCTTTTTTGTTCTTTTTTATCCAAAATAATTTTATATACCTTCAAACAACTCTTTAGTAATGTATTTTTTTTACATTAGTTATTTTCTCTTTTTTACAAGTTCTTTTTTTCTTTTTTAAAGATGTTTTACCAGTGTTGCACAAAGACTCGTCTCCCACCAAAAAAATGTGTCTCGGAGGCTGGTACTCGCCTCGGAGATTTGCATTTCAGTGTGTTCAAAATATATATATATATATATATATATATATATATATTGTACTCTTGTTATCAAAGATATATACCGAATACTCACCAAAGAAAAACTAGAACGAATACTCGCCTGGAAAACTCGCCATTCGGGCTCGACGAGTTTTGGCGAGTATTCGGCGAATACTCGGCGAGTCCGAGCCAAATCCTCGCCCACACTGACTGTACACGCAAACATGCCTTTTACACTCAAAAAACTCAGCTTTTTCCCTTTATAAGGCCCTAAAGCACTTCATTTTCATTCACACAACCATTTGAGCTTGCATTGCATGTGTTGAACAGATTTTTGAGCGAATTCGAAGAGGAAATTTGGAGAATTGCATTTGGAGGTAAGTTTTTTTTTAATTCTTTCAAGTTTTTGCACATTTGATATATATTATTTAAGTTTTATATATTCATACTGTAATTCTAAATACATGTAATGTAAAAGCGATTGCATTTTATTTTTTTAATAGTCATTTGCAGCTGGAGGTATGGTTTTTTTTTTTACGCAAATTCATTCTAAATTATTTAAATTTTATATATGTGTATTGTAATCGATTCATCAAATATGTTTTGTAATTTTAAATGCGTTCAATGTGATTGCGAATCATTTTAAAATTTTAATACTCATTTGCAACTGTAGGTATGTTATTTTTATTTAGTTACGGTGAAATATGATTATTCAAGCACGTTTTTTTAACTTTTTAAATGTGCATTGTGTTGCAAATTAGAGCCTAACAATGGCATCAAGCTCGGCATCAGGTTCGGCATTTGAGTCAGCATCACTATCAGGAACCGTTCCTGGGAATGCCCATACTCTCGCTTAGAAGTATGTTCTACGTGGAGCAATTCATGGAGCACTTCATGGAATAGTTGTTTGCCATTTTTATGGCAAAACACTTTCTGGAGGCATCAATCGTTGGAAGTATCACCTTGCTTGTATTGTTTGTCGGGACGTCATGGTTTGCCCCAATGTTACAAAAGAAGCAAAGCGAGAGATGAAAGTAGAGTTAGCAGAGCTAGAGGAGAAGAAGCTAGAGGAGAAGAAACTAGAGAGGGAAAGGGTGAATGCAGCCATAGCACAAACTATTAGACCCAGGGCTACAACAGCAGAAGATTCAGAGGATGATGTGGCAACAATTGTGGGCTCTACTCATGGTCCACGCATACGAACTGGAAGAGGAACATACCTGGGGCACAACCTTCATTGCAAGGTATAGCCTAGAACAAGAATATGCATGAGGAAGCGGATAAAGCATGTGCAAATTTTTGGTACTACAACAACCTTCCATTCAATGTGGTAAAGAGCCCGTACAGGGAGTACTTGGTGACAACATTGGCAGTTGCAAGGAAAGGGAACAAGGTACCCTCTCCAAAAGATTTGAGTGGGAAATTACTCCAAGGTGCAGTTGCAAATGCCACTACAATTCTAGAAGATCAAAAGAAACAATGGCACAAATACGGATGCACCATTCTTTCAGCTAGGTGGACGGATGGAAGGAACCGCACCCTCATTATTAGTGGCTTCAAATGGTGAGATGGTATTTTTGAAGTCTATTGATGCCTCTAATATAGTAAAAAATGCAGAGAATTTGAGTGTTATGTTGGAGACGATTGTATTAGAGGTGGGTATACAAAATGTTGTGCAAGTTGTCACAGACAATTGAACATCATATGTGGTGGCTGGGAAACTACTGCAAAAGAGACATCCATCACTCTTTTGGACTCCTTGTGCAGCTCATTGCCTTGACCTTCTTTTGGAGGACATGGGCATAATTGATTGGGTGAGGCCGATTGTAGAAGATGCAAGAAACATAACAAATTACATATATAATCACCCTTGGGTTCTGAGCTTGATGAGAGAACACACAAAGGGGAAAGATTTTGTTCGAGCCGGTGTCACAAGATTTGCAACGAACTTCTTAACGTTGCAAAGTATTTCTAGTTTGTTGACATCATTGAAGCAAATGTCTGTGAGTCAAGCATGGCTAGACTCACAATATTCAAAGAAAGTTGATGGAGAGAGGATTGCAAAGATAGTTTTTGATGATATCTTTGCAAAGAGAGCTATAAAGATCATCAAGGTAATTTCAAACTTCGATTTATATTTCAAGTTAATTCTTTTATTTTAATTTGTTAAATTATAAATATATTGTTATTTACTTTTTTACTTTATTTGTAAGTTTGTAACCTTACATTTTAGTTTGTGTAAGTGTCAGAGCCGTTGGTGAGGGTTTTGCATTTGGTTGATGGGAAACAAAACCATATGGGGTACATTTATGAGGCCATGGATATGGCCAAAGAGTCTATCCAAAACTATTATAGGGGGGATATTGTCAGATATGGTCCCTTTTGGGAGATTATTGATCGGAAGTGGAACAATCAACTCCACCAACCTATTCATACAGCAGGGTACTACCTCAACCCCAAGTATTTCTTCTTCAACGGCTTCACAGATGTGAACGGAGAGGTCATGGAGGGCCTTTCAACATGTATTGAGAGGATGATACCAGATGTTGAGACGAGGGACCTCATTATTTTAGAGCTGCAAAATTACAAACATGTTAGTGGGAGGCTCTTTTCTTCAGGGTTAGCTATCCGAGGGAGAACCACACAAACACCAGGTAATAAAAATTAGAATGTTTACTAAGTTACTTATTAGTTACAAATTTGATTTTATTACTTATAAACTTTTGATTATCTTGTTTGTAAGTTCTTGGTGGGAGGGTTAGGGAGGAAATACCCCGCATCTTCAAAAGCTAGCCCTCTGAATTCTATCTCAACCTTGTAGCGCTTCTGGATGTGAACACAACTGGAGTTTGTTTGAGGGCATTCACATGAAGAAACGTAACAAGACTCAAAAACGACACAACGACTTGGTTTTTGTGCAATACAATCTTTGACTTCACACAAGAAAAGTGGAGGCCACATCAGAGGAGCTTATTGATTTGGATGAGATAGATCCATACAGCGAGTGGTCTAGGCAAGAAGATGAAATCCCTGTGTTCACAGAGAATGAGATTGCTTCTTTTGAGAGGGAAGCTATGAGGGGAGAAGCAGTAGCAGGAGATATTGGATTGGATGAAATCTTTGGAGGTGATCTCCAACATGCAACAAAGGAGCCACCACCATCTACTACTAGGTTGGAGTCAGAGTCGTAGCCTTCAAGGAGGAGCGAAGAGACGTAGCTGAGTGTGGGGACTACTAAAGGCACTAGACCCTCTCCCCAATATTTCTCTAGAGCGGGGGAGAGGAAAATGTAGCTTATTGTTTATTGTAACTTGCATAGATATGAAATTTATGATGATACTTTTCAATGACAATCATCATAAATTCATAGCACTTATCATTCGACTGTTGTATTTGCATGATGATGCAATTTTATATTGTCTTTGTATTCAAATCTAATAGAAAATATTTCTCCAACATTTTATGGACTCATTTGATACATTTTGTAGCTATATTTTGTTTAAAAGTTATGTTTTTTACAGAAATTTGCGTATTTTTTAAGTTATCAAGTATTCCCGACTATTCACCTAGTCTTGCCAAGTTTTTGCCGAGTCAAATTTTTTCGGGTATGCCAAGTATTCACCGAATACGAGTATGCGAACTATGCTTTTATCCATTGTCAACATCTAATATTTTAATTTTGGAAAGGCAGTACTCTTTTTCTTAGGCTATATATTATTGTTTTCTCTAAAATTCACATATATATTGTTTTGTCATCTCCGAGGACCCGTCTCCTATTTTTCTAAAAATGGTGTGCCCGTCCCCGTCTCCTTGTACTGTTACCCATACCCATCTCTGGTAGCTATATTTTTGACCCGTCTAGCTCGTTTTTCTTTTATATTCTTTATTTGATATTAATAATGTTTTAACAAAACTTATGTTTAAGTTAAGAAAAAAATTCATAAAACCTTTACAAATTACCAAAACCTTGCAACTCTACACAACATTTTCCAAAATTCAGCATCCCTTCCATAAGAGGTTCAATGCACAATGAGTTTTCCTTCAACCCCCAAGTTTAGAAGAATGCAGCACCAGCCCCTTCTTACCTTCATTCAGCTGGACAGATGCAAACTTTAAAGTCTCCATGGCGCTATTCCTAGTTTTCTGAAAAAGAAAAATTTTGGTTTTGAGATTGGTTTCTTCACAGTATAATATTGAGTAAGAGTTATTTGGAGTCAACTGTACAATATCATTATTTTTCAATGTTTCAGATCTCACTACTGGATCCATGTTTCCTTTGAGCATGTCTTGAATTGATAAAATCCTAGTTGCAATTCTAATTTTTGAGGTCAGATTTTCAATCTTATATGCAGCAGGAATGTTTCAAAGTTTATTGGATTGCAACAGAAATGAAGTTTATTGGATAGCAGCAGAAAAAGGGCTGGAAAAATCTGCTCTGGTACCACTGGGTGCATAGAAAAATAAGTCTCAAGGGTATTGTAGATTGCCAAGATCACCTAATTAAGACTATAGCACAAAAATAGAATACACCTTCACTTATATACTTGAACAAGAAGTGCAGGTGAAAAAAAAAATAAAGATGTGTTAGAATAACATGCTAAACTCTATATTTGTTTAGCCCCCCAGCACTAGAGGCAGGTGGTCGAGTGCTCTCCTCTTCCTATCGAGGGGCCGGGGGAGCGGGTGGGAGGAAGAGGGGAAACCTCTCACATCGGTCGAGGGTCCACTGGTCAATCCCCATTGAGAGAGTGGTTTGTTGCTGCTCACACCTCTCATGTTGAAGGACAAGGACAACTATTTATAGTCAGCATTCATCCAATGTCAAGAGGAAGAGCGAGAACCTTGACCTATAGGTCGCTTGCCTAGAGGCCCTCAAACCTATCAGTTGATCACCTCATTGAGGCTTACTCCTCTCCCTCATTCATCGAGATGGTGAAATAGTAATTACTAAATATGAATATCTAACATAGCTTTGTCCCATACAGGGGGGACTAACTTCCTTCCACTAGTGTCTCCTTCTTCACTAGAGCCCATTTTATTCTAACATAAAACTTCTTGTACAACCATACTATACTAAAGCCATAACTCTTCAACATAACCCTTCGTAACTAATACCATACAATATGTTGTTAATCTATTAAATTAACATATACATAATTACGATAAATGTTTCTTATAAGAACACATTCATTAGGTATTGGATACTCATGTGGATGCTAAACCAAGAAACAGAATCCCTTAACCATACGAGTATGGTACCAACATGCATGGGTAATATAAACTTCTCTATGGCCACTTGCATTCAATGTTCTTTTCTTGATAGCTAAATACTTACCTTAAGGAATGCATATTCTTCATACAAAGTGGAACTTGCAACTCTTATGTGATCGGCAGACTGGAATACCATCACTTATATATAATATATATATATATATATATATATATATATTGGTGAGGTCCTTCAAGTTTATTAATGAGACTCTTATGCATACTAGAAAAATGCATGGTAAGAAGAATAGAATTATCTATTTATTCGTTCAATTATTACCTATTATTGAAAAGATCAGGCGACTATTTTGCAGAGATTGTGGACATGGTCTAGAAACAATTCACTTTTGGCCAGAAGATAAGATAAGATAATGTTATTAATGTCCAACACATGACCACAAAAGTAGGTCAATGGGACTAAAGAGTACAAAGCAAAACAAACCCAGCAAGAGGACCCAAACGGGTCACCCGAAATACAATGAGAGAAGGAGAGGAGGAGAAGGAAACAACAGAGGCCGAGAGGCCAGAAATGAAGAAGAGAGAGATGACAGTGTGGGGAGGGAGCGGAAGAAGGAGCAACATCACCTAACACCTGAGGCTAGCTGGGAGTAACTCGCAGTGCACCGACGACAAGAAGCAGAGACTGTGGAATGCCTGGGGAGCTAACGACTGAGAGGAAGGCGGTGCCTCAAAGTAGGCCCGGTGGAACGCTGTCCATGTGGAGGTGCCATGGGACATGCCTGAGATAAGGAGCCACGGGTGGAAGAAACGGAGTCACGGGACCGGACGGACCTAGGCTGAGGGTCCAAACACATGACCAAATGCCGCTTAGCACCCCTCACTAGAGAGAGCAATGGGAAGAAGGAAGTGATCAGCCTAGTAGCCATCCGTCGGGGGGGAGGATAGAGGAGCCTGTCCCGGACCCTGATGGCCTCCTAAAGGTAGAGGGCAAGACATCTCTGAAGAAAGTTGTGAAGGAAGGAAGCTCGCGGAACAGGCAATGGAATCGCCCACGAATCTCATAGTAAACAAGACATCTGAAAATGAAGTGTTCTTCGGTTTCAACCTCCTGGAGAGAGCAAAGCAGGCAAGTCCGCTCCGAGCGGTCTAAGTGGTGGTCAGTCTCAATACGAAGTCGATGTGAGCCCACTCGAAACTGACCCAGAGAGATACGAAGGACTTGTAACCAATGTCGGGAAACGTACATGGGTCTGAAGAATCTCGAGAAAGTGTGCCGCATAGAATGACATCTTCGGACGCAACCCCCCCGGGGGGGTGGTCCATGTGTGCTGGATGAACTGTCTGTAGATATCATCTCTGATTATCCTATGAAGATCATGTTGGTTGGGTAGCAAGTGGGCGGGAGCATCCAGAGAATAGCTGAAGGGTGAGAGACAGTCCATCTGGATGCCAATGGACTCGAAGAGGCGTGAAATGCAATAAATACCAGCAGCAAGAACGTCTACTGTGATTTGAGGAAGCAATAGCCTCAAAGGAGCAGTAGGCAAGATAAGTGTACCTGTCCTTGTCAACAGAAGAACTAGAATACCCCCGAATACGGTGCAACAACAACACAAGGCTGAAGATGGTCTCCAACCGAAAAGGGCGAGCCCCAAACTCAGCGAGGATAATGTCGTGAGGAACAGATTCTTTGCACCTGATAATGCATCTGAGCATGAGGATCTAGACGCGCTTGATAGTGGCCCAATCAGAGTCCAAAAGAGAGGGAGAGGAGAGGAGGAGAAGGAAACAACAGAGGCCGAGAGGCCAAAAATGAAGAAGAGAGATGACAATGTGAGGAGGGAGCGGAAGAAGGAGCAACATTCCCAACATCACCTAACACCTGAGGCTGGATGGGAGTAACTCGAAGTGCGCTGACGACAAGAAGCAAAGACTGTGGAATGCCTGGGGAGCTGACGACCGGGAGGAAGGTGGTGCCTCAAAGTAGGCCCGGTGGAACGTTGTCCATGTGGCGGTGCCATGGGACATGCCTGAGATAAGGAGCCACGGGTGGAAGAAACGAAGTCACGGGACCGAACGGACCTAGGCTAAGGGTCCAAACACGTGACCAAATGTCGCGTAGCACCCCTCACAGGAGAGAGCAACGGGAAGAAGGAAGTGATCAGCCTAGTAGCCATCCGTCGGGGGGGAGGATGGAGGAGCCTGTCCCAGAGCTTGATGGCCTCCTGAAGGTAGAGGGTAAGACATCTCTGATCATAGTATCTGAAGAAAGTTGTGAAGGAAGGAAGCTTGCAGAACAGGTAATGGAATTGCCCACGAATCTCATAGTACACAGGACATCTGAAAATGAAGTGTTCTTCGGTTTCAACCTCCTGGAGAGAGCAAAGCAAGCAAGTCCGCTCCGAGCAGTCTAAGTGGTGGTCAGTCTCAATACGGAGTCGATGTGAGCCCACTCGAAACTGACACAGAGAGATACGAAGGACCTACAACCAATGCAGGGAAACGTACATGGGTCTATAGATGACCCCATCATGAATCTCAAGAAAGTGTGCCGCATAGAATGACATCTTTGGACGCAACCCCCCCGGGGGGTTGGTCCATGTGTGCTGGATGAACTGTCTGTAGAAGGTAGCCTTTCTGATTCAATTAAAATGTGGTTATTTGATTATGTAAATAATATATATGAACCTTTTTCCAGTTTTCCTTTAGGTTGGATTCTGGAAGATTCAGGTGATGCGTGTATAAAAACTTTCCAAGAGTTAACTTCTGAAATACAAAAGTTGAATCTTTCATTTATAATATATTTGTTTGTGCTACCATACGAGGGACTATTTTAAAGCATTGAAATACTATACATTGTCTTTAAAAAAAACATTTTCCTCAAAACGGGACTTTGAATACAAGTCCATTCATTTAGCCATCCAATGAATTAACCTACATGAATAAAGTACTTGAAGGCATCTTTCCTATGAAATTGCTATATGTATAATATGCATAAAATTGCATATACGATATATTCACACTAAAGATTAAGGAAGTTTGCAAAAGATCAACAATGGAGTTAATTCTGGATTTTTCCATCCCTGTTGAAGGATCTTGTTGGGCATAATATTAAATGAGTGCATACCATACAAAAAGAATTTAGAAACATAAAAGAAATTATTGTATGCTCTGCATAGAGCATTCACTCATTAGCATTATCGCCTACATATAATAATAAAATCAATTTTTCTTCAAAAAATGTGGTAATGATAAGATAAATGTAAAGAGGGCAAAGTTCATACTCCAATTTCCTGAAGTCAAAGAACTTGAATAAAGACAAATGTGTTTCCATTATCTTCATAAAATACTGGCATATAAAATACTTACTATGTATACTGCTGAAAAAAATGCCAGTGTCGTTAGAATAAGTGGCCAGAAAAAAATGAAGAAGGTCCCACCAAGTGTCAAAAGTACCTTAGCTCTAGGGATCAATCCCTGTAACAGTATGATATAAGCAATAAGTTTTTCATAAATGCTCTTATATTTTTTTTAAACTTTATTCTCATGCAAACCAAGGAATATGCATTCTGTCTACAAATGGAGATTTCCAATTTGAACAGAAATATATTATAAAGCATGGGATAAGGACATAAATAAGCATAATTTGCAGAAGAATATCTATGGAAGTAATGTATGATTGCATAAATGCATATGTGTGTGTGTGCATGTGTGTGTCTGTGTGTGCATGTGTGTGGGTGAGTGGATGAGTGTATGCACATAAGAATAATTGAATTTATGTGTGTATATGAGTATGTATGAGTATGCAAGTATGTGGGTGTGCATATGAGTATCAAAGAGTGTATGTGAGTATTCAAGAGTGTATGTGTGTATGCATGCATGAATGCATGTGTGCATGTATATATAGAGAGACAACAATTATTGAAATCCTAAGCATAGCCACGTGACTGACTCTGGACTGACTCGGCAAGCTGATGAGTAGGAGCTGGTCTACCAGTCGGCAAAAAATGGGATCTTAGAAAATAGAAACAAAAGATAGAGGAATTCCTAAATGATTTATGAATGTTTTTATATCTGAGTTTAGTTGAGTTATTGCCTAGTTTCTGCTCCGCAAAGCCAGAGTCTTGACGCCTCACCTTATTTTTGGCCCAAGTCAAGTTTGACTAGTGCCCAATTGTGAGTGAAACCCACAATTTCATGCAACCATGTCTACTATAGTTCAGGTACAAGAATCAGCAGATTAGCAGCAGTCTAACAATCAATAATTTTGACTCGAGTATCGTATTTTTATACTTTATCTGCAATATAACTTTGACATTTGTTTCATTTCATGTCAAGAAAAGCAAGCTAGATTTCATCTCTTCAGCTGTAACATGCAACATTATCAAGTATGCTGATGGTTACACTATCATAAAATCGACACATGGAAAGGTATGAAGATTGAGAATTCATATAAAATTATAAATATAACATATCTACCTTGTGCGAGTCAAGCCACATATCTAACCTAGTCTTCTGCTCGTGGAGTCATTTACACTGTATAAATTTTGTGACTTGTCCATACCAGTACATCAAAATGGTGGTTTGATATAATAAGAGGTCAAATCAGACTTATTGTATCTCCTGTGATTAAGTGAAATTAATAGATTCAGTAACAGATGGAAACAATATGAAGCTAAGATGTTAAAAAGGTTAATCTTTCATAGTATTAATGCAGTGAACCTTCAACTTGTTCTTACAGTTTCTGAGTCTGACTAAAAATTATTCTTGTGATTTCTGAGTCTGACTAAAAATTATTCTTACGGTTTCTGAGTCTGACTAAAAATTATAGTATAACAGTCATATATGGGTGACCATAGATCATTCAAACTCGTATGTTTCAATTTAGGAATTTCAAGGCAGGTATGCACAAGCCACAAAGTAGAAAGTAGACACCAATGGGCTTTAACTCTTAGTTATTACAGAAAGTGAAGGCTTTCGCCGGATAGTAAGATAAGGATTTTGCTTGAGTTCTACTGGATTGATGGTAGTGATGACCAAAACATGTTCTATTTTCAAGAAAAGCTGAGTCAAAACAATAGCTACATTATCCATCTGCTTGGATCACATTTTACAAATTTAATCCTTTGTGGACAATTATGACATCTTCTTTCAGTAACTGTCATCTCAGCATTCATGTCCAAATGTGTAACATCACGTGCCTATCAATGATATTTGTAACCATTGCAGCTCTTATGACCTAAGGATTCTTTTTAGTAAACAACCGAAATGAAATTATTAGTGTCCACAAATGATGAAAAACATATTAATTGCACCATTGCGATATCCATGTACAGTATAGTCCATACGGAGCACCTATATTAGTCCCAATACAAATAGATAAAATATAGACTACTTAAAAGGAGGCAAAATAGGTCAGCAATCAGCAACCAATAATAGCTAAAGTTAAACTTGCTTCTGCAGAAAAATACAGGTTGACATCCTAGCATACATGAGAGACTCTGAGCTTCAGCTAGTCCCAACAAATGATACAGAATAAGAGGTATAGGGGGCAGAAAATCCATGAAACACAGGGAAGAGGCATGTAAAACATTATAATAAGAGATTTATCATCGTAGCACAGAGAGGGACCGTCCTAACCGCTTGGAGGTCCAGGATGCCAGCCAGGAGGGGAACCACTTGCAGTCAATGAGAAATGGCATAGCTTGTTGGTTGGTCATCTTTAGGAAAAGGCTGTGTCAAGGAGGTAAGGTCAATTTACAGGACTAATCATGCACCCCAGCACAGTAACTAAAAAATGTCATATATAGATAATGGCCATTGTTTTCTGTACTCATGTCTCGCTGTATAAAAGTTTGAAAACTGCAGGGGTGTTTTCCTTAAATCAATGTCCATTTTGAAACATTGTGAGATTTTTAACGGTTTTCATTGTTCAAGCAAAAACTAACTTGAAAGTATTTTGCTGAAATTTTTTCATATTTCATATAATTTCTATTTTTCGGTGGTCTACACTGAAAGTACAACTGAAAGATCTTTCTGCAACATAACTCAATTCATGAACAACAAAACATGGCAAGTTGCCATGTCTGGATTGTTGTTGAAGGGTAATCATTCAGATTATAAGGGTGCCCAAAAAAATTATTATTTAAATTTTTGTGACATAAATTCGGTACCTGGAGTATCTTTCCTCTATTTAACTTACCTACATTGACCATCTTTTCCCACTACCCAGGCCTTCCTGATTAAGATCATATGAGACATGAACATGATGAACTCAAAACGTAATATGGAGCCCTAAATGTGTTATTTATTTATCAGACTTTCCTTCTCAAGTATAGCTCATATATTGTGGATATCTGTGGTCTCCTAGTGGATCAAGCTTCTACAGAGGAGGTCAACCCAATAAAAGTTTCTTCAAAGAGACTTTCAAACCCTAACCAAAGGCTATATCATGTCCCAAAGGAAATCATACACACATTTAAAGGATCACAAAACCATAGGTGTCTAGGGTAGTTTCCATAAGTGGTTTTCTCGTGGGTCCTTGTCTATATACTATGTTACCAGGTACGCCTTTCCAGGCCTCAAGTATGGGTACAGTATGTACCCCATTCGGGTACGTCCTTGGGTTTGCTGGGATACACACAGTGTACGTCTTACCCTACCATGTGTGAATCCACAGCATAGCCAACATGAACCCGCAATGTACCCAGCACAAAAAACGGTTTTTTCTTTTTCTCAATATTTTTATTTTATAATATGTCAAAAAAAGTCAAAAGGGCTTTAAAAAATATTACAAAAACATCCTAAACCCTAAAAAACACTCCCAAACTTTTTTTAAATATTGCATTCTCAGCTCTCATTGCACATTTTCTCTCACCTTGATATTTTCAATTGCTTGGAGCTAAAACTCCAACCTTTTGATAATATAATGAATATGTTGATTTGTCTTGATTTTTGTGTATACATTGAAACATTTGCACAATTTAGTTTTTCTAAGTTCAACCAATGAATATCATGACATTTGGAATTGAATTATTAGTATGTTTGCGGTTATGATTTTTGTGTATACATTGAAACATTTGCACAATGTATTTGTTCTAAGTTCAACCAATGAATATCAGGACATTTGCAATTGAATTATTAGTATGTTTTGCGGTTATTTAGCTTATTTTGTTCACTCTACATATTATAAGGTTACTTTTGCTAATTTGGCTATATTTTTTATTTTTATTTTTTCTGGTACTACCATACCCAAGCCCCAGGAAAAGAAACGGTGTACTGGCATACTGGGTCATGTATTTGTACTTGTTACCTAATCTAAATAGTTGACACGTCTCTAATTCATCGTATTACAGGACCATATTGCAATATTGCTGTCAAATAGAGTTGCATTTAATTTAGTCCTCATTAAGGAGTGCATATTTGTTTCTTCCATATTTTGACTAGCACAAATTTTCACAATTTCCACATTCATTTGTTTCTCTCATTCTTTACATGATATCCATACTAGATCAACTTAGAGCAAAAACCTTACATGATGTTTGCATAGTTTGGAGCAATAATTTAGGGGAGAGCATTGAATTGTTTTATAAGTACGCAGAAGTACAGGAATAACCCGCCACATGGGGAGAGCTAAACAAGAACTTCTGACTGCATTTTCATCTGTCTGGCAAACATTGTCTGCCTCAGAATGTTTAGAAAATATTTTCTAAAATGATATATAGTTACGTGAATGATAATATGGTTATTCGCATGATAAATGTGGATGACTTGAGCATCACAAGAAACAAGACCAACATGGTTCAACAGGTCAATTCAGATTTGTACTCTATTTTGGACATGAAAAATTTAGCTCTCTCACATTATTTTCTAGGAGTAGAGTTTTGACAAAGAAATGATGAATTTTCATTTGTGACCTATTTTTGACATGACAAATTTAGATCTATTGCATTCTTTCCTAGGTGTAGAGTTTTACAGACTAATGGAGCTTTCATTTCTCAAATGAAGTATGTTGGTGTGTTCACACTAGGCTAGAAGTGGTCTTTAGCTATCTAGCTTAGTTTTGCCTAGTTTCAACCTATCACTTCGTAGCTTTAATGTGGTTTGAGCTCTTCCGTTACTAAGTTCGAGTGCAAAAGATTGGGCACTTATAGATATGAACTAAATGCCCCTTCTATGCACAACCCTTTCAAGCATTGTCAAGCATGACTGCCTACTTTTTCAAGAGCCTCTTTGATAGCTACTGGCAGACCGTCACAAGTGTGCATCCAGCCAATATTAAATTGAAATTGGTATTGTTTAACTGAAGCATTGGCAGCAAGCATTGAGGTTGCTGCCTCTCTTGTGCCAGTCACTCAACCTCTAAGTGGTCACATCCTTAACCCCTGTTCCTTCGAGCTCCTCCGATGTCTATATATTATGTTGCAGCCACAACTCTGCTCCTACAAAGCAAATCTTGTGTGCCGCTCTAGGATCAAAGTCTTATCCACCAGCGGTTGTCACCTATATGACACCTGTATGCAAATAAAGAATGGCCTAATATTATATCCTTTGTCTCTTGGTAATGGGTAATCTAGACTAGAATAATGAGAGGAGCCATGCTAAAGATACACACCTTAGAGTTGTAGGTTGCAAAAGACGTGGATCTACGAAGGTGATAGTCCACACTCTATAGTAGATGTAGGGTGCCGAAGCCTAGATATAGGATAGAGTAGTGGTGTCTAACTAGGTCTTGATAGTAAGGTGATAATGGTAAGGTTGTAATTAGATTGTTACACGATATAGATTCTTGTGCTAGGGTTGTAAGCATGGGTTGTAAGGGTCAATAGGTTGTAAAAGATTGTAAAGCCCAAAGGACGGTTTATAAGGCAAATACCAGTAGATAAATAATGCAATAAATCAAGAATATGCTGCTCTGCTCTAACCTATGCATTACAACATCAAACAAACATCCAAATCTGAAATGACATAGAGGAAAAAAGGTTAGAGATACCTAATTGTAGACACTATTGTCGCATTAACTCCCCCCCAAGGTTACTCTACTCTAACCTATGCATGACAACATCAAACAAACATCCAAATCTGAAATGACATAAAGGAAAAGAGAGGTTAGAGATACCTAATTGTAGACACTATTGCCGCATTAACTCCTCCCCAAGGTTAGCAAAAGCTCATGAGAGACTTGATGTGGGGGATCACAAACAAATAAGAGAAGACCTAGATAAGTCACTTGTTGAAGACTTCAAAGGCTGGGAAGACCATAGTAAGTGCAGATCCTATGCTTGGGAATCCTAAGTACTCACTGCTCCAAATGTAGACTCCAAAAAATAAACAAGACTAACTTCAAGACCTTTAAGGCTTTAAAGGCATATTAGTGGGCTTCAACAGACTGAATGAGTGATGATTATGCGTTTTGAATGAGCGCTTAAATGCCAAGTATATATAGCAATCATGATTAGGCATTGTAGTTTCTATTAGCCAACATTATCAACCAAGGTTGATGTCGTTGGCCATTAAAACATGTAAGCCAGATGGCATTAACCATGGTCAATACTGTCGGTTGTGGGTAATGCGCTATTAAGGGGGTCCTAAAAGAAGTCCTAGCAAGTGGAGGGAGACTCAAAGTTGTTGACACATGATGAAGGTATGTGTGTGCTAAAAGTGGATATGAAGGTAAGTGTATGAGGATAGCAAGATGATGTTGTAAGAAGACTGTAAAAAAATGATTGTAAAGGTATAGAAGTATGTAAGGTGTTATATCATTAAACTACACATCATGCCCCTCTCATAAGTATCGTAGCTAAATAGCCCAATGCAACCATTGTTGGTTGCACGTAACCATTTCTGGTTACTCCCCGCTCTCGGCAATGTCCATGAGGACACCACACCGGGCAAGCCAATGAGCCAATAGTGGATATGAAGGTAAGTGTATGAGGATAGCAAGATGATGTTGTAAGAACACTGTAAAAAAATGATTGTAAAGGTATAGAAGTATGTAAGGTGTTATATCATTAAACTACACATCATGCCCCTCTCATAAGTATCGTAGCTAAATAGCCCAATGCAACCATTGTTGGTTGCACGTAACCATTTCTGGTTACTCCCCGCTCTCGGCAATGTCCATGAGGACACCACACCGGGCAAGCCAATGAGCCAATAGTGCCTGCAAAGAGCCAAAGTTGGTAAAAGTGAACAATTAGGTGTATACATATGCCTCAACCAAAGATCATCACATGTCACAAAAAGTGTACATGAGATGGTCTTCGAGAAAATAAAATGCAACATCAAAATCAGAATGACTGAAATGAAAGAGCAATACATAAGTGATAAAAGCATGAATTCAATAAGGCAAACCTACCTATATACTTACCTTCCGGTAAGAATGGTTGCATGGTGAATCACCAAAGCGTAGAAAGAGTTGCTATGAGAACCCACGTAATACGCAACTAAAAAGAAACACTAGAAGCTAAATTAGATAAATGCATAGTAAACCCTAAGCTCAGGGGGAGCTCATGGAAGGATTATAGGATAGTGTTAGATAAAGAGAAGTGGGTCATAATCAAATCGTAAATAGGTTGTAAGTACGTGATGAATAGGTCATAAGTAGGTTGTGATTAGGTTGTAAATAGATCATAAAAATAGTGAAAGAAGGAATAATCACAAATCAAGTAAGGATCATAGCCCTGAAAATTAGATGAATTTTGAAATTTTTCAGAAAAATACGTGAAATATATTGTTGAAGTTGTTTCTAGATCATGATGCTTCTCCCGGAATCGAAATCGAATTTACAGATGTGAAGATACCACAATTTGAAGAAAAATGAATATCATGAGAGACAGTTTTAAAATTTTCAATTGAAATCTATGAATAGAAAGTCAATCTACTCATTTGTCACTTTGTGTTAATTGATTTTAGCATTCTGAATTCTAAGAGTCTTTGGTTTGAGCAATCCTAAAGTCCATGGTGAGATTTCGAGGAGGCAGTGTAGGTGGAGGAGGTGTCGACTGAGGAGGGCATGCTACAGGGAATCCTTGGCTAGTTTTTTTTTTAAATTGAAAAAGGGTAGCTAGTAGAAAAGTGTAGAAGTAAGTCCGGGGGGCAATTCGGTAGGCAAACTTTGTCCCAAAAAGTGTCAAAATGAAGATTGGGTCGAAAAAGATGTGGATTTCGGTGCATTTTGCTTTTGGGTGTCATTAGGATCATATTTGAATTTAAATGAGAAAAGGGGTGTGGCTTTCTAGAAAACGGCATCGACCATGGTAGGTAGATGACATCACAAGGTGGTTGATGGCATATGATGAGCTTAGCAATGTCGATACCATCTGGTAGCATGGCCAGTGTCGTAAGAGTTTGCTAGGTTGGTTGATGCCATAAGGCAGGCTAATTTTTTGTCAAGGCAGATGTTGTATGTTGTGCATGGCAGATACTGTACAAATTGTAGTGTTGATTGATTTTGTAATTTTAATTGATGATTTGTGATGTTTTTCTTTGACTAAGACTGATGGGTTCTTGTTTTATATTTTGCAGATCCCACGAAGGATCCAACTGTGGAGACTTGTAGATGCAGCATGATTGTCAATTTTATTGGATGGATTATCAGCCACAAATAGGGCCCAATTGTAGTTATTGGGTTTTGGGGGTATTATGTAGATGGTATGGACCCCCCTTTGGATCAAGATTTGATCCAGATGTTCACTGGTGCGTGGGAGTATCGTGCCAACACTTTTAGATGGTGTGTTGACAAGGATGATCGAGATGACCTTCACCTTGGAGGATGTCAATGCAATACTGGGACTACCCATCCAGGGGTCATGCATGTTTGTAAGAATATGCATTTGCCTAGTGTAAAGCCAATTTTTTGACTGAACGAAGCAATAGTTATAATTTGGGAATTGATACTCCCTCAGTTGGAGAGTTTTGTGCTCATTGAAACAATCAATGCAGAAGCGCACTAAAGTATTGGTGTTGAGTCACAATGGGCCTTTTTTCTCTATGGTGCATATCTTAAAAAGACGAATATCAGCATGAGGCATATATGTACATAAGATTGGGTATACATGAGAGTTACAAATTGTTCAAGGGAATGTCTCGTTGGGTTGTAGTCTCACAAACTGTATTCTTTACTTTTGACAGAAAGTCCAGGAGATAATATATTAGAAAGAAAAAGAGGTAAAATACATCTCAGTTGTAACAGAAATAGCTACTGCTGGAATATTTTTTTTAAATCAAAACAAGAACAAAAACATCTCCTCCATAGCGAGCTACAAATGATAATAGACTAGGTAGCCAGTACGTGGGTACGGTGCAAGTACGGGTACGGGGATCCGGTACGTTAATACGGCAATTTTTTTGGGGGCAACAAGATAAGCAAAATTCCAGCCTTACACACGCATAGATCAAACAAATTTGAAATATACATAAGTGAAATAGCAACAAAAGTTAAAACATATTGATAATTCATTGTTCGAACTTATAAGCAGTACATTGTTCAAATCAAAATGTTACAATGTATTATGTAACATTGTAAACACAAAAATGAAGATACATCAACATTCTAATTAGTAATAGTCTAATTGCTCTGCATCTTCTCCAATGTCTTCAATGAGAGCATCATTACCATCACGTGGTTCAGTAGAACCACAAACATCAGGAGTGCAACCAGAACTATCAACAATGTTGCTCCCGCTAGCCCCACTTTGTAGCTCACGCAAAGTACTATCTAGGTCCGGCTCTAGCAATGAAAGTTGGGTAATGGGAACATCCATGTTTGGAGTCTTTGGGTCTATATCCCAACACTTTGTTGGCCCTTTCCTATACTCATCCTTCTTATGTGATAGAAGGCGTAGGTTAGAATGCACAAAGACCAAATCCTCCGCCTTTTTTGCTCCCAACTTGTTGCGGTTAACCGAGTGGATAAATGAATATGTACCCCAATTCCTCTTAGCTGAAAAAGAACTCGCAACCTATTGAGGCAAGCCGCAAAGTCAATGCAAAATTAAATTTTAAATTTATAAAAGTAAAAAAGAAAGAGTTCAGAAATTAAAAAAATTAAAATCTTACTTGTCATAAAACTTTTATTGCAAGTGGCATGAGGTAGGTGTATGCTTGTCCATGGAGGTACCACCACGAATAAGCATCCATCCTGTATTTGTCACGAAGAGCGCTAATGGAGTGATCCCTGAAGGATATGAAATTCACAAACTCACCTCTAACCATGTCTTCTACTTCTGGATCTGGGAAGATTCTAGCAAATGCCGCCTTATATCCCTCACTAACTTCAACATCCCTATATGGTGGGACCCTCCTAGGTAAAGAAAGGATCTCTGAGTTACAGTATTTTGGAGTCAAGGCAAAAGCAAGAAGATGCAATGGAGTAGTCATTTTGTTCCACCTTTCAATGAGATGTGAGTGCACTTCCTTGAAGAAGGTCTCTATAGGATCTTGCTCTTTGGCATTTATGATGGTCTTAATTGACTCAATCATTGAGTCAATTCCATCATAAATCTCACCCATGCATGGATGATCCATATCAACAAATCTCAACATACTCACGATGGGCTCAGTAAAACTAAGCAAGTAATCCACACGATCCCACCATGTTTCATCCAGGATCAACAATCTCACATTTTTAGCCCTCTCACTGTTTGCTTGCCTCCATACACTCCAAAGGTCACTAATAACCATGCCACTCAATGCCTCTTGCAACTTCACAAGCCGTCTCAAGACAAGCGTGTATGAGGCAAATCAAGTCTCAGCAACCTAATAATAAATCAAAAGAAATAAAATTAAGAGAAGTAAACTTAAAACATTCAAAATTCTACAAATTACAGACTTATAAAATTAATTTAATGAATTTATAAAAATGAATTTTAAAAACTAATAATTAATTATTATTTTAAAAAATTAAAAAGAACGTTATGGGTTACCTTCAATAATTGCAATGTCGAGAATTTACGAAAGATGGCTTGGGATATGTGGTGGTTGCTAACGAACATTTGAATCTCACTTGCCCCCTCATATACTTGTTTGATCCAAGCAATTTTTGTGCCCAATTTTTGTAACATTAAGTTGAGGGAATGAACAGCACAAGATGTCCAAAATATGTGTCCATACCGTGCCTCAACCAACAACCCTGCAGCTCTACAATTTTTTGCATTGTCCATTACAACTTGGACAACATTTTGAGGCCCCACCACCTCAATAGATTCTATGAGGATGTTGGCAATGAATTGGGCATCCTTCACTTGCCCCTCACAATCAATAGCCCTGAGAAACATTGCCCCTTTAGGACACACGGCAACCACATTGATCAATGGCCTATTTGTTGTATCTTTCCATCCGTCAGAAACGATGGACACTCCTGTTTTGAGCCATTGATTCTTGATGGGTAACAATGAATCTTCAACTTTCTTTCTTTCTTTTGACAATAAGGTGGTGCGCACCTTTTCATACCCTGGGCTAATGTACCCTTTAGGGGCTTCATTAATACATCTCACCATATCTTGCTAGTATGGTGATCTAACAACATTAAATGGGACACCACATGCATAAATAAAGCGTCCAACACTTTGGTCAGCTATGTCCCTGCTTTCATTCTGGAATGCCCTTTCCAATGGGCCTACATCTTTTGTTCTTTTGTGAGAAAGAGGTGAATCTTCTTCCCCTCCAGTTGCAATAGGTGTAGACAAAAATGGGTGATCTAGGGCCACAACATCAACAAAAGGAGAAACAGATGGCTTGTTAATGCTATGTGATCTTCCTTTTCTTGCCATAGGATGATTGGATTTTAATACAATTACTACATCTGCTTCCTCTTGCTCTTTGATGTATGCAAGGGTCTTTGCACGTGGCAACCCCTTTCCATCAAACCCTCCACATGTTCTAATTTCATAGCCAATAGCCCCACACAAATGGGCTTTCACCTGACTGTAGAAGCTCTTAAATTGCACATTACATTGAGAGCAAACCCAAACAAAGCCCCCTCCACCTGGTAATTGTTCTAGTTGTTTGACATGCCTCCAAAGGGGGGAGGATGGATCACTTTTGTTAGGGAGACCTTTACTACCTTGACCCATAGAACTAGAACTCGCAGCCATTTTAACTGCACAATGCATTTTAAAAAAATGAAAACAAATTTAGTCTTGAGAAAATGTTGAAACTTTAAAATTTAAATTTAAATGAAATCAAATGTAGAAAAATGAAGCTTAAAACAATAACAATAAACAAACAAAAAAATGCAAGTAAAAAATAATAAAATATTAAATACAATTATACAAACTAAAATACTTTTAAAAAATCACAAAATACTTACCTCAATACACCCAACACCAATAATGCAAGCTCCTTAAACTCCTTGGCACTTATTGCAAGCTCCTTCAACTATATGGCACTTGAAATCAACCCTAAGCAATTGAAAATCGTGGAAAAATTGAAGGTGAGAGTCAAGTATGCAAATAAGAGGCAAGAACACAAATGTGAGGTAAATGACTTGTCGTTTTTGTCATTATAGAGTTTAGGGGCACAAATTAGGGTTTAAAAGAATAATATATTGTTTAAAAAGTCGGTTTGACTATTTTTTTAACAAAAAACAAAAAAAAAAAAAAAAAATCCATGAAAATTGGCGGGTACGTCCAGATACGGGCAGGGTTCTTCCTGCAAGGCCCAGGTACCCCCGGATATGTCCACAAACGTACCCGGGCCCTGCAGGAAGAACATTGTCGTATCCCCTGTGAACCGAACCCGAACCCCGTACCCGAGACGTACCGAACCGGTACCTATTGTCCCTAGGGCACGTACCGGCTACCCAAATAATAGATATGAGCATCGTTACAACATGAACAAGTTTCAGTCAACAAGGAGCAGTTAAGATCCACAGCTATAAGTAAACTTTATAACAGTTAAATAACTAATTCTACTTAAATCTGCCAAAGAATTGATCAACAAAATTATCAAAATGAAATAAGCTGCTCTTTGCAGACACAGATCAAAAAAAACGTTGTTTTAAATCACTCAACCCCCTTGAAAAGAAAATAGATCCTGAATCTCTCCGCAAACAGGACCAAACCACCAGATTATCTCCACTAAGGTTTCTTAGAGGTTGCATGTGATCTCTCCATCATGGGTTTTTCAATAAACTCATTATCTCCCTCTAGAGTGGCCCAAGAAGTGTTACCAAAGAGTGCAACAAGGTGAATGGAGGTACTTTGAGCTGCCATCCAAAGAAAAACAGCAATAGATCCAGAATGCAATGGAATTCATATGCATTTCTTCACACTCTCTTTTACAGACTAAACCTAGCAGGACAAGACTTTCAAAGGCCTCAATCCTTCAGCCCATGATTTCAATCAGTTTTTGTTGATTTTCATTGCCATGTGAAGTGTTGATTGCCAGCAACCAAATATTTGACTACTATCCACCAATTTTTTGTTGTTGGTGGTGAGATTTACAATGCAGTATTCAAATAGTTTGGAAGGAGGGAGAGGGGGAGCAGGGTTGGAGTATAACCCAATTGGTTTTTCAATTCTTTCATGGTCGTATCTATAGATGGAAGGAAAGTAGCCATTGATAGTATCCCACTTAGCTGACCCCCCTCTAGACCTGACAGTAAACTTTTATTGAAGTTTTGAAGGAGGCTTGTAACCCTAAGGTTAAAAGAAGGTTTTCAATGGTGGTCATTCCTGGCTCAAATGGAGCAGCAGAAGAGCTACTCGAGAGATAGCTGGACAGAAGATAAGACACAAGGCAGTTAACATTTTGAGGGGTTTAATTCCTCCTGCTTTGGCCCACAATTCCTAGATCTTCAATGATCTGAAATTGATTATGGGGTTTTGAAGCAGATGGAAGCAAATTGGCATTAATAGGGCTACCGTACATCTGATTTCGCATCGATAACTAGGGATTGCAGTTAGAATGACTTATCTTCTGCCAGATTTGACATACCTGAGTCTGATAAGTATCCAAAATAACCTGACACTGATTTGCAACCCCCTCTTATATCTGAGTTTCCATGAGCGCTGTGTTGGTGGAATCACTCTTCCTTCAAGTTTCATGTCATCTGGATCCTGAGAACCCTTGAGGGTTTTCTTGGCGACCCTAGACTGAAGTTTTTGTTGAAAAGACTGCATTTTTCAATTTCTACTCCACATATAAACCTTCAATCTCTTTTATGTAATAAAATAACAATTACATTTTAAGGAGTTTGGAGCCTGATTTATAGATTCTTCCTGAGGCCAAGGCTCCTTCTTAGGGCCATGAAAGAAGATAAAAATGCATGAATATGGGGTATGCTGTACTTTTACTTTCTTACTCGAATTGACAATCAAATACATTGATCTTTAGTGTATTTGGGGCATTCAAATCAGCATTAGGAACAAACTGTACCGTCATTAGAATTATTGACCATAACCATGCGAGGGTTAATGATAGTGTTAGCCTAGTTTTAGATCTTTTGCACACTCTCAAAGGATATCTGCATAAGACAAACCCTAATGCACATTGAAGCCTAGAATTTAATCTGCGCCAGCACTTTCACTCACACTTGCGCATAAGTGTCTTGCTTGAAGCACGGTAAAGCAGCCTAGAATCCCTCATTATGGGAGAGTGACACAAGAACTAGACAAGAATATGGCATTTCCTCATAATTTGGCAACCCAAGTCCTAACAATAAAATCAACATACCGAAAACACACAAATAACCTTTCAGCCATCCAATCTAATAGAATTCATGCACAAAACATACAAAGAACAACCCAATCCACACAAAAACATGATTCTTCCATTAATCCTTGCAAAGAATATTACAATTTACATCAATCTGTGTGAATTTATTCACAAAATCACGAACACAACAATGAATCATGAATACATAAAACCCTTGCAGTGTACAAGTAGTTCTCCACACCCTTATAGAATTGATAAAACAAGTTTAGTTGCTTCTCCAAACCAAGAACTAACATAACCAACTAAAAAGTGTACAGTTAAGAATAAAGGGGCTGTTTATAGATTTTCCTGAAATCTTGAGAATATTCCTTTAATTATTCTTCTGGATTCTTCTACTCCGCCTTGTTGTTGCTGAGTTGTCACGCACATTCAGCCTCCAAAACCTTCCCTTGGTTCCTATGTCAATCAAGCAATCCTGTATTATCTGCATTTGGGCTAATTTCGAGCACGCCATGTGTCCTTTCTCCAACATAGAATATTCTGTATATATTCTTGTGTGGTTACCTGCAGCTTAGATGTTCTTGCAGTTTGTCGTGAGACCATGTGTGTCGCATGCGACTTGTTGGCTTAAATGCAAGAAGCTTCTTTTCCTGTACCAAAATCTTGTCTATCCTCGGACATTATATCTCTCAGTCAATAGGTTGCTCTCCTTTCCATGACACTAACACTTCTAGGACACCTTCCTTAACTTCATCCACAATTTCTTTTCTCACTTTATCCAATTCATCTCTTACTTATTTTTCTATTAGCACTCCAGGTGGAACCTCTTCTAGCAAGCAATCAAGAGCTAGACCTAACTTGTTCATGGATCCTAGCCTATCAAAGTTTTCTCCCTCAAAATATCCTCATCCTTTTCTCCAAAAATTTTGTGCAATACTCACTTACCCAATTGTCCATTTTTTCTAACTTTGTCTTTATTCTTTCATGTTTCCCCCTTTCTAGCTCCAAATTTGTGAGGTCCTCATCCACCTCATTATCCTCAACTCATAATGTGCAACCAAATCAGTCATTGCTCGGATCATCATCAGTTGAAGTTGTTCCCCACTTAGCCTCCTGCAGTCGCAAATATGTGATCCTCATCCTAGACTTTCCATAGAATTGACATCAACCTCCTTATCCCTTGTCGGTGTCAATGCAGTATCACTAATTTCAAATGCAAGATCTGCTTGATATTGCTTCCTCATCAAATCTTGGCACTCTTTTGCCATGCTCTTCAGATTCTTCAATCTTCTAACCTCTTCATCCTTCGATGATTCAGTATCTGACTCTTCTTCAACCTCATCCCTTCTCTATGAGGTTGTCTCCTCACCTCCTGCATGTGCCTTTTCTTCTTCAATCTCCGAACTACTACCCATAGTAGTTTTTGTACTTCTCTATTAATGTGTGGCTGACACTTCTTGCGCAACTTCTTCCCTTTCCTTAGCAACCTCAAGCTCCTGATCCACGTGATTTGTAATGCAAGGATCTTGAGACTTTCCAAGTTCCCCTTGGCTCGGTGTGGCCTCACCATGCCTTGGTTCTTCATGTGCTCTATTACTGTTTGTGCTTCCCATAGTTGTCATCCGCATCCAAGGCTTCTTCCCCTTATTAATAACTATGAATGGCTCAATCCAACCTAATGAACATATCACCCTTCTTGGAGGATCTTCAATTATCACCATTGGTTACTCTATGAGCTTCTTTCCTTTCCATGTTGCTTCGGCAACCTTCTGAGCCTTTGTTGCTATTTCCTCTTCTATGCGCGTTGTTTGAACTTCATCCACAACAAACCCTCCTACTCCATGTGTTGCAATCATCGATGTACTCACTAAACCTTTTATTGTGTGTCTTTTCCTTGGCCTCAATGCATATAATGCCTTAATCTTCTCGTCATCCAAGTCATCTTCTTGCAGCTTCCTCAACCTCAACAAATCTTCATTATACTCTTCATCCTCATAATAAATGACATCCTTCCCTTTAATGGTTGCTAATAATTCATTCTTGCACTTATCCACCGGTGCGACATTCACATATGCTCTTCTCACGTGTCTCATCCTCTGGAGTGACCACTCCATATATGTTGTGCTTACCTCATAGGGTAGTGTCATCCAATATTTCTATTTTCCATCCTCTCCCATAAGCCTTACCTAGGTCAAATGTGCCATGGTGCAGAATTTTGTGTAACCAAAATACATACCTAGTTAGACTTGGGGAATCCACTCCTCATTTTCAACCACGCCTTAGATCTTTGTAGACCACGTCTTCAATATTCGTGCATGGTGTGTCTGTGTCACACTTCCTTCAACTGCATTCCTTGAATCAATTGACACAAATTCCTTTTCCCATTGACCCTATCTACACAAACTTGCCCTCTTTGGGAAATCCTATCTCATCAAACAAGATCAAGACCAAAATGTTGCCCCGTTTAAACTCTCAATTTTTGTACACCTCATCAATCATGTAGTTGAGTTCGTCAGTTATGTACTTGACAATATCATACTTCATTCTTTTATTACCCACACAAAGTGTCAGATACAAGACTTTGTGCATAATGAAATTGAAGTCTCCCTCTATAAAACCCAAGACTCTTACAGGCTTCCAATCAATCGACTCCGCCTTGTTGATCTTGTCCTTTGTGTTCAACTACATGGACTTTATTGTTGCATTGCGCATTTCTCATTGGCAAATGCTCTTGTAAGATCATCCCCTTCATTCGCAAAATCCACAACTTTTGTTAATCTCTTTGCTGATAAGGGTATCGCTTTGTCACTTATGTACATCCACCCTTTATATGCCCTTGTAAGGCACAACCTTATCAAATTAGTTAGATTACAAGAGCTTATTCAGGTTCTCAATCCCCATCTCTCGCAAATGTTCTAAATTCATATCCCCTAGCTTCAAATTTTGCTTTAATTCCTCCCCAATATTTTTCTGATGCTTATCGAACTTGTGGTTGTATTTTGTTGTTGTGCACCATTCAACCTTGGTTTCTAGCGGCTCTCCCACCGAGGTTGTCTCAAGATAGGTCGTGGGGATGTCCTCTCCTCCTCTTCTCTCTACCTTTTCCTCATCTCTTCCTCCTGTCTTCTTTTCTCTTCTAATTTTTTCCTTTTCGCATCCCTCTCAGCTTCCTATTTGTTCGTCTAGTCTTCTCTTTGCCATTACCACCTGATTTCTTCAACTTGCCTAGCAATTTCTTCCATTGGATCTTTGGGAATCATAAATGTATCTCCTTCCACACCTCTTGAAGTATCTCCGTCTAAGTTGCTTCCGACGTCTATGGTAGTCAATCTCTGTAGAATCTAATTTTCTGCTTACCAACATATTTGGCTTTACACTTATCTTCAGCTTTCAAGTTCCAACTTCCCCAAACACTCTCTATCTCTTCCATTCTTCTCCTTAACTCCATTGTTCAGATCTCCAATCTTATTGAACTCGATGGAAACCCTTATTGCTTTGACAAATGGCATTCAACAATGCACCTCTTATTCACATCTTGTGCATTTATTCCTCTTACCAACTTCAGCCACTTGCATCTCCCTCATTTTTTAGTCCAAGTTTCAGGATTCCTGCTCTCGCTCCCCTTACATATTCTCAATGATCATGTAACATCACCATTTCTTGTGCACAATCCTTCCTTCTCATTTTCTTCTTACCTCCTTCCAGTCACTTGTCTACACCACATACACCTGCCTTCTTCCTTCCTTATCTTCTTCAAGCTCTTCTTGCAACACCAATTTTGCGCTATGCCCTCGTGCACAAAGATTACACTTTCTTGCAAATTACTATTTAGAGGATTATCCAGATCCTTGTTTGCACTGGGTCTTTCTTTTGGTTGTGTGCTTGACGTGGATCATCCGTCACACCACTCTTACTATTTTTGCATGGAAGTGCGCAAGAAATCCATGTTAAGTTAGACCAAAAACTTAGATGTTTGGCATCAAACCCTACAAAGGTCCCGCTCGACTCACCTATCTGGATTTACAACATAGGACTCCCTTTGTACCCTCTAAGTGATGAATCTTTTGTGCGCAGCTCACTATTTTGCCTTGTAGAGTTCGTGTTTTTGCATTTTTACATATTCACAAAATGTTTGTAGCATAAATCACTTATTTTTGTAAAAGCAAATGACAAAGTAAATTACACAAAAAGAACTATCCTCGAAAGCAAGAAATATTTTTGGTGGCAACTTAATGGTTGTCAGCCTCATTAATGATCTTCCTCTTCAAAATAGAAAGTTCTCACACTACATCTACATCCACCCATCTTGGCAGACAAACTTTTGGAGACCATATGCTCTAAGGACCCATTTTTGCATAGTCACCTAAGAAATGTGTGCCTTACACAAGACAACATTAGGCTTACTCTCATTAGCTCTCCGTTGTTCATTCTATGTAACTGATGTAGCTACCTTTTTTGCACTTTCTTTTGTTGATCTTTTCTTTTGTAGCCCTTTATTCTTGAAAACTTTCTTCATTACAATTCTGCAAAAATTCTTTTCTACAGTGACTTTTTCTTCTGCCCCCATGTCCTTCACTAGGACTTCTCTATGGCCATTCTTGTCCACCTATGCACTCAGTTGTTTTATCTCTTGTTACAACGCATTCGTACTCATTATGTCAGTCACCTTCTTCTTGCCTGTACTAGCAGTATGGGCAATTCTTGCACAACCAACATCATGATTTCCATCTTTGGCCATTCTATTTCCTTGAGTTGTTTGTACCCTTCTTTTCCCAACAAGTAACTATGCTCTTAGGTGCCTTAGTATTTACACTCTTGGCCACCCTAGCGATCCATCTCTTTGTTGGATTCCTCCTCTAAGTTATAAGTCATTTCACTGAGATGAGTAGTCCACTCACAGGGTTATCCTCTCTACAACTTCGCACTTTGAGCAACCATCACCCGTAATATCATATGACCCTTGCAACCATCTTGCACAAGCCAAACTTGTGGACTCGGCTTCCACTTGATCCCAATCACTTTCCTCTTCTTGCACTGTAATTTTACAAAGGTCTATTTTTCATCATCCTCTGCATTCTCCATGTACACAAGTCTCAGTTGTGTGTTGAAGGGGATTACAACTCTTTGATCACCATTTTCAAAAATTGTGTACCTTTTGAAGCGCATATATGCTTGACTATCATAGCACAATGGCCTTCCCAAAATAGTTGGATATCTATCCTTTCCTCCCATTTTGATCACTATAAAACCTCCAGAGAACGGTACACCCATGATCCTAATATCCATGTTGCACAAAACTCCAATAGGTCATGAAGTCATCTTGTTGGCCATGTATAGCATGTTTGTGGTAGAATGTAGCGTAGGATTCCCCATCCTTGCCCACACATCTTTCATAAGCATGTTCACCTCGTACCCTATATCAATCAAGATATTCTTCAATTCAAACGCAATCAAGTGAGTATCAATCAACAATTTCTAATCAAATGAAGTACTTGGGACCAAATTATTTCCCAATTTTGGGCCACTTGACTCTAGCACTCTAGGTTCCTCAGCCAACTTAATTGGTTTTGTAGGGTTCTCCATACTTTGCTTTAGCCATGTCTTAAGCAAATCATATTTTGAGAAGCACAAGAAGTTCAACCAACTCCTCAGCCTCTTCTAGCATTGTTTCTACACACTTTTCCCATCTCTACAATTATCCCAGCTATGTCGATGATCTCAACTCATTCTGTAATTCTTGCAACACCCCTTTGGCTTTGACGATGATAGATTTTTGTTCCACCACATTTGGGTAACCTCTTGAACTTTTTGTGTATACATGTTAAACCTTGGCCTTCCACTTTTGTGTGTAACTAGACCCAAAATATTCTTTTCTTTAACCTTAAACATGACCACCTCCTGCAATTGTATTCACTCTTCGTCCTTGTCCTCTATCTCCGTATCTTACTTGGCCACGAGGGTATCATTGTTGTTCCTACAAAGCTGATACCTTTCCCATAGTTTTACAGCATGGCATGAATTTGTAGCATTTTTTTGCATTGCTCTAGAAAAATTTTGGCATTTTGCTCCTCTCTGCAACTTGCATAAGTAGGGAATATCGAACATTGCCTCTGATAGTGGTCAAACATCCCACACTTAAAATGCATTCCCCGTGCATGACTCCCAATTACTTGTCTACCTCTTCCACAGAATCTCCTTGATCCAAATCCTCTCCCTTGATTTCATGATACAGACCCTTGCCTTGGTCCCCGCGACTTCATCTCTTTTATCTCCTCAAAAAGGTGCAATCTACCATGTCATGTGTATTTTCTTGACGAATTTTACACCTCCACTTGCTTAGCCTTGCACAAAAGAGGGCAGCTCCTTCTCTCATATGCAACATAACACACCTCACAACCCAAGCTTGTTGAATGGACTCTCTTCGTTGAGCATTTATTCTTCATGTGGCCTTCGGTTTCATAATCGATGCACCACAATCCTTTCTGTGTTTCATGCGCAACTCCACAAATGTCAACTTTTGAAGTTGCAAGGCCATCGAAGAAAGTTGTGCCTCCAAAAAAAAATAATGGACATATTGAAGTTTTCTGCAAGCTCCATCCTCAGTGCAGCATCCAATGCTTCTCTAAGCTCGGTGACTTTTCAATACCAGTTGCCTTTGAATGGTGGCAACAACCCCCCAATATACCATTGAACATATTGTACAAGGTGAATTTTATAAGATATCTTGGACAACTAGGTCTTGAAATCCACCTCATATGCGTGCACACTCTCACTCACCTCCTGTATACACTAAAATTTGGTAATGCCAAGCTTGACCATGTTCCCTTGTTAAAACAAATGCTCACATACGGAATCCAATCTCCTCATCTCTCTAGCTCTTCTACAAGTTGTTTATCTTTACACTTTGCTCTTTCGACAATTCTAAGAATACTATTTAATCAAGGAGTATTAAACTTTTGTTCTTCAAGAAATAACTTTCAGTTCATCATTTCATCTTTCTGGTTCAAAAATGTATGGAAGGGTCAGGATATGAGGTCCGGTCTTGGCCAACTTGTACGGTCCCACCCCTTCACATTCACCAACTCTTATTTCAATTTCAAAATATTATTTAGGTAGTTTCATCTTCCTAGGGTCAGCCTTATTAAAATATTTCATCTACAAAATGCTATATAAGCAAGTCATTATCACATTATAGCTTACTTGACACTCTTACAAGCTACTATTGCAAATATCATTCCAAAATCACTCAAAGGGTTCCTAAATCTTCTCAAATCAGTTGCACATCATCTAGGACAGTCCCTACTACAAGTTTGAAGCACTCAACCAGGTCAAAGAGTCTAGCTTCCTCCATTTCCAAGCATGCAAAGGTCATAGAGCCATGTTTTAGCAAGAGCAAAGTCACTCCAAGCATTGCACAAGGGTTTCAATCAACAAAGGGTTAGGTCACATAGTTGAGGCACACCACATCTCACTACTACTACATTGGGTACATTCTATACTATGCATTTAGCTCACTATCTTGGTGTCAAGAGACATGAGGGCACCCCTAGGGAGTTGGTTAGCTATACCCACTTGCACAAGCACCTAAGAGAACTACATGAGGTTTGATCCTGAAACGAGGGCATGTAGGGCAACACATGGATTGGTTCAGCAGTTGGGAGTCTAACCACCAAGGGTAGTTCAGCCTCAACCACACACACATGTTTTCTCCTTTGGTTTGCTAATGCTTTGATGAAGGGTTATATAGGTTGTTAGGGTTTTACTTTGTCACAGGTTATTACAAGTCATCTTGAAGTTGTGCAAGCAAGAGTGACATACAACATGAAGATCAGTTACCAGACAAGCAAAGCACACAAAAAGTTGCAAGTCCAGACTCTCAAGGGTCCAAGACTGTAAAGTTCCAAGATCAGGACCATACAGTTCTAGGTCTAGACCATACAGAAGTTTTACAGTCTTCCCCCTAATTAGTTTCTAGTTCCTAGAACTCCATTGCTGAAGCATCTACAGTTCCAGATCCTCATGTTTCATTTGCCTTGCACATCAACATCATCTCTGAATTTCATGAACAAATAAGTTTATCTCTCCTCTTGTGCATTTAAGTAAGTACTTATCACTTATCAATCATTACAATCATTTCAAGTTTGAATGCATTATCTTGATTATGTATAATTAATGTTGGAAGTTAATTAGATCATAATAATCTACATGTTGCAAACCCTTACATCCTTTTTAGTTGTATAATAACATTCTAAAATCTAACTAGGGTGTAAACATTTGGTGAACCTGACTCACGATTGAATCTTGCACCTTTCAAAACCCTATTTGCCCTAGGAGTTCCATCTTTGCATTGTATATTTATATCCAAACTTGATTTTCATCTATCATATGCCCTAAATCTGGTTTTCACAAATTTTCCCTAGGGTCTCATGGTCGATCCTACGCTTTGGGTCTCTTTCTAGGGCTTCCTAATTGCCAAATCACCTTTCGTCACATATTTCAAAAATAATGACTCTATTTTCAAATTTCTATGAGGTTTTTCTTTAAAAAAAATATATTTAACAAAAACTTCTTTTTGTTTGGCATAATTTTTAGCACAATTTTCGGAAATTCAAAATAGCTATATTTAGTAATTAGGGCATAATTAGAAAAAAAAAATACACTTTTTTGAAAATTCATTGGAGGTTTCTATTCCACATAAGCAGCTTCAAAATTACCTCTTTTTCTTTTGTTCAATTCAATGATTATTTTGAAACATGGTCGTTTTAATAATTTGACGACAATCGCTTTTACTTAACATCCCCTTTGGGTCTTATCCTCTATGGTCTCTTGACTATTGGCCTTCCATGTGCTGATTAGTATTATTTCTTATCTAATTGGAGGCTCCTCTATCATTTTGTGTCATCATGGCCCATGCTACAAATTCCCAAGTTTCCTTATATGATTCACTTCAACATTATCACACATGCAAACGTATTATATTGGAAATATCACAACACACAATGTTCCCTATTAGTACAACACCTTCCCATGTCGATTCACTTTTGAGACGTATTTCAGCAACTTTTGTCATTAATGATGGCATATCTCATAAGGCTATCCTAAAGTCTATTCAAGCATTACACCATGGTTTTCAAGTCCAATTTCAAGCGATGTACTGAGATCAAATCTCTCAAGGATGAGATAACACATCTAAAGGATTCCCCCCATGCCCATGTCAATAATGTCTCTATGCATCATGATCAATCTAGTTCTAAGGCTACCAAGAAGCAATGTGATACAAATGTTATGCATGATACATGTGCTCATACAAGTGAAGTGAAAGTCCTACATAGAGGCAACAATGTGTATGTTCCAAAAGATCAATCTTGAATACTATGACGACCATGTCAGAAAGCACCTCTTTGGTTTGACAAGAATGCTCGACAACATGATATTCTCTATAAGTTACTCGATAATCAAAAAAACACTTTGTTACCCACTATTTACTAACCCCGCTATTGGCTTGAAAAAATCAAAGGTCAACCATTTAGCAATTATCATGGAATTAATGAACATCGTGACAATGATTGTTATGCTTTACAACAAAAATCCAATAACTTGAGCATAAGGGTTTTATTTCCTTCAATACACAACATTGTAACAATGTAATCATTGCAATCACCTTGAAATCTAATGGGACCTAAATGGGTGCTTAAAGTCTATACAAATGTAGCACAATACTAAATGATACAACTACAACCATACTAACCATAAGAGCCAACTACTCACAAAGAGGATAAGAATGCAACTACTTCTTATGCGGAAGAACCACTCTTGGTGAAACATTATATCCTACCATTGAGGATGATAGAAATGCCTTTTCAAGTACATGGGCATGAACTGATGCAATTACCCGACGTAATCTTACTATTTTTCATACACAACGACCATAGATGATGGGCAATCATGAACAAATGAGACATTCTTGATTGTTAGGAATATCTTCCTATTAGTGTTCACACTAGTCAACCGGATTATCAAATAATCTTGATTGAATGATGATATCATGGTGGCCATATAATTCTAGTGCAACCATAAATAATATATTGATTGTGATACTAGTATAATTGGGACTATACTACACATTGGGATATGATTCTCTAAATACAATCTGATAATGTATTTTCATTGATGAGGTATGGGAATAAGACAATCTTCAGTGTGTTTAATCCAGAAAGAAATAATGAAGAGTGTTTGTGTTTCATTATTGTTTTCAGATATGCAAATCAGTGAATATGATCAATATCAGCTTCGAACATTGGTATCGGAGCAGGTTAGTGTAATCAATGGAGTTTTTTTTTTAAATTAATCCAGGAGCGGTCTGGTTGTGGTATTCTCTCAGTCTATTACATGGAAAAGATTATATATTGATATATGTGGATTTTTTGAAGCAATCAGTTGAGAATCGATTAGCAGATGTTGGATGTCTATGGCTTAGAGCAAATTCATATGATATGGTCGTGTGAATTTGATGCAATATATGTTTGTTACGGTTCTTACAGCATTTTTCAGACCCCTGTGTGAGACATAAAGCATTGTATGATAGATATCTTGAGACCTGAGCATATATCTTCAGTTTCTCTTCAAGTACATGACCTGATCCAGCTCCACATCATTAACACTTGAGAAAATGTGATTATGTTCGCCGTGCATCCCTTTCAGCCCAGGCACACCCTAGTTCCTGCGACCTATGTTCTCAATCTTCATCCTTGTGCGCAGATAAATCTTCCTGATCTGCTCATCTGTCCACTTCTACCCAGCTGTTTGCCATGCAGTCATATGCTTCAAATTTTATGGTGTCTCCATTTGTGACGGGTTGGGATTCGCAACAGATTTTTTGTTCTTTGTGCATACAACTAAACGCATCAATCTTGGTCTGTGTAAGCTAAAACATCAAATCCCATGGGCATATCTGTGAAAGTCTTCGTGGATCAAATAAAACCCTAAAATAGCCTAGGCATAGATTGGTGATCAGTTTATCTCTTTATGTTGGTTGTTATTTTTTTTAATAATTTATTTATCATGTCATTTGTTGAATAGTCCATGTGTCAAAGTTAATACACAGTATGTGGCTTAATGTCGTAATTTGTTTACTTTGTGTTATGTGTCAGAATAAACATTAGAAGTATGTTATAGTTATTAGTTGTTTTTTAAGTAATAAGGGGTCCTTTTTTTAATAGTATTTGTTTTATTTTGTTAATGTTTTAAATATATATATTTATAGTCTATGATGTTTTTGGTCATTTAAATATATTATCTTACATCAAAATAGTCTTCATAAGACTCTTAGGAAAGTTTTATAATTGTCTTTATCATCAAAGTGAAACGTCATCGTGTCATCAATCTAAATAGTTTGCATCGCAAGTGTCATTTTGTATCATCTCATTGTAAAAGTCCCAAAATTTTAAAAAAAAATTACCTTACAAACGCATTTTCAGTGGTAACCGATGTCTTGTCAATTAGCCCTATTTCACAATGTGGCAACATATTGTTTTCCTAAATGAACTACAAACCCTATTCCGCTAAGTAACAACATATTGGAACACAGAGGCACAGGAGGTTTTAGGTCAAACAACGACCTCTCATGAGTCACCAACGACGGGGCCCCAGGAAGCATTGGTGGCATTTTATTTCCGTTGTGTGAGAAAATAAGAAAAGATGAATCATTCATGTTCAATTGTAATATGTGAGCATTTCCTATATTTTCCCTTGATGTACGATAGTGATGAGAGCTGACGGAGTACTGCAACATCATGATATTTTGGTTGTTGGTAAACCAATTGGAAAACCATCCTAAAGGTTCGTTGGTTATCTTGAAAACAAAACCATCTCTTGCAGTTGGTGGTAGCCACTTGCAAAACCATCCCGGAGGTTGTTGGCTATTCTAAAAACAAAACGTTCGTAGATCATGACCATGTTCATCATGAGCAAGCATTAAGACAACACGTTGCAGTACAAGATAAGATTTCCCCCATGTTCACACTAAGGGGCAGAATGTTAGGAATATCTTCTTATTAGTGTTCACTCTAGTCAACCGGACTATCAAATAATCTTGTTGAGGGAATAATGGTGGTTGAATATTCATTCACCACAAATAGTATTTGGTTATGATATTGTGATACGGACTATCCCGTAGTCCTTGGGATATTTGTCCTTGTATATCTGTAATGTATTCTCATTGATGAGGTATGGGAAGAAGACAATCTTAAATCCGGAATGAATTAATGAAGAGTGTTGTTGTTTCATTACTGTTTTCAGATATGCAAATCAGTATATGATCAATATCAGCTTTGAACATATGGATGATGATATCAATTGGGATGTCAAGTATAATGCAATTATGAACGATCTTAGTTACAATGAGCTATTTAATATGTGCAAGTTATATTTGAATCCCTTCAATGGAGCCGAATCATTCCTCTCTTTGATAGTGACGATTCATTCCTTATCTCCGATGGCCATGGAGCTTTCCAAACTCATCAATCTAAAATTCCTTCTCATATCAGTCGAGCTTTTCCCAAGATCACCAGATGCATAGCCTAAATTCCCTTACTGACTCCAAAAATATAATTCTATGACACATGTTTATATCTAGTGGTTTCATCCTGATATTATAACAATGTGCACCAATGTCTAATCCCTTCTTGAATACCCTGGGGCATATGCAGATCTCCCTTCCTTCTTTCTAAGAATAGGTTTCCTTGTACTATATATGCTCCGGCGTACTTTGGTAGGGGTAATGCTTCCAATATGTTTGTTAACACCTTGGATACCATCACATCTTATATTACATATCTTCAATCACAATGGGTGTCACACATAAATCAATATCAATATCAATCAGTTATAATCTCTTCATATACAATACTCTAATCACAAACCTCAATTCAAAGTCTTCTACTGGGTCTATCACTCTTCTGTTTTCTATCATACCATGATATCTTTACAATTTATACACAATTATCCTTATTCTACAATGCCATATTTAAGGTCTACACCTTCACCACTTAGAGTTCATCTTTCCCCTGATTAAACCCTTATTGGATAGCTCTTGTGCCATCCCTTTTCTTGAACGTAACTATTTTCAAATATTGCAAAAATAAGCAAACTAATCGCATAATACAAAAACATTCAAATATGAGCAAAAATAAAAAATCAGGACATGTTCTAGTTTGCTTGACTAGCTTATTATCTTATACATGATGTTGGCCACATTTCTTTGATACATAACATATATATTCTTTACACACATGTGTTCACAAGGTATCTTGAGCTTGACGCAAAACACACAAATTATTACATGATGATCAAAGTTGGCTTAGCTCCTTACATTACTCTTTTAGGGGCATCTCCCCTTATACATGTGTTTTTGTTTCATTATATATTACTTTACACCTTCCTCGTCACATTTGATTCTATACATAGTACTTATTGCAATAGTTTGAGATAACATGACTAACACATGTATCTTGTCGAGTGATAACTTATCTTGCTATCGTTTGAACTAACACGACCAACACATGTATCTAGTGCAATGATAACTTATCTTGTTATCGTTTGAGCTAACACGACTAACACATGTATCTTGTGCAGTGATAACTTATCTTGTTATCTCTTTTTTTGTTATTCTTGTTGGTTATACGTACTTCATATACTACTGACACTACTTGTTTACACGGAATATTTATGTGATTGCTTACTACATTATTTCAATCAATTGTCTTATCTGATTACGATGTTATGATTGTTTGTTTTGTGACACCACGAGTGTCCCATGTTTGTGGCTCTATGCATATCTTGTGTGTATACCCTTGTTCTACTAGCTATGCCACATTGTGCCTTATACTGTGCAATTGTCTTGTAGACACCATGGGTGTCCCATATTTGTGGCTCCATGCTTATATATGGTTATGCTTCTACATATTATTGCATACTTGAATATACATTATTGTTTCTATTGCTCTATTATTGCTAGTTTATGATCACACTTGACTTATACTCTAATTATTACATTAGTGTTTTTACTATGGCTTATGAGCATGTTAATCGCTACTTCGTTATCTTTATTATGACATCTGACCATGTTTATTATGTTGTTTCTATAGTTTTTCTACTATGGAGTAGGATATTGAGTTCGAACCGTACATTTTGGTATGACCAGTTACTCGTAGCATTACACATGCAGTCATGTTTGTTTCTCAGATTCATGTTTCCTTTTTCTCCATGTAAAAACTTAATGTGTATCCATGATGTACAACCCCCTTTTTGTACAGTACATGTTCAAAAATGGTGGCCACCATTACATCCTTCTATTTGATCCTAAGCACATATATCAGGACTTATTACACTGTAGGTGACACATTTATTTCTTATTGAGATAATTGGTTTTTCTTTTCAAATTATTTATCATCACCCACCTCATATTATTTATTATTCACATGACATTTTAGATCCTCAAAAAGCTCTACAACCATACTGAAACCTATCGAAATAATTCAAACTTCCAAACTTGTCAAAATTGTACAATACTAGTCATGAACTTTTCGAACATGGTAACTATGGTCTCTACTATCATTTCTCACATGTTTACTATGGTGTTTCTATACTTGTTCTATCATGAAGTACAATTGTTCTACTATGGAGTACAACATGATTGTTATTTTTCTCTGCTATTACTAGTTATTTAACAAATGACTATGCAGTTCAAAGCAAGTTATAGGGGGGCATGAGTTTAAGACATGCTATGGTCAGATACCATTTGCAACCCCTAGGGTTTGTAGGAGCATAGTTCTCAACGGTGGCCACCATTCCAACCTGTTTCAAAATGTCTATCAACATGTAGATTCATCAAACAGTAGTACACTTATGGGGGCATAACAATGTCCATTTTGACTCGCAAAGGTCTAATATTTTATCACACGCGCCTCAAAAGAGGGGGCATTCATCGGAACATTTATGCATCTACAGACAAGTTACAGGATCCAAGAACAGATTTACACATGGCTCAATATTGTCAAAAAAGGTCACAAGTACGGAAATGTGGCATAATACAAATGAAGGTACAAATGCCGTACAGTAACAGTTCAAGACCATGGCAAGAATATAAGACCATGATGGCCCTTCCCAGATAGGGGCATATTCTCTAAATTTTTCAATTTCTATAGACTCTATCATCTATTTACAAGATTATCACGTAGTTACAAATATGGATCCGACACAATTCAAAGTATGTCATAGGATCCAGTTGAGTACTTCATTCTTTACAGCATGACTCTACACTAAGGTTGCAAAACAGGGTTTGCTCACAAGAGGTCACCAAAGGCACTTCAAGTGTTGTCAAAATTGTACATGAATAGTTCAGGATCTACTTCACCTTCTGGGTCTGAGAGACCCGTAAAACTACATACATGTTTACTTTTTCGCATCTATCCATTTTGTTCTTAGGGTTTTGATAAATACTTATCTCGCTGCAAAACAAAACCCTTTGGAATCTACCTGCATTAAGCTCACAAACACATCAAATACTCCCCTTTAGAATGAAATATGCAAAATGTGAAGTCTATTACCTAACCTGGAAAATCCTACCCTTTGGAATTAGAGTGAACTTAATTCTACCGATGCGCTTTGCACTCCATTCCATTAACTCCATGTAGTTTTGTAGCTTCTATGAGTGTGAACATTTAGTGTCCTTAAATGGTTAGTCCTATGTGCCAATGATGCCAATATAAATGGGCTTAATTGCTAGCATTCTGATGCAAATAATGTAGTATGGAATTCCTAACACCTTCCCCTTCCTAATGCAGTGTATGCATTTATTAATTTAAATGGTTAATTATCTCCTCACAATTAAATAGTAGGTTATAGTATGTAGTTATTGAGATTGCCACCTATCTCAGTCAATTTCCACTCAGAATCCACATAGTCATCCTATGTTGTGTATACTATATAGAATCTCTAGAAAGGTGTTTGCAATTTCGACACTAGTGACACGTAAAAGGCCAAATATGAACACGGGATGCAGCTTTTGGATTTAATTCATTTATTGCCCCTAAAAGCCCCAGCACTGCTACACAATGTCAAAATATGTAGGAAGTGAACAAACAGGAAAGAGTTCACCCAGATTTGGACATAGTCTCTGCTTCTATAAATTGCAAGCTAGTGTCTATCCGAAATGGGCGCTGAGTGTCTTAGCAAATAAACTCTGACAATTTGCATGTGAAAAGCTTTCCAACTATTCTAGACATAGCAATTCCACTCATGACTTTGGAGACTAAAATTCAAGAGTACCCAGAAATCAATCAGATGTGCAAAGAGTTATATCAGCAATCAGAAAGCAATCCTACAGAGGTTTGCAGTAGATGGTCACTCGAAGGTTGTGTCACCAGTTTATTGAATACTCTTTCATTCACTGTAGTTTTTCTCATGCATATAAACAACATAGGGGATGGCAATAGTAAAATCCTTCCAATATGTGCATGATTTTCAAGTGTGGTACAAATTAGTGCCTAAATCTGTCTGCAGCAATGGTGATGTCCGTTGGTTTTTAATAGAAATCATCGAAGTAAAACTGGAAGTCTTCATAGACTACTCTTTCCTCTTCTCTTACCAAATTCCCAAATGTGGAAAGCACTCAAAATAAAATTGAAGGCTTCGTAGATCTACCCTTTTCTCCTCTCTTGTCAAATTATCAAATAAGGAAAGCATCAAAACACATGGGTTCTTTATAGTCTAAATCCTTCCTCTCTACAAAACCTTTAAAAATAGGACAAACATTACTCCTCTCCTCTACTATCTCCTATGACACAACATTGGAGACTAATCACCCCCAATCCTCCGACATCTCCACAACAAATTCCAAGTCTCTAAGGCAAGGCAACAACGGGAGCTCCTCCCTCCACAAAACAAACAAGTGTATTCCTATTCCATGTTTTGTATCTCCTTTGTGTACTTTTTGTAATATTCAAAGCTATGTGCATTATCTATATTTTTGAGTTAAAGATTAGTTTATTTCATAGACATTGACTACACTTTATGTTGCAGGTTTCATCATGGAGCATGCCAACACCAACACATCAAGAAACCTTAAAGGGGGCCAATGTAGACACTAAAATTTGGTAATTTGTCCTTGTGCAATGCCAAGTTTGACCATGTTCCCTTGCTAAGATAAATGCTCACATTCGGAATCCAATCTCCTCATCTCTCTAGCTCTTCCACAACTTGTTTATTTTACACACTACTCTGTCGTCAATTTTGAGAGTATTATTTAATCAAAGCAGTATTAAAATTTTGTTCTTCAAGACAACTTTCAGTTTATCTTTTCGTCTTTCCAATTTGAAAACGTATGGAAGGGTTTGGATGTGAGGTCCGATCTTGGCCGACCAATATAGTCCCGCCCCTTCACATTCACCAACTCTGATTTCAAAATATTATTTGGGTTGTTTCATCTTCCTAAAGTCAGCCTTATTAGAATATTTCACCTATAGAAAGCTATATAAACAAGTCATTATCACTTCATAACTCACCTAACACTATTATAAGCTATTGTTGTAAATATCATTCCAAAAGCACTCAAAGGGTTCCTAAATCTGCCCAAATCAATTGTACATCATCTAGATAAAATAAGATAAGATAAATATATTAATGTCCAACGAATGACCACAAAAGTAGATCAATGGGACTGCAGTCCAAACAATATACAAAGTGCAAGCGAGGAAGACTCAAAACGAGTTCCCAAGAACGGAAGAAAGAATAAGAGAAGAACAAGCAAAAACCCCAAAAAACAAAACCCCCACAGATGGGGGCAATGAAACAGATGGGGGAAGGAAAGCAAAGAAGAGAATGAAGGAGAGGACCGACGAGGAGTTGTCTACTCAGAAACGGTAGTCACATCCCTCCTAACATTCAAAGCTAACAACAAATAGCTACTGATGGAATGGCTCCTCGAAGATGGGGGCGAGGGCCCCCTCCCCCGTAGAGATCTAAGACTAGAACAACGGCCAGGGAGGCAAGTAGATCTGGATTGCCCTCTGAGATGTGTATGCTACCAAGCCGGCTTGTAGCCACTAGGGGACTTGTGAAGGTCTAGTCGGGAATGAACTGATCTATGCCCTGTAACAAGATCAGAGTGGCTCTGTCGTTTGGTACCACCCACTACAAGTAGAACCGGAAAGAAAGATGTAATCCGTCTCGTGGAAATGACTCTCGGAGGTGGGTGAAGAGTCTCGTCTCGAAGCTCCAAAGACTCACGGAAAGGCACCGCTAGTCAATATATCTGAAGAAAACCGAGAGGGTCTGAACCCCTCTGAAGAGGCAATGAACTCACTCAACCAAGTCAAAGAGTCTAACTTCTTCCATTTCCAAGCATGCAAAGGTCATAGAGCCATGTTTTGGCAAGAGCAAAGTCACTTCAAGCATTGCACAAAGGTTTCAATCAAGAAAGGGTTAGGTCACATAGCTGAGACACACTGCATCTCACTACTACCACATTGGGTACATTTTAGACTAAGCAGTTAGCCCGCTATCTTGGTGTCAAGAGACACGAGGGCACCCCTAAGGGGTTGGTTGAATATTCACACTTGTAAAAGCACCTAAGAGAACTACAGGAGACTTGATCCCGCAACAAGGCCATGTAGTGCAGCATTTGGATTGGTTCAACAGCTGGGAGTTCGATTCCCAAGAGTAGCCCAACCTCACCACACACACATGTTTTCTACTTTTGCTTTGATAAGGATTTGATAAAGGGTTTTGTAGGTTGCTAGGGTTTCCACTTTGTTGCAGTTGATTACAAGTCATCCCGAAGTTGTGCAAGCAAGAGTGACATACAACGAAGATCATAATCAGACAAGCGTAGTACACAAAAGTTGCAGGTCCAGACTGTCGAAGGGTCTAAGACCGTACAGTTCCATGTCAGGATTGTACAAATCAGGTCGAGACCGTATAAAAGTTGTACGGTCTTGCCCCTATTAGGTTTGTAGCTCTAGAACTTTCATTGAAGCATCTACAGTTCCATCCAGATCATCCCTAAATTGTCTTGTACATCTATGTCTATCTCTCCCCTCGTGTATTAGAGCAAGTACTTATTGTTTACCAATCATTTCAAGTATGAATGCATTATTCTAATTTTGTATGATTAATGTTAGAAGTTAATTAGATCATAATAGTATACCTATTGCAAACCTTTACATCCTTTTTAGTAGTTGTACAATAACATTCTAAAATCTACATAGGGTGTAAAAACCTCCTACTTAATCTCTTTTAGAGCAAAAAAGCTCTCCCACTCGAACTCTAGGATATGAAACTCCTTCAAAAGCATTCTCTTCAGTGCATCAAGATCCAATAGAATTTCATTAGGGGTCACACTTCATATACCAGATGTGCACACTCTCCAACAAGATCATCGCAAAAAGGCTCACCTTTATCTCAAATGAAGTCACACACTTCTCTTTCCATGCTAGCTCGCATTTATGCACATGCTCAACAGCATCCTCCACGCCTCTATACTCCGGCAACTTCAAATTCACCAAATCAAAAACATGCAGTTGTGTTATACTTGAAACGTTCACTGCAAGTTTTTACATAGTAGGTGTCGCTCCAACACCAAACCCTACAAGCCTAACCACAATACTTCTCGTAACCTATGCAACTTGTCCCATTTTAACAAACACCACATGCATGACTAACACAAAATTCACACTTATCGGCACATTCACCACTTGCGGCGGGCTTGTGGAATGTCCAACCCTCGAAACTCCAACGCTACCCAAAGTCAACATTACAATCTTTTTCACCCATTCCAAACTTCCAATCAGCGCAGGGACCTCCTTACCTGCCCCTAACGTAGAAACTCTTTTTCCTATCGCAAACCCGATCATTTGCTCCATCATAAAAGCTTCCTTGCAATACAAAAACTTATCTTTAGTAATCACACCAACACTTTCAAATGTTCTTCCTTCAAAAGAATCATGTTGTGCATCAACATCGGCATTAATGAGTTGTCGGCTCCATATAGGGTCTTCCTCAAAGTCTACGTACTCATCCTCTTCCGCAAGAACTTTTCAAGTTCAATTGTGTCAACACCTTTGGACTTTAAGGCTTCAATGTCTCACAGGGCGGTCCTCATGACACAAGTCATCCACATGCCCTCCTTATCCAACGCAAGTTCCAACAGTATCCCCTGGATTGTCTTTCCTACACTCCAAGAGCACCTTAACTCAACCCCTCTCTCTCGACTTTCCACAAGCCTCTCAAATTTATCTCTTTCAGTCAAATTCTCTATCACTTCATCCCTCACCAATCAAAATCCTGGCAGTCACCTTAAACTGCTTAGCACCTGCACAATAGAAGCTTAGTTCTTTATGCTCACCTTCTCAAACCCTAGGTCCACAAGGAGCATCTTTGTCCACATAGGAATCTCTTCCAGAAATGATCCTCTATGCTCTCGCAAGAACTCAAATTTTACTTGCTCTGAACAAGAGTATGTTGTCCCCACAAATTCCAGCACATACTTGTTCAAAGCACCTCGCCACCGCATGACGGCTCGAGTCCAAACCTCATTCGTCTGCCTCGATCTCTCCAACGTCACATCAGTCCAGCCCTTCAGTATCGCAATATTTCATCTCTTTCCAACAATATTTGCAGCAATCCACACATACAAGTGCTCAAGAAACTCTATAAAGAACACTTCATAAAAATCGCCGTACAATTCATCTTCCAACCAAGCCTCAGGTCAGCAATCATCATGTCCCTTTGCCTTCACCGCAAATTCCATATTCTTTCCCTTGAAACCAAGCTTTGATCCATTCCTGCGTGATCCAATCCATAGATCTACATGCCATATGTTCATCCATGCATGACACAATGGAATGAGGTTCTGGCAATAGGACCAATTTGCAAGCCTAGTTTTCGACCTTTTGCACTATTAAAGAATATCTACGTTAGACAAACCCTAACACACATCGAAGCAAAAAACTTTATCTAGACCTGCACTTTCACTCACTCTTGTGCATGAGTGTCTCACCTGAAGCGCACTAAAGCAGTCCAAGATCCCTCATTAAGGGAGGGCGACACAAGAACTAGACAAGAGTGTGGCCTTTTCCTCAAATTTGACATCCTAAACCCTAAAAACATCAACATATAGCAAACGCACAAATAACCTTTCAGGCATTCGATCTAATAGAATTCATGCACAAAATATACAATGAACAATCCAATCCACACAGAAAATATGAGTCTTCCATTAATGTTTGCAAAGAATATTACAATTTATATCGATATGTGTGCAAGCATACACAGAATCATGAATGCAACAATGAATTTAAACAAATAAACACTAGATCTGAGCAAATTTGCACTCATGAATGCATGAAACCCTTGCAATGTACAATTAGTTCTCCAAACCCTTACAGAATTGATAATGTAAGTCTAATTTCTTCTCCAAACCAAGAACTTACAGACTCAACTAAGAAGTGTACAATTAAGAATGACAGGGCTATTTATAGATTTCCTCGAATCTTGAGAATATTCCTTTGATTCTTCTTCTGGATTCTTCTGCTCTGCCTGGTTATTGCTGAGTTGTCACGCACATTCATCCTTCTAGAACCTTCCATTGGTTCCTAAGTCAGCCACGCAATCCCAGATAAACCATGTCTAGGCTCATTTCTTGTGTGCAATGTGTCCTTCCTTTAACATAGAAAATTCTGTGTATATTCTTGCACAGTTACCTGTACCTTACACGTTCTTGCCATTTGTCATTGGATCACACACGGCTTGTTGGATCAATGCAAGAAGCTATTTTCCCCCGACCAACACGTAGCAAGAGGAGGGATTGAAAGAACTCCATGAGAAGATCCATTCTTACACTGGACCACACCCACACAGTCGTCAAAGACAGAGTTCACCATTGTTGGGATCTGTAGCAAACCATGCCCCTTAACTATGGTTCGTTGTGCTTGCCTTTAGTATGTATTCTCTTTATTTTGCTAATTCTTTGCAGTAAGGTCCAGGCTGTAATTTACGGTGTGGAAACGGACTGTACTCTTTGATATACATAAGATGGCCTTATTGATGAAGCTTTGGAGATTTTTAAAAACCTTAAAATTCGCCGGGATAAAGTCAGAGAAGTTTTCCTTTACCCACATTTGCCCAACTGGTGCTAAAATGGTGAGCTGCTACAGAGCACAAATATCTATTAAACATAATAGGATGCATTTTTTTGTCTAAAGTGGTTGTCTACCCTGATACACACATGTGAAAATGTGGCAGGATTCCAAAGGCTTATAAATAGAAAGCAGATATTTGCCAGATGTTGAAGATGTCACAGATGTGAAAGGCAAATAAAAAATAGGAGTTTGCACGATGCACATGAATTGTTTGACATAATGTTTCCATTACATGTGGTCTCATGGTCTCCCATGATTGTAGGTTATGCAACAAAATGGTGGTCTTGAAGAGGCTTTAAGTCTTTCTGATGAATTGGCTCATTAAAATGTGACCTCGTGGACAGTTATGACTTCTGAATATGCACAATATGGGCTTTCCATAAAGCCTTGAATATTTTTAAGAAAATGCAATCATCAGGTGTAAGCCAGTCTTATCAACCTTGGACAGCATTCTCCATGCTTGTACCAAATTTAGAGCTTTGGAGCAGGGTGTAGAGATTCATCTAAATAATTGAAAGTAGATATTTTTTCAGAAGCTGTAATTTCAAATGCACAGATAGACATGCTTGCAAACTATGGAAAGCATATGGTAGACATGTGAATTGTTCAATAAAAATATTTTTCCCAGGCATGGCCTAATGGTTGGCAATGAGTGCTGAATTTGCTTTTCCCTGTCTTTGCCTAAAGAAGCACTCTAGGACTGGCTCTGATTAAATATGGGTAGATGAGGTATTGACCAAATGAAGATATTTTAGTCTCATCGTAGGAAATCTATCCTAAGTGGGATGTTGAAATATATGTTTACATTCTTGGCCTGTTACATTGCTTTAATAGTTTATTTTGTTTATGAGGCTAGAGGACTTGTGGATAACCCCCATTAGACAATCAAAAAAAGTAAACTCCAAAGCATACAGATCAACTTAGCCTTTCAGACGTATCTTGTGAATTGGCATTATATCAGGCTATAAAGGCATATAGATGTGACTGAAAATATTTAGAAGATCCTGAATTCTCACAAGAGGGAATGAGACTAGCATACTCCGTCATAGCTTTTTCCCAAAAAAAATCAACAAGAAACGAATAAACAAATATCAAACTTATTTTTGAATAAATTTAAGGGCAAGATAACATAGAAGAATATAACAATCAGTATGTCACATATTTATGACAGCTATCTGAAATTTTAGTGTTTAGAACAACCTAATAATTACAATAAGAAAACAAAACTTAGCTGCAAAGTTTCTTCCAATCATATATGTAATAACATTTGACTAAAGAACAATGGCACCATAAACCTTACTTCAAGACCTTCACTGTTGAGGGCCATTGAACGTGCCCTCTGGTTAAATTGGCCCCAATCTTCGGTCCCTGTAAAATTTCCTCTATCATTTCTGTTTGTGAAAGTGTTGATGCCCTCTTCTCTTGTCTTCATCTCTTGGGCTCCTAGACCATATGGGATTTTATCATTTTCTTCTGATGATGATGCAGGAGTCATTCCCCGCCGCTTCAACTCCTTCATAAACAATGATTCTGGTGGCTCTTTGCCTGCAATGCATAATTAAGCCAGGAGATGAAAGAAACAAAGCACAAAACATTAGGCAGTGTCTTATAAAGAATGCAGGACAAATCCTAACAAAATCAAAATTATTACCATGAACATGAGACTTAGATATCATCTAGAGACAAAAAAAAATTGTCCGGACTCCAGGCTCAAGAATGAGTATATGTGTGGCTCTCAGGAAGCCAAGGTGGGTTGAGTCAGTCACTGGCCAACTACAGACATCAATCAGGACCATCTCCAAGTGCTGCATTAATAGCATGTACCACATAGGACCCACACTGTAACGGAACGTATTCAGCAATAAGAAAACTAGAATTTTATGATTTATTACTTTGCAGGCTTATCATGCATTTCTTTACATGCGCAGAAGAAAAATAAAGAGTTTGATTTGAACATTTTATATTATTAAGATATGGTAAAAGCATGCAGACGAAGCCCCATACAATTCTACATAATACAGCACGACAACTTGGTAAAAAAAACACAATAACAGGATACAGGCATTTGAAATTTTCTGCAGTCCATCATTATTGAATATTATTTTGGGGAAGGATTCATTATTGAATTTCTTCTATGACCCATCTCTTATGAACTTGAATGGTCCAGCTGGCACTCATTGCATGGCACCATTCATCACCACTGGGACTTATAATACCCAGGGAGATCAGGACTTCCTGGGAGATCACCCATTCCAGTATTATTCTAGCTCAAGCATGCTTAGCTATGGAGTTTTCCCCACATTCAAGCCCCCCCCTATCATGTTACCCACATTAAAGACCCCGTTTCTATGACCGAGTACATACACCCGTGACATCATAGCTACAAACACATAACATTTACTGTGCCCAAAACTTATAATTCTGTTAACCGGTGAAAGGTATTTCCAAATCCCTCTGCCCATAAAGGGCAATCCAAGTTAAGCTGCCCCTTGCTCTAAGCAGAGGATGTTTACCCATATCTAAACCAAGAAAAATTGATGCTCATCAGAACGGAAGACTTGACATGATGAATCTTACAAAAACATGATGCTTGGCAGCTTTTTGTGCACTAACATCTTTAAATATTTTCTTAAAAAATACTAATCCATATTTAACAGGATCAATAATGTCTCGCTAATACAGTGGAATGGGATAAGTTAACTGAAGCATCAGTGATTTAAAGTGTAAGCCAGGGTTCAAATCACAAGAAGACGTGATAAAGTGTACTCAACAAAATAAATTATAATAAAAGGATTTTAAGCTTCGACGGCCCATAATAATACCAAAGAATTTTGTCTGGAAAAAACTGTACTAAAAAAAAAATCCCGAAAACATTTTCGGTTATAATAAGAATGAACAATAGGTATACGGAGCATCATATTCTTCTACTATGGTTATCTATATAGGGAGCTCTGATCGCAAACCTAACACGGACGATGGGAAGCCTTCTGTATATAATACTTCATTGGCAAAATAATGTTTGCCAGAACATATTTAAATTCGAGATGACTACAAATTATATAATGTTGCGGGAAACAAATTTAAAATCGGGATCAATAGAGAACTAAATTCGCATGAAAATAACTTGAACAATAATAAAACACCGTTTCTTCCGAAAAAATCAGGCGCAACTGCCGGACACTTCGAGAAACCAGAAACAACAAAACAAAAAACAAAACAAAAAATTAATTAAACAGCGGTGGAAGAAAGTGATATTGAACAGCTAACCTGAAGAGTCGTCATCTGCGTCTGCTCTTCGGCAATTGACAGACAATCGGTGACGGCTGAGCTTAGCAAGGGTTAATTGGGGTAATTTAGCATCCTTCCTTGTAAAACACGGGTAGCTGAAATTGTTCGTCAAAGTTGCCCTGGATATCATTGATGAAGACGATTTACAGGCGGTAAATGATGCTGCCGCAGCCATGGCCGCCATTAACACACGTTACCAATTCCTCCTCTCTCCTCCTATTGCCTTACTAGTTTTTTATTAATTTAATGTATGGTTTTGTCAATTAATGAGTTGTCCGCCTACGTGTACTTAAGAACAATACACGTGGACTTTGTTCCAGCCTTGTAAAGGATCGGCGGGGCCGCGGGATGCACATTTTTATTTTCTTTACGCCATCCTTTTTTTTATTTTGTTTTTTTTGTTAAAGTCCATTATCATAAAGAGAGTTTTTCCTTTACAAGCTTTATGTGTAGATCCTCTCTTATAATTGAGGAGGTTTCGAGATCCTCTCCTATAATTGAGGAGGTGTTTGACCCCACCTTCTCCATGGTGTTAAGGATTTTTCTCGCCCTTTAAAATTACAAATGCAAAGCTGATTTTTAATCTATATGAGTAAGAACTACCAATCGCACCAAAGTGGTGCAATGGAAACATTGATATGTGCATAAGAATACATCGTGTCTTATGTGCGGGAAGATCTAAATGCAAAGGGTTTGATGGAAATGTAGAATTTAAAGTGGCTGAAGTAGGATATAGATGGGAGTGCAATGTGGCGTTATTTTGAATAGGAGAGAACATCAATTATTGAATCCAAGGAAAGAATCAATCGACAAAGCACATGAAAAAGGGATTTGATATATCACCTGAAGGTAGGAGGAGGAAGGAATGAGTTAAACACAAAGACTTAAAAAAACCACACCATGGGTGTTGAGGTAGTGTAGACACCCTAAATTACACACTTATTCCTAGTATTGTTCCAGTACACATCATAGCATTCATCCCTTTATGATTGATTAATTAAATTGATTAGTCATGCACTTGCACCCCTTTGGATTAATTAAATTAATCCCTATTATCCCTTTAGCTAATTTAATTATCATTTATTAATGAAATGATTAATTAATTAAGTGTGCACATTATAACAGCCACTTTAGACCCCACATGGACTCCACTTCCCCATCCCAGTCAACTCCACTTGGATTCCACTTCATTAGTCCAGTCAATTGCACTTCTAGAATCCTAAAAAGGTGGGGCAATTAAATTGCACATGCAACCGCCTTTCTGGATACAACTTCTGCTAATTAATTCCTTTATTGCCCCTAAATGACATTGATTCTTCCCGCAAATGTTTGGTCCCCTCAACTTCTATTTTTAGCATGTGCATTCAACCATGTTCAACCAACTTCAGTCTCTATAAAACACAGGCTCATCCTCTTACAAATCCTCTTGGATTTACTATACAAAAACTTTGTCAACTTGGCTCTAATATATGCATATTGGAAGCTTCATCCAAGATCAAAACCTCTGCTCATAGTAATTTGCATCCCCATTTGGAGGTTGTTTTCAAGAGTATCCACAATCAGTCTTCCACAAGGTTCTACAGCTCAAAGCTTCCGCAACCATTACTCGAGGTTGCATTGGAAGGCTACATGAAGTTTGCAATTGTGTTTCATTTGGCTCCATTTCAGTAATTTTTCGTAGTCTTCAGGTAGGAGGAATTGCTCTTCTTTTTTTGAGGAGGATGATGCAAGGCCCATAAGACATCTTAGAGCACCTTTCAAAAGAAAAAACTAATGATATACATAGGTGGTAAAGGCTCCGGGTTGTTGAGACAATTGTAAGACCTTGTCCAAAGTCAACACTTGGGATTTATGTCTTGAGAGTGCGCAAGCCATCCTCAGAAGGAGTTACCCTCAACACTTGAGAGATACCAAGGGTAAAGGGACATCAAGAAACACAACTTACATAAAACCAATATTTAAACAAAAAATGGTGTTACTTAGTGAAGGATTCAAGAAAAAATATATATTATAGAATATTTTAAATAACATAAAATTTAATATTAAAATAATTTCTTAAATGATAATCCTCAATAATAATAAAAGATAAGGATAATGTGCCTAACTATTCTCAATTTGCAAAATTAAAATGAAAATATGTTCAAAGGAAAGAATATATTTGTAATTTGAAAATAAATTTGGAAAAGCTTATTTATACATTATTCAGGCATTTATTTATTATCAACAGTCTAAATTCCCACTGATGGGGTCTGGGTGGAGTGGTTAAGACAGATGGTTGCATCCGGCTCCACCCAAGTTCAAATCCCACTTAGGCACGATCCTCGTTCAAGGTGGTAATGTCTGAGGTGGCATGGCTATTAGGCTGACTTAACAAAAGTGGATTCTAGTTCGAGATTGCTTGCGCTAGAAGTGTGTTCAAGTGTGGTGGATCTGGTTCGCTAATTGTTTAGCTTAAATGTTATATCTTGGTTGAATGTACTTCGGTTCATAGCTCCAGTCAAAAGTGTTTATCTATCTAAAAAAAAGTCTAAATTCCCAAATCTAAACAAATGAACACTACATTTACTCATTTAACTCAACAAATGACCAACACATATTACAACGTCCTTGCAAGTTGCATGACATACAAAAAATGAGTCTATCATTGCTCCAAGCTTCATGGACAGAGGTGGGGTTCTACCAACGTCTTGCATGCTGTGTTTCTGGCCTAGGTCTCCGGAAACAGAAAACCCCCAAGAAGACAAAAGTATAGCTTGAGGTATTATAAAACCTAACCGCCCACATATATGGCCGATAGAAAACCATGATTATCTACAATCCAAAATGTGATTGTTCATGTGGTTTTTTCACCAGCACATTAGACGATTACAACCACTTGACCAATTACTCCATTATCAAGTAACAACATCAATCCATAAGTTGTTAATAAACATTACCTTTGGATGCTTGCAAAAATGAATTGTAAGTTGTACTCGATCATCACCAAGATCCTTTCAAATGCTTATCATTTTAGATATTCAATATTATAATGAGCATTGAAAGCAACTTTTTTTCCTTGTTACAAACATTTGTAGTAGGAGATATTGTTAGTAGCAGATGGTGAAAAAAAACTTGCAATGAGTATGAACTATAGTAGGGCAGATGATTGTTTGCAAAGTAACAAACTTTTGCAAGCTTTCACAAAGGGTGATTGATATGAATGCACAACATACATAGGTATATCCTTGAAAATAAATAATTTCCCCTTGAGGCACCATCAAAAACAATCAATATTTTACTAAAAGAAAAATTTATTAGGGGGGAAAGCCTATCACAGTTAGAGGTCAACAGAGGAAAGCAAATTGGGGCCAAAAAAGATAATTCCAATAATGAGAATATATTGCACATGTTGAAGAGAATTTGGAATGTTCTAGTGATTGGCCTTGAATTTGGTCATTGATTAATGGAGGGAATATAAATGATCCCTTCTTTTTTTATAAGTCACATATGAACACTGTGTCAATGTTAGGAAGTTCCACTCAAGAAAATAGGGGTGCTATGCGCAAATCGTTAAGGCAATGCATCCTAGAGGTAACTCTAAAAGTAAGTTGAGGTTGTTTAATTTTCCCAATGTCAATAGTTTATTTTTGCAATGTAAGACCTTGTGTTTTATGGATAGTTAGAGGCCATATCATTTTGAGGTGGATTAGTTTGCACACGATGATGACCTTTTTTCCTAGACTAATGTTCTCTACTTTGAATTTCGATCAATGGTTTTGATTTTTTAATCCCAAAGCATCTATTGTTCGAGTCTCTCTCCTTGTGAATTTTGTTTTTCTGTAAAAATCGGAAAAGATAAGAAAGATACTAATGGTCATGATTCAATAGGTACAAATAAAGGGGAGCATGTTGAAATACTTGAAAAGAAAGAATTCCCAGTTGATAGTGAATAAAGTGAATGGTGGAGAGGCTAAGAGACTTCATGGCCCAAACCTGATGACCCACACCGTAAGGGGAAAGAATCATGTCAATTCCCGTGACATACACATTTTCCCCACCCTTTGAGGCTTTCCCATAGTCTACTTCATCACCCTCGTTATGGACATGAAGCTTCTTGGATATGTATGATATATGTCATGTATATATATATCCATCATGTTTTTGCACTTTCACACCATGCCTCGTCATCTCATCTTGACACCTTCCTATTCCAGTGCATTTTCATGTCAATTCCTTGAAGATATCATTTCATACTAACCAATAAAAAGTGAAATACAACCATGTACCACAAAACATATTTCTTCATCAACTCAAGGACCATGATATATATATATATCCATATATCCATCATGTTTTTGTACTTTCCCACCATGCCTCGTCGCTCATCTTGCACCTTCCTGGTCCAGTGTTATCATGTCAATTCCTTGAAATATTGTTTCCTACCAACCAATAAAAGTTTATAAACCATGACCACAAACAATTTCTTCATCAACTCAAGGACCATGATTATATATTTTGCACCCATCACCTTTAATGCAATTGTAGATGTTTTCATTTAGCAGTTCAATGGGGTGATATAAGCTTGTGGCATGCTTTTATTCACCATGTTTCACCATTTTATTAGGTATGTGAATTGGTGCTTCTCGCACAGTAGATGTCATGTTGTGTGAAACCTTTAGTATGCTAGGGGTAAAACACGAACATCGTCACCATATGGATGAAGGTTATGTTAGTGGTTTTCATGACACTGACGTTTAAATGGATGGGTAGGGATGTACCATGTGTAAATGATGTCCCACATCTAATCTTTATAATCCACTATTTGTCACATGGTAAAGGCAACTACGTTGTGTCTACTATGGAAATGTCTATCAACATCATGATTTAATTTAATTTGAATTAAATCTAATTATAGAGTAACTAATATGATAAATGATGTATAAATGATAAAATGTAGTAATGACACAAGCAAACAACCATGTAAAGTATTGAAACCCTAAGCAAGAAGATGAGATAATAAGAACTTAGCTAATTACGCACAATCTGGAAGTGATCTGGACTGGGAGAAGTGTTGAACAAGATGTAAGCAACGTCGTATTTGACCTCTGTAAATTTTGGAGCTCACAAATAAGGTTGGACAGGGGTGCCCATAACAGGATAGAGGCGTTTGGGCACTAATGACTGGATTTGGGCTCCCTTGACTGTGTAAATGGCTCAAAATCTAATTTTTTGTGTCACAAGAGTGTCACAATTATTCTCTATTGATCACCTATATTCACTCCTTTGATCGCCGAAGGTACCTATAACCTACAAAAGAGAAGCTCACCTGTACAATCCCACAAACCACATCAAACCTAAAAAAATAAATATACAGAATGGGGAGTTGGAATGACCTCGAAGATCACCCTGAAAGTGAACTTACAACTGAGTGTTGCACTACATCTCAGACTCCATGTAGTTCTTGTGTATGTGTGTGTAAGGATTGTGCCCTAGGATGCCCTTGTGCAAGATGCACTTGATAGCGAGATGTAGCTAAGATGTAGCAATGTAAATAGCAAATGTGTGGATGGAAAGAATGAACTTCCCCTTCCTATGTTGTATATGTATGCAGTCCTTGTCCCTTGAATGATATGTTAAATGGATGCCTTTGAAGTGCTTTAAAGGTGACTTTGGAATGCAAGTTTAGGTGATGATAGTAATGCTTAGTGTTTGGTCCTTGTTTTAAACACATAACTACGTATTTATATTATTACCTTATTTGAATTTCATATTTGACAACTGGAAGGCAGACCCATAAGTAAAAAATATGATCAAAAGATAAAAGACACCTAAAAAGAGTGAGTAAGGTGAGAAAGGGTCAGGGGCACCCACGAGGGACAAGGGCACTTGGGCGTTGATGTCCTAGCTGGGCACTGGTGTTCAAAACCATGAAATATAAACAAGTAAAGTTCCGACTGGGTTGTAGGGTGTGTAAGACCAAATAAAAAAAAAGAGACAAAGAAAAGAGGCCAAAGATAGTTGTCAATTACTAGTTTTCTTGCTTAGGAATCATATAAATGCTAGTATGTTTTTAGGACCTAGAAATATACCCAAGTGTATAATTTTGTGTCTACATTTTCCCCCACTTTATGTTGTTGAGTGAATACTCCATAGCATAAAGTAGATAAGAGTTATGTACCTTATGATCATATAGAGCATCTGGCGAATAGCTTGTCGAGTGGACAAGTGAAGTGTGGAGACTAGGAAAGAAAAATGACCCTAGGGGTAAAGCAGTATATGTTGCTTGTATCTATTGTTGTGCTAAAAAAATAATGTAACAATGTTTCTTGTTGATATTAAGGATGAACCTAAGAGTGAAATAGTAGTCAAAGTCCTACATATGAAAAATCACAAGTCATAAGTATGCAAAGTATATATGAAGTGTGAATCATAGTAGTAAAGGAAAGTGCATGCACCTGATGTAAAATAATTGTAAATGATAGAAAAATGTCCTAATCAATGCTGTGATGAGCAAAATTTTTAGGTAATCTCATGGCATGATAGTCCCTGCAATGTCGAGCATGTTTTTACACATGATCTCACGCCAAGTGCAAGTTTTTTGGGCGATCTCATGCCAAAGAGCAAGTGTTGGGGGGAGAGGTCTAGTTTTACTCTCCTTCCACGACTATTCCCAATAAGCACCACTACACATGGTGCATCCTAATTTGTTCCTAATTAGAACATGAGTTGTATGTGATTGTAGTGATTTAAGTAGATGCCCCCTGATTTAGCCTTGATGGGACATAGTAAAAGGTACAATTTAAGCATCATTACCGGTGTAAAAACTTGTAAGAGAGTTGGATTCACCACGAAAGACCAAGTGTACACACATGTGTATATTTTGGAGAACAATTAGTATCTAACAAAGAGTAATAGCTTCATTATATTATTCAGAACACATTTACAAATATATAGGCAAAAGTTGTGAATCCTGTAAATTTAGGAAACAACTCACTAAGAGATACACGAGTTGTTTTAACAACTGTTTGTTTAACATAAAAAATATAACAACCTCTATAATTCATGTTATACCAAATATGAAATGTGAGCACTAAATTAAATATTTCCTAACATCCCCCCCCATTATTACGAACATGTGGATCTTGAAATTTTTGAATGGATCTCAAGATCATGGGAAAATGAATCATATGGCTCAAGCATATTAGGTCTGCATGAAGCTGGGTCAAATTAGTCATACAATGAGTTTGGATCTTGTAGCACATAGATCAATCCGCTTCACCACAATGAATCCCAAACTAAAATGATCAACAACATTGTCTTACCGATTCACCTATTATCACCGAACTCACAGCACCCCCTCTTTCATCTCAAGTGCATACGCTACTTCACCGGCCAATCGATGTTGGAGTAACATGGGTACTATCGAGTAATGGGACTTCTACAATCACTTGATAGACCTCCAGTTCAAAGCTGGTGCCTTGCTCCTACACAACTACCTCTCACAATCTACTATAATGCACGTTCTCCCCTATTCTAATCTATCAATTTCCAAGGAACCCAGGGAGAGGAATGCATAAACCACACTACACATTTGATACATTGTGCACAGTATTCTCAAATGCGTGAAATACACTGAAAAATATTATAAAAAGTGCCACTAGTGCTATACGCGAGTTGTTGGTGATTGACGAGAGGTGCTCCATGATCTAGCAAACCAACATTCACCAATACGTGGCAATATTCTCCATACACAATCGATAATGCCTCCCCTACAAGAACTTTTCTTCTAATAGACACAACTAGATTTGTAACCAACCATTGGGGCTTAGTTACAATATGAACAAGTTACACCGAAACATACGCTGGAGGAAGATGGCATCCACAAACTTTATTTTATTTGCTTCATTATGCACAGTTACAATATTACAAGACAAGGGCCTGGATCACTTTTGAGGAGTCCACTACAATGGCCTAGACACACAAATTCACAAACAATTTTGACAGAGCTTTGATAACACAAGGGAACTTTTTTTTTTTACATACGAGCCCAACACTCCAACAAAAAGGATTCCAAGATGGAAGATAACCTTAATGGAAACCTATATAATCTGAATATTGTAGGATGACATTAAATAGGATAAACTAATCCAATTATATATTGGATTCTCAAAAGCTCCCGCAGACTTAACCTTTGCACAAGAATATAAATGACCATACACTCTTAATTTTACTCACAATACCAAATAAATACTTTTGAATAAAAGACGTATTGTTAAAAACTTTGAGATCACATATCCATGATGCCACCTAGATGAATTTCTACAGAGTGCTTTGTGAGGTGCTCGGAGCCTGATTCCAATTGTACCAATTTTGATGATTTCGTTGGAGACCAATGCAAAAGTTATGGACTGCTGCCAGTGCGGGCAAAACGTGAATACCAGTGTTGGCAGAGATCAGGCTTATATCAGATCATTTGACGGGAATGCATTAACAGACTAGGAGTGATATTGTACTTCGATCTTGATGTTATAAATGCAAATGGAGGATACGTCAATGCAACAGTTTTTAGGGGTCTTCAAGTACGATGGTACAATCTTTCAGGCCAACATCCAACAGTCAGAGTTATGGCCGTTTGACGTTTACACACGTACACTTGTTCTTATTGAACTCGTAATAGGAAATATACGAGCTCCATGGAATTCATTTCCACAGAGGAATATTATACAAAATCAATTTCAGTCCCAACGCAGCCTGATATTGACGTTTGGAAACCTTCCTTTTAACTCCACGCTTCAGAACAAATATGCTAGTCATTGACTCATTTTACCGGATTTGCCTAAAGGCTCACTAAATTTATGTTTGGCGCAAAAACAGAACTATGTATACATACATGGATGATCACTGCTCACTGTGTACACGTAGCTCCATCGGCCCCAACGAGCACGTTCACAATAGATCTGATAGGAGCCAAAGAATTGAATAACCTCCATACACGTTCCTGAATGGACTCACACTGATACTATACAACGGTATCTCATTTTTTCTATTATATATCTGAGCAAGAATAGACAAATTTATTGCTTCAATAGCTTCAGATCTAAGATGCGCAGCTGACAAGATGTTGATTGAACTTGAACCGTAGGACCTTAAATCGTAGGTTTCAATGTGGAATACCAGGCGATGTTGGAGGTTCTTTTGTTCAAACCATACTAGCAGCGCCATAACTATCCATGCAATTGAATCGATGCAATGCAGGCATGTAAAACTGGATGTAGTCACATGTCCTTCCCACGAACTATTACAGTAAACAATCTTCCACCGCTACGTTTCCTTTTCACAACAAATCAATGGGATCCAAGTATAAACATAGTGCTCTCCGAGTGTTCACCGTGTAACAGATCAGCTGGATCTGATACCAGATGTGGAGAACCAGATAGTTTAACATGAGAGTAATTCTTCATTATATTATTCAGAACACGTTTACAAATAGTATAGTCAAAAGTTGTATTAATCCTAAAATTTATGAAACAAATGAGACTAACAATATGAAACGAGTAATGTTGGGAGTTAACAAGCCTCGGTTCGTTTAAGAGGTAAAAACTATAACAACCTCATTAAGCGTCACATATAACCTGTATGAAATGTGAGCAATAAATTAAATATTTCCGAGTGAACATATATATAGAATGATAATGACATACTAAGAATTTGTCTAGCATGGAAAACAAATTGTAACATGTAAATAGAATAAGCAAACGAGAATAGATGCAACCAAGATATACAAATGCAATGTATGAGTATGATGGAATGGAATCTAAAGTGTGTAAATGATAGGAGTAGCGTGCCTCCAAGTGGATGTGTATGAGAATGCTGTTTATTTATAAATGCCCCATCAGAACTCAAGAATGAACCATAGAAAAAGAGTGCGTCATCTGGAAATAGGCCTGTCGAATGTGTTATAAAAGTGTATGTCGTGAAGCTCAGAGTGTGGAATGTGTAGTTGATGTGAGGTTTATTTCAGAATCAGACCCTTAATATTCGAGTATGAACCGTGGGACTAGAGTGCATCATAGGGTAATGACGATACAATGCATGTATCAAAGGAGTTTGGTAGTGTTTAGAAAGATTATACATGAAGCGTAGAGCATGAAGTGTGACAGTAGATACTAGAGACAACTGGTTGTAATGGAAGGGGGAAGAAAGTGCAATGGCCCTCAAGTGTGCCAATTATGGAGAGCTATGTGACGATGCCAACGAGATATTGCGGTGGTGATAGAGTTTGAAATATATCATAAGAAAGTACCATTGTTGTCACAATGGCAGGTAAGAGAAACAATAGAACTAGTGTTGGATTTGAGGTTGACAATAGGTAGTTTGTAAGAGGTTATCTAGAGTTTGTTGGTCTTTCTTAGAGAGTGGTTGTTGATTTTGGAATTGGTAATGTTGTAGAGGACCGGATAGAAGAAGAGGATGTAGGAAGAATTTTGAGAGGTGGTTGCTTAGTTGGAATTGGTAACGCTATAGAAGACTTGAGAGGAGGAGGGGATGGACTACTTTTTTAGAGGAGGTTGCTTAGTTGGAATTGGTAACACTGTAGAAGGATTGAGAGGAGGAGGGGATGGAATGATTTTTAGAGGAGGTTGCTTAGTTGGAATGGGTTGGACAAGAGGATCTTGACTGACTGAAGGAGGAACATTAGTAACTATGGAATGATGCTTATTAGACATGGAAAGACCAGATTTCGGAGCCCATTAGGATTTAGCAATTGAAGATGTAGCAAGATGTTGTAAAGCAAATTAAATAAAACCCTGATGTTCAAGGTGATTGATTCTCTGTTTTAGAGCATGTAGTAATCATCATCATAATGTCCATTAAGCTTGTGATAATTACAAAATGGGAGACCGATTTATTTTGTACGCTGATAAGGGGGATAGAAATGAGTAGTTGGCAAGTTGATCAATTGGTGATTAAGGATCTCAGGAAGAATATCATGTTTCTTAACATTTAGAAAAAACTTGAGAGGCGCGGGGAGCAGTCAAACTTGGGGTTCACTTATATGATCACATGTAGTAGACATAGAAGTAGAATGAGATGTAGAAAGAGAACTAACACGGGCTTGAGAAACATCCTTGAGATGTTGGATTTTAGCTTTAAGATATGTAATCATTGTTTCTATATCTTGAATTTTGTCTTAAAATAAACAATGTAAATATTGAATTGACTCTAAGATGGGTTGATTGGATGGAGTATTAGCACATATAGAGTCATTAGATAGACGATCAAAAATGACACTTAATTGAGTGGGTGACATACTGCAAGGGAGATATATAGTGTCTATGGATATTTGGAGAACAAATTTGCAAGGTGGGTGCATTTGAAGCAAGTCATGCAAGGAGATTTGAGGAATTTTAGGAGCCATGAAATATTAAAAATAAAGATCCAAGTGTATGATCACGAGTAGGGTTCACTAACTGATTTAATTAAGTTTGAATTAAATATAGTATTACATAGTAACTAATATGACAAATGATAGAGTACAATAATGACACAAGAAAAATAACATGCGAAGTATAAAACCCTAACCAAGAGAGGAAAATAGAAAATCTTAGCTGATTTCTGACTGAACATGAATTGATCTGGGTAGGTGTGACTAATGACCATACTACAAACAAGGTCATCACTGGTTACTTGAAATTCTAGAACTTGAGAATAATGTCAGATAGGGGTGCTCAATGCATGATAGGGTTACCTATGCACTGATGATTGGATCGCCTAGTAATGGCTTCTGGATTGCCATGATACATGTAACCTATAAAAGAGAAAATTCACCTATACAAGCCCACAAACCACATCAAACCTAAAAAGGAAAATGTAGAATGGGGATTCAGATGAACCCCAATAGTCACCCCTAGAGTGAACTTATGATTGAGCTCTGCACTACATCTCATAATCAATGTAGTTATGGTGTGTGTGTGTGTAAAAATGATGCCCTAGGGTGCCCTTGTGCAAGATGCACTTGATAACAGGCTATATTTTCTCATTGATGCAAATGTGTGGATGGAATAGAATAAAATTTCCCTTCCTATGTTATGTATGCAGAGAATGCACCCATTTTCCCTTGAATGGATGTTAGATGGATTCCTTTGAAGTGTTTTAGTGCCCTTGGAATGCAAGCTTATATGATGATAGTAATATTTAGTGTTTGGCCCCTTATTTTAAACACATAACTATATATTTATATGATTCCCTTGTTTGAATTTTGTAATTGATAACTGGAAGTCCGACCCATAAGTGAATAAGATGCCCAAAAAATAAAAGAGACCCAAAAAGAGTGAGTAAGGTGAAAAAGGGTCAGGGGCGCTCAGAAGGAACAGGAGCCCTTGGGTGTTGTTGTCCTAGCTGGGTGTTGGTGTTTGAAGCCATGAAAGATAAACAAGTAAAGTTTCGATTGGGTTGTAGGATGTGCAAGACCAAATAGAAAACAAGAGACAAAGAAAAGAGGGCAAAGATAGTTGTCAACCACTAGTTTTCTTGCTTAGGAATCATATAAATTCGAGTATTCTTTTAGGACCTAGAAATGTAACCAAGTGCATGATTTTGTGTCTACACATCATAAATTGTTCTCTAAAACTATATATTAGTGCTAACTAAATTTCAAGAATCATTATGTTGTGTTTAATGGGGTTCTCTTCTATGATGTTTTTGTAATGGGAATTTTTTACGTGTAATTTCATTTAAGGTACAACTATTATCATCCATGCCTCTACATTGATGCATAATTAATCTTAGCTACACTAAATTCTACCTATTGCATTGCATGATAAACATTTAAATGCATCTCCCTCTCCATATATACCTCTTAAATTATGTTAATCTAACATGTCTAATCGTGTCTAGTATAGTCCAACCATATGACGGAGTCATGTTACAAAAAATATTCCCAAATATATAATAAAATAAGAAGTTACATGTTTCAATCTTCCAAAATGCAGGGGTTTATGATTTTTCATTTCACCTTGGTTTTTGGTGTTGGAACATTGTGTGGAGGAAGTGGAAGAAGTGTATTAACAATCCTTGCAACATATTTTTATGCAAGAAAGCATCCAAGTGTGGAGTAGATAGTAGTGAACACCCTATTTGTGATGTATCTCACATATCCTACCACTATTCTCTTATTGCACCTCATCTTTCATCACTTCCAAGTATAAGTATATTTCATAGGACTATTTTCTATTTTTGTTCTATTTAAATTGTTTACAATATTATTCTAAATTTAAAATCCACGTAACTAATAGATAAAAAACACCTAGAACAATTTCATAGATGTCCCCATATATGTGTTCTTCTATTTTTTCCTCACAAGGATTCTCATCTCAATTTCTTTTTCTTCCACAAGATAGTTCTTCTCCTCAAGTCATCTATCAACATCTCTTTGTCCAAGTCCTTTTAACATGTTCAAATGTCAACAAATGAACCATGGTTACTATCGGTCCTTGGATTATTCCATAAGGCACCAAATAGGCTTGAGAATATTACTAACAAGATTATAAGATAAAATTCCAATTATGCACAAGAATTAATACTACCAACAACTTATAACTCGTTCCATACACAATTAAAAAGTATGAAACAAAAAGAAAATTTTCTAGCTAGAGAAGAGAATTTTGTAAACTATTCTTTTATTAATTGAGAAACCTCTGACATGTTAGAACCAACCATTGGTACTCAATTTCTTTCATCCTTTAAACAATTCCATGTCTATTGGTATTCTAATTGTTTCCTTTACTTGTTCTTTAAATATTTTATATCTTCTCTTTTGGTCTTCTCTACTACATACACGCTTTCAACAAGTACACACATGCTTTACAATTTTACAACATTATACAAAAATGAGCTTCAATCTTTTATAGCCCCTAATTCCATATGTCTACTTGTCTTTTAATTGTTTCCTTTCCTCTACTCATGCACTAAAAACTTTATATCTTCTCTTTTTGTCTTTTCTACTTCATACACACTTTCAACAATTACACATATGCTTTGCAATTTACATCATAATAAAAATTGAGCTTCAAGCCTTAATGTTCCCCCCAAATGAGACTAGTTTAATAAAATTAAATATAATGTAAGGCCATTGCTGATCAAATAGATAAAATAGTAAATAATCAAGATAAACCAAAGGAAATACAAGTGAGTTTGTAGGATGACTTAGATTGTATATGTAGGTCTAAATCAATTATGGACTGGAGACTGGTCTAGAAGGGGAGATTATGGTTTGTGTAAGCTTTGTGTCTTAAACTATGATATGGAAACTAACAAGATTGGATTGCCTGGAATGGGATAGGGTTACCCAGGCACTAATGTCTGAGTTGGGTGCTAGTTTTTGCGGAATAGCTTGGGATTTAGTTTTTTTGTCACTTTTTTCTCGATGTAGGTCGTGTTAGGTTCATTGGAATTTTTTTCTGTTGCACCTATACCTACAAAAGAAACCCTAACTACCTACACAATACTCAAGCACACATTAGGTGAATAAAAATATGCATATGCTTAAGTCAAAATGACCTCGACGGTCACCCCAATGTGATTATCACCAAGCGCTACACTACATTTCAGATTCTGTGTAGTTCTAGTGTGTGTTTGATTGAAATAGTGTCCCTTGAGCTAAGACGCCCTAGTGTTAGTCACACAAAGAATAATGGTCTACAACTACTTTATCCTAATATAAATGTGTGGTATGGAATTCAAAATAAACCCTCGTATACAATGAATTATGAGTCCTTGAAGTAGTAGATAGAAAATATTAGCTCCTTGTAGATGTATATTCATATTAAATGTTTTCCCCTTAATAAGGTTAAATAAGACGTGTGTGCGTGCATGTAATTCTTTTGCTTAAACTATTTCATTAACAAGTAAAAGGCCGACCAAGAGTGATAAAAGAAGACAAGAAAGAAGTAATAGTCGAAAGATCAAAAAATAAGTAATGAGGACAAAGGTACCTAGAGGGGACAATAGTGCTCAAGTGCTCATGTCCTTAATGGGCAGTCATATACAAGGTGCTCAAAAGGTCAGATAGTGAAATCAGAGCTGAGTAGGATGTCGGTTGGTATACAAAATCATAAGTTGTCAATAAAAAATAACAAGTAATAAAGATGAAAAGGATTAAAGCAATTTTAAAGAAAAGTAAAGGGGTGTTAATGAGTAATTCTCTTACTTAGGAATAATGCATATATATGAAGTATTTAGAGGCTAGATTTACATACTAAGTGCGTGATTCAGTGACTAAATTTGCCCACACTTTATGATGGTAAATAAGGATTCGATAACATAAAGTAGAAAAGAAAAACATACCTTAGACAGTCGAATGCCCAAGATTTTACCCAATAGCATGTCTGAATGGAATAATGCAAAATGTGTATTGTGAAATTCTAAGGAGAGGGAAGGATAAGGATCCTAGGGGTGACCTTTGCGTGCGTGGAATGATAATGATGTATACGTGTGGTTCCTTGGAATATTGTCATTTTTTTGGAGCGTGCTTTGAGATTTTCTTCATCGTTTTTTATGTGCTTCGCCTTTGTTGGGATAGAATATGACCTATAAAAGAAAACTAGTGTATTCAATGCTATAGGTAAATTTAATTAAACTTTAACTTGGAATATATGTAAAAATAGAAATGTGTAATGGAAAAAGCTTAACCAAGGGGTTAAAGTACACTTGGAATGTTGAAAAAGAAAGGAATATAAAGTATGTTCCCTGCTTGTAGAATCAATGTTTAAGAACTTGGTTGAAATAATACAAATGCATTTGGGCGTCCTGTTGCCAAAACTAGGGATTTGATTGTCTTGACACTAAACTTTGGATTTAGGCGTCCTGTCAGCCGCTAAGGGGAAGTTGTATTGGGAGAGGGCTCATAGGCTTTTTCCCTCCAATTGTTAACGTCTTCCCCCATATATGTTAAGTGCCACATGCAAATGATCACAAAACTTGATTTATAACTTGCCCTCGAGTGACACATTGTTCCAGGCATATCATTGTCCTGCATATGCCCTAGTTTCATTCCCTTATTTAGTTTCCACTTTGGTTCTTGAGTTAGGGCTTTGCGAATGTCACTGACTTTAGTTCTTATTAGTAATTAATTACAATCTGAAACTGATTATGCAAATGTTGAAACTTGAGAAAATTGTAACTATGCAACTACTGAAAGCTGTTTTGTAACTATTTTTTCCCTAAGACATAGGAGTGCCCAGGTAGGACCCACTAATGCTCACCATTCTTATTTGTCTATTCTAGGTGCTTTATGTCTAGGCCTTGTGAATTTTGGCCAAGTTTGTTTCTGGCTCTTGTTTTGTAACTTATTTCTGTTCTACCCATGTTATCATGTGTTTCTATGATTATGTAACTATCTGGGAGGGTGAAAAGGTTCACCCAATGTTTTTCCCCACTTCATTTGGGGTGTGTGAGATGAAAAAAGCAAACGCAGCCCAAATGAGGAAGGTATGAAACTGATGTGCACATTTGATATAAGAATCCTATAGGGGGAATATTGATTACGCATGGTAAATACCTTGACATAATAAAAAAAGGGAAAATTCTAGCATACACGTGTTAGTGACAAACAAGCAATGCACACTAAAATAGTAACTAGGAAAAGCATATAGGAAAACAACAAACAAGGACACAATGAGGAGCTGGTTACATACATGAGACACTACTCAAGATGTCACAAGACAATTGAAGCCATCAAGGCTTGTGTAAGAAAAGGAAACAAGAAAACATAGGGCATAACCCACAAACAATAACAAATAAGATACGAATACAAATCAGATAACCATGATTAGAGGGATTCCTGCAAGGAAAATGCTACATATGAAGCACCCATTAACATGTTAGGAAAGATAAATAGTATGCCACAATGTAATATATGAATATAGGAATGAAAAATGTGAAATATTTTAATGATAGAACTTGATAGTAAGTGAGAAAAGGTATATGCCCCCAAGAACCTTATTGTGACTAGTAATTGATAGGACCAAACATCATACATCGTGGAACAACATGTAAGTGATATGTATTCACCTCAAGATACCATGTGACACATGCATATGTGTATGAAAAATGATAAAGCATACTAGTGAACCATAGCAACATGATAAGCAAAGGTGCAACATATAGTAGTATAAGGAAGCAAGAGTACATCCAATCAAGATCTAAGAAACATGTTTTTGGAATTTTTTAATATATTAAATAAAACTAACTAGAAATGAGGAATAAGGATTTCCCCACAGTGTGTGTGTGTGTGTGTGTGTGTGTGTGTGTGTGTGTGTGTGTGTGTGTGTGTGTGTGTGTGTGTGTGTGTGTGTGTGTGTGTGTGTGTGTGTGTGTGTGTGTGTGTGTGTGTGTGTGTGTGTGCACGCGCAGGCAAAGTGAGGCCCATATAAAGAAACCCTCAAATCAAGTATGAACCAAAAAAAAGAGTCTATCATTGAGTGGTGTGGGGGAATCAGAATGCTCATAAATGTGAATGCCAAAAATGATATATGTAATCAAAGAAGTAGGAAAGGTACCATGATCAGACTGATGTAGAATAACTATACATGTGAACATAATCTAGGGCGTGACAGTCATGAGAGAGTACATACGAGGCCAAGCATATGAGATAAGTCCTAGACTAACCATGTGGAGAAACCAAAGGCGCAAAAATATGTCTGGACAAAGCATGTGGAGTAATGTGACTAAATGTGAAGAGCTGCCCCCATGAGGTGGGCTATGGGATCTGCATATGTGACAAGGTCTATGAGTAGTAGTCATGTGTGCAAGAAATTGAGATGGATGTGTAAAAGGTGATACACGGGGAGAAAATGCTCCAGATACCATAGGATGTGTCAAGGCTAAAGATTCATCATGAATAGGAGAGGAAGGCACTAGCAGTAAGAGAAAATAAATATGGAATGAGCAGAGGAGACAAGGACAAAGGTTTCCTTGATCTTCAAATGTAAAAATATGAGCACTAGTGAACATGAGGCAAGGACCTAGTGTCACATGAACATACATATACCATAATATGTAGAGTCATGCATGCAAAGAAAATAGAATAAGTGTAACATTGAAAATAAGAAGAGCTACTAGCGAATGATGAAAACATAGTGACGGGGAAAACCATATAGATTTCCAAGATCCCAACGACATGAGTATGAAGTGTATAAGCAAGAAGAGTGTGTCCATTAGGATAAAATAGAATAGATGTAACTTTGGGCTTGTTGGAAATAGTGGAAGGAGTAAGTGCAAACATAAGGATCAATATGTGAGTCAAAAGATGTATACCATATGTAATGCTAAGAGGCTCATCAGTGGTAATGGCAACCGAAAAGTGCAATTTGGGAAGATTGGAAGCAAAAAAATAGTATGAATTAGCCCCCATGACCATCGACATAAATGTGGAAAGAGGGGAATTGATTTCTCCCATGGATGTAACAAAATAAGGTGCATACATAGTAAATGAATCATGTGTAGAGTTTTGGAAAGTGAGAGCATTATAATTCATTGACAAATCATCATACGGTGCTCTAACTTGTGATGAGGAAGATGCAGAAAGAGATGTAACATTGGAAGCACCAAGTATATGATCAATAAAAGTGTATAAATAGTGAGACATAATGGGAGGAGTATTATAGGTTCCAATAGAAAATTAATCTTGTAAATCGGTAGCATTAGGGTGCATCCCAAAAGGAGAAGGATGTGCAATGTAGGTAATGTCATGAGCATCATGCATGATAGAAATATCACAAGGAGTAACAACATGAGGTTTTGAATCTACTGTAGCAATATTTATGGAAGAAGGTGTAGTAAGGGCATTGTGTGTTATGATATGGGTAGAAAGAAGTGCATGCATAACATGTAACTAAGGATGGCGTAGAAGGATAGTAAATGGAACATCATGAGGCATAATGTGACAAAGAATATTAAGAGTGCCATATCCCATAGTAAGGGGAATAGAGATTGTGCCCAACACTTGCTTAGGTGTATTATCAAAGCCACATATATAAAGAGTAGATGGATTGATATGAGTAGCAGAAAGTCCTAATTTGATGGAGAAATGGAAATTATTGCATACATTAAGACCAAATCTAGGATCGACTAGGACACATTTAACAAGGAGATTATGAACTTGAAACCTGGATACGGAATGGGGAAGCAATGGAATTACAGGTATGAGAAGCCATGGAAGATCCGATGATGGGAATGTAAGGAACGAGTTCACTAAATGATTTAACAAAATTAAATATAAGTAAGGGCATTGCTGATCAGATAGATAAAACAATAAACATGCAAGATCAAACAAATGAAATATGAGAAAAAGTGAAAAATAGGGTTTTGTAGAATGACTCAGCTTGTAACAATAGGTCTGAACTGATTCTAAGTTGATGAAAACCTGGAAGAGTATATTCGGGACTATGTAAGGTATAATTTTGAAAATGGGATGTGACGATATTAGGGCCAAGAGCGCTTGGGATGGGAAAAGGCCGCCTAGGCGTTAGCGTTTTCTCTAAGCGCTAGTGTTTGCGGAAATACTTAGGATCAGATTATTTCTGTGTCACTTCTTTTCACTTTTAGTTCGTTGTAGGTAACATCGAGTTCTCTTTACTTCTGCTTTATCGCACCTGTACATGCAAAATAAACCCTAACTACCCACACAATACTCAAACGGACATTAGATGCATATGAGAGATTCATACTGACCTTGGTGGTCACCCCAATGTGGTCACCGAGCATCGCCCTACATTTCATACTCCATGTAGTTCTAGTTGTGTGTTTGTGTGTGTGTGTGTGTGTGTGTGTGTGTCAAATTCAATGTATTTCTAGTGTGTGTGTGTGTGTGTGTGTGTGTGTGTGTGTGTGTGTGTGTGTGTGTGTGTGTATGTGTGTGTGTGTGTGTGTGTGTGTGCGTGTGCGTGTGGGCGTGCGTGCGTGTGCGTGATTGTAATAGTGACCTTTGAGATAGGTTTCCCTAGTGCCAATCACACAAAGAAATAACGGAGTACAACTAATTTTTCCCAATGCAATCTGTGTGGTATGAAATTCAGAATGAGCTCCTCCTATGCAATGTACGTATGCAGTCCCAAAATGTAGTCCTTGGTATACTAAATAAAAGATATTAGCTCCTTGTAGATGTATGTGCCTCTTGAATGCTTACCCCCTTAATGAGGTTAAATGAGACATGTATATATATGATTCCTTTTCTTAAGTTTCATTATTAACAAGTGAAAGGCTGACTAAGAGTTATACAAGAAGATAAGAAAGAAGTAACACTCGAAAGATTAAAAAAGAGAAAAGGAGGACATAAGCACCCAGAGGGGGCAGTAGCTCTCGAGCACTCTTATCCCTGACGAGCGGTTCTGTACAGGGTGCCATAAAGATAAAATAGTGAAATTAGAGCTGAGTAGGATGTTAGCGAGTATGCAAAACTATAAGTTGTGAGTCAAAAACAACAAGTAATAAAGATAAAAAGTATAAAAACAATGTTAAAGCAAAGTAAAGGGGTGTTAATGAGTAATTCTCTTTCTTAGGAATCATGCATATCGATGAAGTATTTAGAGGCTAGATGTACATAGTAAGTGCATGATTTAGTGACTACAAAGACAAAATCTTAACAATTATTTTCAAATACTTTTTCCAAAGTAACATGGACTCTAAACACCATGTTTTTGAATAAAATAATTACACATCAATATGACTATCAATGTAACCCCTAAACTAAAGAGAAAATACAAAGTGTGGAGGATAGGTGGCCAATGACAATAATGAAAGGTTATAAACAAGAAAAGACATGGATAAAGAAAAACAATAAATAGTGTGATCAAGAATGAAAAGGAAGACCACAAATCCAAATTTTTTGCTCAATGTGGAGTTGGATAGATAGGGGGGCCAAGGATTTTTTGTTGACATACATAAATCCACAATCACCAATCAAGAGTTAAAAATTAAGATTTTTGTAAAACCAAACATGTGAAAAATAAATTCAAGAGAAATAGATGACTGAGTTTTACCCTGCATTAGAACATAATAAAAAACTTTACAAAGGGGAAAAAATAAAAATAGAAAACAACGAGACTCATATCCTATCGACGAAGAAGAGGGCATCATCTTAGATGACAAACAAGTAGGTGGAAGATCCCGAAAGAAAAGTGGGAATAATTTCTTTTCTATGCATTGAGTATGGTAGAGATGAAGTGACATTGTATCAATGAATGCTTTAAATATGACAATATTTAAGCTAGCTATCCAACAATCTATTAGAGATTCCTATATCTATGATATTCAAAGAAGAGTAATATCTTGAAAAGTGGAAAACTTGTGATTAAAATTCAAATTTAAAAAGTATGAATTTTCGTAAGAAAAAGAATAACAATAATTCAAGGTATAGCTTAAATGCACAAGTTTTCCCCTTTTCCCCAATTTCTCACTCCTCATTGTTTATGATTTTGATCTCTAGGGTCTCAAATTATTTTGATATCGTAAACATTATCAAAATATTAAAATACGTAAAATTTCATAAACATTATTAAAATATTTATCTATCTTATTATTTAATCGCAAAAACATAAAATACATAGCTTGAAATTCATTGAAACAATACCACACTTAATTTCTAATATTGAAAAATTAAAGAGCATCAAAATGCATTAACCACTAGCAAGATTACCATCCACAACAAATAAAAAGGAAATAATGCAGTGAATCACATATTCCTTTTGATGTAACAATGTACGCACCATGTGATAGGCATGGGAACTCGTTGAAACACAAATTCATCCACGTAAAAGATTTGCTCCAATATGTTGATCCATAGGGATCCAGAAAAACACACCACTTCATTAGTTCCATCAACTACAAGAAGGAGAAACAAGAAAAGTGAGAAAAATGCGGTAAATAGAGATTCTGGAAGGAACCACCGCTTTGTGTAGGTGGCGGTTTCAGAACCATCACCCTGCAGGGTGGTGGTCCTGAGACCGACGATCTGCTCAGGGTGGCGGTCCTGATACTTTTGAACAGAAAAGAAGAATGGAACGTGAATAGACGTGAATTTGAAGCGCCCAGTCGTGTCTCTTTCCTTCCATGCCCTTTCACATTCTTCAGTGCACGGGAGGACATGTGAAGTCCTATAAATGCATGAAAGGAACAAGAGAATAGGCATTCAAAGATCCAGAGAGATCGAGCAGCAGAGTTTAATGAGAGCAGTTGGAATTGTAGGAGCAAGGTATAGAAACAGAGCAAGCAAGTAATTGGAGAGAAGGTTTAAATTGTTTCTTCTTTTCATACTTATTGTAATATGTAATTGTCTATATTAGACCAATAAAAGTGGGAAGAAAGAGAAGTTTCCCTTGCCGACTGGTTTTCCTCCATTGGAGGTTTCCAGGATAAAATTGTTGGTGTTGGAGTTTGAATTATTTCCTTCTCTTCAACTTCCTTTCTATAGCACTAGATCATCAGTCATGAAGCTATAAATTTCAAGAAAATCTGTCATTTTCCAAAGTTGAAAGTAGAACAACATAGTTGTGTGATTCATAGAGTTCCAAAGTAGAAGTTTACGGATCATTTTGGTATCAAAGCTAATTATATATCCAAGCCTATGGTATTCAAATATTTCTTGTGATTTTGTATGACAGTGACAAGGTCCAAAGGTGAAGAAGTTTTACCTTGCGAGCCAGATATTTCTACAAAGAAGTGGAAACAGAGAATTCGAGCTCAAATGGAGGAACAAAACTTGGTTTGTAAAGTCGAGATGTTAGAGACCATGATGGATAGATTACATAGAAAACAAGAAGAGATTTCAGATCTACAAAAGATGGCTTCGATTAAGAAATATTCCATGGACTCAGTGGTTCGAGCACTAGCTAAAAAATTTGGTATCGGAAAGAGCCACGAAGAGGAAGAATGGGAAGAGCATGAAGAGACGCTAATTGTACGTGAGAAGGTAAAATCTGCACATACACCTTTTAAAGTGGAAATGAAAGTGGAAATAAAGAATTTTGAAGGACAAGTAGATGCAAAATTACTGGATAAATGGCTAAAACAATTGGAAGTCTACTTTAGTGTACATAATGTAACTGAGGCACAAAGGGTCACCTATGCACGTCTCAAAATGGAAGGTCATGCTCTGGTTTGGTGGGAAACCCATCTAGCCACTTGTGAGAAGAAGAAACATCCTATTTTCAGTACTTACAAAGGTTTTAAAGAATTGATTAGAGCTAACTTCTATCCTATCAGCCATAAGACTGACATGATGATTAAGTGGCAGTACTTTAGATAGGGCAACGGTCAAAGCGTACAAGACTACACTATAAAATTTCGGAGACAAGCCACATTGCTTAATATGGACTTGGAGGATGAGGACATTCTGACCAAGTATTTGGGAGGACTTCACACTCACCTTCAGAGGAAGTTAATCTCCATGAAGCCCAATGATCTCAATGAAGCTTGTGTACAAGCATACTACATTGATGATGAGAAGAAGTAAGGAGAAATAGAACCAAAGGGAGACTAGTCAACAGAATAACAGGACAAAGAACAAGGGAAGACAAGTAGCAGAGGTAAATGGAAAGGTACCACTACTACTTTTCATACTTGTAAATATCCTAAGAATTTCTGTAAGAATTGTGATGTAAATGGACATATTGATGCCACATGTTGGAATTTGCATTCGGAATTGCACCCAGAGCACTGAACCAAGGATTCTAAGAAATCCATGTCCATTGCAAAGATAGAAAGAGACATGGAGATTGAGGATGATTTTGATGTAGGTGAGAGGCTGGGATGCATGGCCACTAACATGTATGGGGCAGCAGAAGAAGAATATATGAGTAAGCTATTTCAAATCAGAATCCAAATCAAGAAGACTAAGGTAAATGCTTTAGTAGATTCTCATTCTCAGTCAAATTTGATTTCTGATGCGGTTGTAGAACAACTTGGTCTAGAGACTTACGCGCATCCACATCCATACCCACTGGGATGGGTGAAGAAGGGTATAGAAATACAAGTTACAAGGAAGTGTAAGTTTCAGTTTAGGATAAATACCCAATACATAGATGTATTAGAGGCTAATATTATTCCACTTGATGCATTTGACGTTGTCTTCGGAAGTCCTTACTTGTATGCCAAGGATGCTATGTTAACAAGGAGGGAGAATTAGTATAGATGGATCAAGGACGGAGTCAGTTTTAACATTGGGGCACACCAGGGCAAATCAAAGAAAGCTATGGTAAGTGACAACCAAGCACCAAGACTTATTCAGGAAAATCATCATTTTTGTTTGCTTTTATTGGAAGTAAAACAAAATGGGTGTGAGAGCACGGATATTTTTGACCAAAGGAGGATAGCACTTGTCAATTTTTTCAGAAGAAGCCACCACAGGAACTGCTTATTCAAGGAGCAAGACAAACTTCCATTATGCAGTCACCGTATCTACCTATAGATTCACTGGATCTGATCGTGGGGCAACAAGAAGAAGAGGAGATACAAGGAACAGTGGTGACTAAAGCAGCAGTGCACTTGGAGAGGATTCGGCCAATCCATCTCAAGAAACAAAGATAGGCAAGGAATAAACCACTACAATATGGGACCTTTGCCATACTTGAGCAGGTTGGAGAAGAAACCTTCAGGCCATACTTCATGCAGATGCACATGATAGTAAGTTGCAAGAGCTCACATCCACTAACGCCATCTATGCATGAAAAAGAAGGAAAGATACAGAAGTTACCTTCCAAAGAGGATTGTGCTCAAGGCAACTCAGAGGAGGATGTAGCACTGGAACAACAAACCAGAGATCCACAGGAGTCTTGGCAAGTTGGATGAGAGAAAACACCAAGGAAGACCTAGTGGTACTCAAATGAGCACGATAGGGAGTCGATTCCTCTACCACTCCCCCACTAAGCTTTTGTGGGATGAAAAGCCTCCTAAGTAGGGGAGGTATGATCCATAGGGATCCAAAAAAACACACCACTTCATCAGTTCCACCGACACCAAGAAGGAGAAACAATAAAAGTGAGAAAAATGAGGTAAACAGAGGTTTTGGAAGGAACCTCTGCTCTATGCAAAGCGACAGTCCTGAGATTGCCGATCTGCTCAGGGTGGTGGTCCTGATACTTTTGAATAGAAAAGAAAAATGAAACGCAAATGGACACGAATTTGAAGCACCCAACCGTGTCTTTTCCCTTCCGTGCCCTTTCACATTCTCCAGTGCACAGGAGGACATGTGAAGGGCTATAAATGCATGAAAGGAACAAGAGAATAGGCATTCAAAGATCATGAGAGATCGAGAAGCAGAGTTTAATGAGAGCAATGAGCAAGATCTTCAGTGTTGGAATGGAATTATAGGAGCAAGGTGTAGAAACAAAGCAAACAAGTAATTGGAGAGGAGGTTTACATTGTTGCTTCTATTCATACTTATTGTAATTTGTAATTGTCTATATTAGACCAATAAAAGTGGAAAGAAAGAGTAGTTGCCCTTCCCATCTGGTTTTCCTCCATTGGAGGTTTCCAGGATAAAATTGTTGGTGTTGAAGTTTGAATTATTTCCTTCTCTGCAATTTCCTTTCTATAGCACTAGATAATTAGTCACGAAGCTTTATTTTTCAAGCAAATCTATCATTTTCCAAAGTTGAAAGTAGAACAACATAGTTGTGTGATTTGTAGAGTTCCAAAGTAGAAGTTTATGGATCATATGTATTTTAGAAAAAATACCTCTAGTAGGGTGAAAATACTACAGCCAATTGCAAAATGCACTTCTCATTGATAGGAAAAAGACTTTTTAGGCAAAGCTATGGACTAATATTAACTATAAATAATTTGGTATTATATATGTTACTTTTCCTCTTAGCATATCCTTTCTAAACACTATGAATCAATGATCAAATTTGAAGGGCTCCTCATATTTTAATTTGACAAGCTGGGTTAAGCTTTACCCTTCGTAAATGACAGATTAAAATACACATTACCTTTCAATAGAAAAATTAAAAGGTTAATTTCCTTTTAATATATATTTGATTAAATTAAATAAAATAAATATGAAAAACGTCAAAATTACTAAATATATAACATCTAATAATAATTTTGAAATTTATTTAAATTAAATAATCAAGATAAATAATTTAAATGACCAGTTTACAAAAAAATAAGGGAATTCCAAACATGATTTACAAGCTAGCAAAAGCTAAAGCAAAATATCGCTATTTTGAAAAAAGAAAAAGGGAATTCCAAACATGATTTACAAGCTATCAAATGCTAAAACAAAATATGGCTATTTTGAAAATAGAAAGATCAAGGTAATTACTTGTATTCTAGAGATTTATCCTTTTTCCTAGTGATTTTATGAATATTTTGTTTGATGTGAGTGAAGATTTTTTTAATATAGAAAATAGAAAGCTAACAAGCACGAAGTTTGTTGCTCTAATTATTATTTAATATTTTATTTATAAAAATCAATTTAACAAATTATAAAAATTAACTTAGCAAACAAATTACATGACAAGTTACTTTTTTAGTTAGCTCTTCTAATGAAAATTTATAATATTTATGCCCAAGGTGTTCCCCCTATGGTAAAGGGCCTGTCGTCGTTCATGCCATTGTCCTAAATTTGATGGACGTTTGGAAATTTTTAATAGGTAATTGAATTTGATGGACATTTTTTGACCTTTTTGTTTTTTTGGTTGTTTTTGTCAGTTTTGTTGACTTTCCTGCGTTGCTTCCCAACCTTCACCAGAGATGGGAAGGGTTCCTCCGTGATAAGGCAGACAGACAAAAACCTTTCTTTACAGTAAGGAAATTATCGATACTATTGATGAAGAACATCATCTAAGTATTCATGAATTGCAGCTTCTTTTGGAGACCCTGCGCGGACTAAAAAATTAAGGGTTCCTTCTCTCAGCGCTACTGTAGAATTTAAGCTAATGCTCCTTGAATTCTTGCAGCATAGGTAGGGTTTGATGAATTTATAATGTTCGGGGAGTTGTGTAGGTGAAACACAAGTGCGAGGCCCGGGGGATAATGCTGGGTAAAGATCCCCAGCCCTAACACCACCGAAGCCCTAGGTAAGCGATGTTACATCTCAACCTGTCAAATGATTTTACTTTCCTTTCTCGACAATTTTGACTACATTTTCTATATATGTGCACATCTACCTATCAATTGGTTGGGAAACAATTTCATTACTGGATCTCAACTTTGTAATTGTTTAAATTTTGTGTAATATCGTTTTGTTTACAGGGCAACGAATTAATGAGGTTATTAGTTCATGTTCGTAGCTTTCTGTTTAGTTACTCTCCCGCTTATGCATTCCTAGCACCTATTCAATACCAACCTGTATTCTAACTAGCTTTCTTGTTCCCGACCCTGCACTTTTATGTGGTTTTTATGACCTATTGTATAGATGCTTCAACTTGGATATCATATTTTAATATTAGTGTAAAAAGGTGTTTTTATAAACTAAGTTTTATGATAGAGATTTGATAGAACCTTCTTTGTTTACAAACAACAAGCATAAATTTTTATAGAACTATTGTCTAAAATAACTCTTCTAGTTATTTTGACAACTTACATCCCCATTCTGAATTTGAAATTTAGAACTCCATATAATACGCGCACGCTCTAGGTATGTGTTTCAGGTGAGCAGGATTTGCTTGGATGTAACTCTTTCGCAGGATCTTCTTGCATGCACTTCCTGCTGATCTGGCTCCCATTTACTCATCCCAGGGCACATACTAATACCTACATTAGGTATGGATCCACCCCTCACCCCATTCCTATAATCTTCTTCAAAAAGTTAGTTCATTCACGTCACACTCCTTGCATGCCTAGCCTTCTTTCCTAATTCCACATGACATACCCTTAAATTAAATGTGCATAGTCTTAATGCATTTTTTTACACCCTAGTTCTCATGCATGGACACTGATTCATTATGACATGTCGCAACCTGTTAGATCTTAGGGTAGTGCAACTCACAACCTATCAAATGCATGCCAACTGAGGAGGGATTAAATACCATCACATTTAATTATGTGCTTGACACAGTGGACAGAACAAATACAAAACTAATGAATAGTTAGCCGAGTGCAATTTAGTCGCAAAAGTCAGAGCTGTGCCAAGTGTCTAGGCATCGTTCAGTTTGCACTATAGAATTGATTAGATCACCATAACTTCTACTACAATTCTTAGATTTAGGAAATTTTGGTGTTGCATGGAAAGTTGCTAACATGAAGCTATACTCCACATGGCATTCAAAATCATATTTTGGAAGGATTTGGTAGGTAATAAATAATGAAATGTATCAATCAGGACATTCATGTCATAACTTCAATCAGACCATACCACCCAGTTAGTTCTGATCTGACATTTCTATCTTTCCTATCTTCCAAAAGTAATCAAATCAAACATTGGTATATGTTTGTTTATGGCAAACATCTGACATCATCTGTTCAGATATATTTGTCAATGCATTTAGCTGTAAGTTATTGGTGGTTGGAAGTTTGAATCCAAGTGATCCCTCTCTTTCTCCTCCTCTTCCCTCCTTCTTCTAGTTAAATATTGTCCCGAACATATAGATGCAATTGAAAAAGGTCTAGGATTCTTTTGGTCTATGCTGAAGACAACATTGTTCAGAGATGTGATTTCCTGTTGCTTATGTTGAGATTGTAAGGCCTTTAGATATGGATCTTAACATGTAATATATGAAAGCCTCAATAAACAGTTCAAAATGTCTAATCGACTTAGTATTAAAAACAAATAATTTTTGGAAATTCCAATAAAATCATTGAATTTGTGGCTATCTATGTCCCTTACCTACAATTTTATGTGCATCTTCTTGCATTCCCTTACATTGTTTGTTTATTGTAACAAATATTTATTATGTCATTCAATACCCTTGCACAGGTTTTTATTGTGCCCCATGAAAGCGAGTGTGCACAAGTGTGTTTCTATCACTCTTTGATACACATGTCTATCCTCTGCTATGCATATGTAATATCCTTTATTGTTGTTTGCTTAAATCTAATTTTGTAGTAGTCAATCCCCCTCTTTTTGGTGCTATTGCCTCCCTCTTAGCTTAGGAATCCCCTTTTCACACTATCTCCTTAATTTTCCCAGTCCCTTGGAATTGTAGAGTAGTGATAGGTAGCTGTAATTCCATCTTCGATTAGAAGTAGTTCCTAGTATTATAAATAGGTAGAGGATCCAGACCTTCTTTGAAGGTCTGTCTACAATTGCGTGCAAGGTCCCAAAACTTGGAGATAGTCCCACTGTTGCCTAAAAATCCAAATTTCAGTTTCATCCTGAACTGGGATGGGTGTGAGTTTGAGCCCCAAAACGTAATTTGCATGAACACCCAATGGGAGCAGTATTGGAATATGATATTTCATGGTATTGTTGAAGGTTATCAAGTGTGTGACTTAGTGATTTCCATACCATTATGGATGGCTCTTTTAGACCCATTTGACTTGACTCCTAACTCTGAGATCTACTAGCTTTCAGCAGGTCCACATTTAGGTTCCTTCTCCCACTGAGATAAGATACTGGTATTAGACAAAGCATAGCAACTGGAAGATTACTTTGAAGTATATTCATATTTATCCACAAAGAAGAGGCAATTCTAGAATAACCATGTGCACATATCCATCTCCAATGTGCCATAGTACGAGACTTGTCCACTCCTCTAGAACATAATGGACAAGGTCCAGGCTAACACTCATCATGGCAAAAGTATTGACACCACAATAGGAGTAATTGTACCCATTTTTTAGCTAAATTATATTACAAAATGCACGTCTCGCTCTTAATGTGCAACAGTAACATGTTAGCAACCGTGACTTAAGAGTATTCCATACTTCATCGAATTGAGAATCAAGTCACTCCTGACTCATGCACAGTCCAGGATAAGGACCTCACAATAGTGTTGAGAACTTGCAAACATGCTATTTATTCTTATTGTTACACATGACATAACAGTTAGTAATGCTAACATCTTCACTCAAAGGTAAAGCTTACTCCAATGGTATAGGAAGCTTGCGACTTGCATCCATTACTAGTTGGGATGATCTTGGAACACAAATGATTTTCAACCATTGATTGAGGAGATAACCTACAGATGTGGCACCTATATTACAATGGTAGAGTTCAGCTGAAAATGAACAAATAGGATCACCTGTCCATCGAGTCTAGATGATATGCACATTGTGAAGCTGAAGTATCAAATTGACGAAGAATTTTTGGGAGCAAGATAATCCTCATTAGTTGTAAGAGCCTATAACCCTACATTGTTGGTGTGTGTGACATGCCTAGTCATCATCCACATCACCTGGTGAGTCATCTCACCTTGCGAGAGTCATAGGTCTTAGGAAGTCAAATGACAAGTGGTAGATTCTGTCATTGTCATTTGCGTCAGTGCGTCATAGGAGTTACATTCCTTATTTGGAATTGTAACTCCTCCTTTAGTGGCGTCATATGTGTCAGTCACATCATATGCGTCAGTGGCATCATTGATATTCTTTCCCTTGTTTAGGCATGGGGGTTACACAACACCCCTATTTGTACTTCCTTTTTCGATCTATGAGCATGAGCAGACCTATTTTCTTATTTGCATATTCTTTCCATTGTTCGAATCTTTCTTATTATGTTAGAGCTTGATGTTACCATCGGAGTGCAACTTCATTGTGGTGCATTGTTTTCAACATCGGTTCTCGTGAATCCCTCTTTCATGGTATCAGATCTGGTTTTGGTAAAACGTGCACTCTTCATTTATCAAGTTGTTTATTACTTTTGGTTTCTTCTTATTTCCTCATGCAAGTTTTTTCAATTATTATTTTGGAATTGTATTGCTCACCTCATATTGAGGTTTCAGCAGTTGCAAGTTTGAGGTATTTTGGTTGGTTTGCTTTTACCATGGTTGCTGAGTTCATGATTGCATTCTCTACTGCATGAGCTGCACTTTTTAGCTTTGGCATGGACCTGTGGTTCATTGTTTTGATTCTAGGTTACCACCTTGTATTGGACATTCTCTCTACATTGGTTAGAGCTATTGCTCGTGCATTACATCTGCTCCACATGTTGACTCAACCTTCCATCTTTGGTGCTTGGACATCTACGTCCTTGTATCAACTTGTGCTTCTCACGGAGCTTGACCCCTACATTGTCCTTTTGAACATGGAACTTGGTTGTCTCTGGCTTGTTACATTTAGCTTGAGTCCACAACCACAAGGCTCAGTTATCTTTCCATTGTGGTGCGTTTTTTGGACCTCGTGTCATCTATTCTCACAGAACTCTGCGGTTGTATTAACATCTGCGAAATTACCATTTGGCTTAAGTTCTTCCTATTTTGGTAATTCGGTAAATCTGATGTTTCATCTTCAGCTTCTATTGGTCTCACCTTATGCTACACTCGTTGCTAGTTCATTTCTCGTGCCTTGGTTTTACCTAGTCTCATAGATCCGTCGTTTCCAAGTGCATTGTTTGTGGCTCAAGTTTTAGCTCCCTTGTGGTCGACCTTGGTTGCTTCTCTGATCTGTGTCGTCTCAGTGACCTGGTTCATTAAAACCTTAGTTCTCACCTATGTTACAACTCTTGGCTCATTTCACTTACAGGCTTAGTGTCTCACTCGTGGCACTTGGATCAGTCAAACCAAGCTTCTCACTCATTTTCTGTGTGTCAGACTCCCTATCTACCGACACTTGGCTCGCAATCCACGCGATGGTGTCATTTTCCTACCGTTGCACCCTCAGCTGACACACTTCTCTGGTGGTGTCGGTTACATTTTGCCAAGATCATTGTCAGTGCGTTGTGGTTAAACAATAGCACGTAGGCTTGACCCTATTCAGAAATCATTCACTGGCTAGTACATGGTTTTCACATCCATCGTCAACTCTAAGGGTACACGTTAAAAACCTACAGGTTTCATTCACCTACAGCAGATTTCACTTGATCCATGCACTTGGAACTTTTCTTGTCTCAGCTTGGTTAACTATCCTTAGCTCAGGTCTTATCCTTTCCCGCTAAAATTGATTATTGGTAATCAATCTCCTTTTAAATATTTTAAAGTTTAATTGGCATTGTAATTTCTTTTTAGATTTTTATTTTTTGGTTGTATTAATATCCTTCCTTCGAGTGTCGAAGACGGAGGGTGAGGTCCGGGGTTGGCAGGAGGCTAATCCCCCCTCACAATTAAAACAAACCCTATCTAAAATTTGATGCCATTTCCAACGAGCATACATACGACACCCTTTGCATGCATTTAGGGCACTTTTTTAATCCGTTTGCAGGCTTATTAGCATTTTTCCATCAGTTGCGGGAATTGTTTTTTGCTATAACTTTTGACTCGTTGCTTGGTTTTGAGCACTTATTCAGTCAAAGTTACATATTTTTTCACACTCTAGATGATGGGATTATTAGTTTTGTAAATGATATATTTTATAAAGTTCCGCATTCTGGGGGGTATCTTTGTATTGCTTAATTTCAGCTCATTTTTCGAATCATCTTGAGCTTTGTTCTATCCCTTTTATTGCTTGTGGACTTGTGAGCAGCGTCCGCCACAGTCTTACAACAAAGGGATTCTTTTGTGCGACGTGGGACACTATTTCTCACAAGGATTTCTCTTCCCCTTCTTGTTTTCACTCGTTATTGTGTTTTCTTACGGTGTCAAACTGTTGCGCCCAACAAACCTTGATTGTTGTCTCCACTCTTGCGCGTTATTACACTAATTGCAAGGTGAGTGACAGACTGGTTCTCGGCACACAGTCGCATCTGATTGTAATCAATGCACTAAACTATAAAGTGCCTAACTCGAGGGGGTGTGATATTGTTCTGGGGTGGTTGTTTCCTTTCTCTCTCCTTCCTTCTTCCTTCTTTGGTTCTATCTCTTCATTATGGATATCTCTAAAGTACCGGTGCTCACACCTTTTAATTTCTTCGAATGGAAATCTAAAATTATATTGGTTTTGTGAAGTAAAGGGTTATACCATGTCACCATGGGGTTAGAGACCGAACCTAATGATGAACCCAAAAAATCTAAGTGGTTCAACCGTTGTGATGAAGCCTTAGGTCTTCTCTGTATGTCTATCTCTCCCGACTTTCTCTTCCACATCGAAACTTCCTCGACTCCTGATGCAGCGTGGAAAACACTCGACGATATGTTTGGGAAGCAAGATGACATGAGAGCGCATGAGTTGGAGAACAAACTACTAGGGTTAAATCCTAGTGACTTTGAAAACCTGCAGGCCTTCTTCTCAAAGTTTGTCCACACTAGACTGCTTCTAAAGGAATGTAAAGTGGAAAAGAAAGACTCTCAATTGATCTTGTCGATTCTTTCTAAGTTAGGTCCTGAATACTCTGTCTTTGTTTCAAATTTCCACGCCATGAAAGCTGCCTTGGGTAGTGCTTCAAAAATGCCCTCCTTTGATAGTTTTTCATCCCAACTCATTTGAGAACATGACAAACTCATTCAAATGGGGACTCTAAAATCCAAGTCACATGCCCTTGTGGTGAATAAGGGAAAGAAAAATGAAAAGAAGAAAGAAACAAAGGACCAACCTAAGAAAGAAACCAAGACCAACCAACCCCCAACTAAGCCCAACACTAACACTTTGACTTCTGAGCCTAAAGCGAAAAGAAGGAAAAGTTTAAATGCTCCTATTGTAAGAATTCTGGCCACGATGAGCATCATTGTTTTCAAAAAAAATTGATCACTTAACTCATTTACTTGAGAAGAATAAAATAAGTGTTCCTGAATCCATTAAACAAAATGCTTAGAAGGGCGAGTCTTCTAAAGAAAAGGAGTCTAAAAATGAAAAGAAGAAAGGTATGGCCCTCGTAGCTAGATCAACTCCATCATCAACTTGGATTATTGATTCCGGTGCCTCGCACCACATGGCTTCTTCAGAGGTTGAATTCTCTAGCATTGAACCATGTTGCATGTCCCAAATCATGTTGGGTGATGACACTCATGTGTCAGTTTCTGGTAGTGGATCGGTAGAGATAGAAGGTGGAACATTTAACCAAGTGTTGAGTGTTCCCAATCTCTCTACCAATCTCCTATCGGTTTACCAAATCACCCACCTTGGTGAAGGAATGCGAGTGGAATTTGGTCCTAACTCGGTGATCATTCGTGAGCTTAACTTTGACTGCACTGTGGTTGAGGGAAAAACGGATCACCATTCACAGTTGTATACCTTTTCCCACTTCTCTTCTGATTTGACACCCAATGCCTTGCTCACTCATGTGAATGAGGTTAGCAAGCTATGACATGAGCAGTTTTGGGCATCTAAATTATCGTTACCTTGAATAATTGAGCCAAAATGAAATGGTCAATGAGTTACCCCGAGTTAAGTTTTTTAAAGGTCTTTGTGAGGGTTGCACCCTTGGAAAGAACCCTGAAAAAACTTTTGATAAGGGAAAATCATGGAGAGCCACTCGTCCCTTGGATCTTGTTCATAGTGATGTTTCTGGCCCCTTTCCATCTCTTTCTTTCACTAGAGCTCTATATATACTAACCTTCATTGATGAATTTTCACGTTATACTTGCGTATGTTTTCTTAAGCTTAAGTCTGAAGTCTTTGAGCATTTTCAAAACTTTAAGGTTCTTGCTGAGAAACAAGCGGAATGATCTATCAAGGTTCTTCGAACAGACAGTGGAGGCAAGTATGTGAGCAATAGGTTTGAGGATTTCTACACTTCTGAGGGGATTGCTTTGCAGCATACAGTTGCTTACATCCCTTCCCAAAATGGAGTTGTAGAAAGAAAGAACTGAACTCTAAAGGAGATGGCATACTTGTATGGTTCACTCGAAGTCCCTTCCTCCACAGTATTGGGCTGAAGTAGTGAATTATGCTTGTTACATTCAGAATCATGTTCCACACAAGGTAGTAAGAGGGATGACACCCTTTGAAGCCTGGTTTGGACACAAGCATGATGTTGAGAACTTTCGAGTCTTCGGATCCAAGGCTATGGCTCAGATTCCCAAGAAGAAACGCAAGGCATTGGATCCACAATCCAAACCTTGTATCTTTTTCAGGTATCCTGATGGCATGAAGGGATATCAATTGTTGAACCCATGAGCTCTGTATTGAGAGGAGTGTGAAGTTTGATGAGTCATACTTGACTTTTACTTCCATTGAGGTTCTTTTGCTCACCGATTCAAATTCTGACTCATCAGATGATGATGTTGCTGAGCGAGTTCCTCCTCTCCCTACTCCTTCCGATCCTCAAACTTCCGAGTCTTCTAATTTTGATAGTAGTGATGATGAGGACTATGTCCCTTCTCACTCGAGTGAAGAATCTTCCGACTTTGAGCTTGAACCTTTGGGACCTCTTTGGGACAAGAAAAGTTTACAGAGTGTTGGAAATTTAGTTGGAGATCCTTTAGATGAGAGATGTACTCACTTGAGTTTCGTTGGACCCCACTCCCTCTTCGCCTCTGCTTATGATCCAATGTCTTTCCAGGAAGCTTTTGGGATTCCTGAGTGGGATTCTACTATGGATGAGGAGTATTCCTCACTCATAAAGAATGACACTTGGGATCTTACCCCTCTTCTGAAAGGAAGAAAATTCATTCGGTGTAGGTGGATATATCGAACAAAGTATGGAGCCAATGGAGAAGTCGAGAAGTATAAAGCATGACTTGTAGCTAAGGGTTTCTCCCAGGTAGCTGGGGTTGATTACTTAGAAACCTTTTCTCTAGTTGCGAAGATGACTTCCATTCGACTGACCCTTACCATCGCTGCCGCTAACAGATGGGAAGTCCACCAGATGGACGTTAAGAGTGCCTTTCTTCATGGGGACCTAGAGGAAGAGATCTATATGGAACAACCTCCGGGTTATGTCCATGATCAATCCCTCATTTGCAAGTTAAAGAAGTCTCTCTACGGCCTTAAACAAGCCCCTGGGGCTTGGTATCCCAAGATGGAATCCTTTTTACTTGCATCAGGGTTCACTCAGTGTCACTTTGACCCAAATGTGTATATTCTGTGCTAAGATGACTCAATGCTTTTTCTTGTTCTCTATGTTGATAACTTGTTGATCACAGACAACTCTTCCCCTATCATTGATTCTGTGAAGATTTCCTTGGCCAACAAGATTTCCTTGGTGCAGTTAGTTCAGTAGTTGAACAGGTATAAGTGCACTATGGGCAGTTGTAGATTTTGTAGATGAGCTGAAAACCAATCTTGTAGCTACTTTGGAGAGACATGGTAAACTTGATTCCTCACCTCGGAAGCAAGAAAACAAGGAGGAATTATTGCATTCATCATCAGTTGAGTGGGAATCGGGTTCATAACTAGTGGAAACTTTGTCCAAAAAACCATCAAGTGTATGGTAAGACAAGTTGGAGTCAAGGTAAAGGAAGTTTTTGAACCACAATTTTTAAATCAACCTTTGAGCTATCCATTGTGAAACCACTAATGAGTCTATTCCGTTTATACAGAGAATGTAGGTTCATGTGAGTTGGATAGATTTGTTTTGCATGCTTTCAACAATGCAAAAAATTTCAGAGTAATTTGTGGATTTCCATTGTATGTCGAAGGATAAATTCACATGTGTTTTAATTTCTTTGAAATTCGGGAATTGGGGTCACCTGTAAATAAGATCTGGGGGACATGTTTAAAATACTCATATTTTACTTCTTACGTATTAAGGATGACAATATACTATTTTCTATTTTTAGCAAGAGTATGCAGATTTAGTGGGTGCGTGGAAAATTTCTAATTTTGGAAATGCATTTTTATATTACTGTTGTTAAATGTCATTGTGAAAGTTTGTTGACACCTTTTTGATTTTGTAGCTAATATACAAATCTATTGTGTCTATATAGGGTAATTGCACATTCATGACGAACCTTAGTTGTAGGGCATGTATTTGTAACTACCCTAGGTGGTTATAATTGATGTGTACATTATTTGCACTAAAACACTGGTGTGCAGGTATTCTTGGTGATCATTTGCAGCAGTTAGCAGTTCACTGATTTGGGTAAGCATATAATTTTTTTCTATCCTTTTATAGTTCAACAATTATGGATGGAATTGGCAGCTTGACGGTGATTCAGATTTTGACTATAGCTATTTTTGGGCGTTGATGGTCTAATTTATTTTGGACAGTGAATATTTGTAGTTGTAATTGGTCATATCATCAAGTGTTAGTTGAACACTAGCTTCCGTATTAGAACGAGTGTTATTATATGATCCATTGTTTGTGATGGCATTACAGTGGTTTTTGGGAAGATTCATGTGGATTCAATTTTTGTGACTGTAGTTATTTTAGCGTTGATAGTCTAATTTATTCTGGATAGTGGATATTTACAGTTTTTTACAATTTCATATGGACAATGAGCACTAGCCTAATTGTGGCTAGTTTAGATATCTGGTATATTGATCTGTGTTTATGGAATTGTAATTTTTGTAATCGGTCGTATCACAGAGTATCAATTAAACACATCTTACTGTATTTACACATAGTGACGTGGATTTCATCACCACTAGCTACATTGGTGACATGGATTTTATTGTCCAAAATAAAACCCCATGTCATTTTGAACAACTCATCTAGGTTTCAAAATTAGGAGGCTTCAGATTGAAGACCCACAGAATAAAGAAGTCGGGGGGTTGATATTCTGTAGCATGTGTTAAAATTTTAGTGCTTTACGACATGAAAAATAAAATATTACATGAAATTTGAAAATATAGAATTCCATAGAGTTTGTTAAGTCCTTGCAACAAAACATGTAGTCCACTCAGGAAAATCCGTGATATAAGGAAAGGTTCCAAGAGACTCCATGAGGCAAAAAAAGGAAATTTTTAATGTGACTAAGGTCAGAAACTGTGGAATAGGAATCACGTGTTCTGTGGGTTCTCAAATAAGAAAGGGACATTATCATAAGTCTAAAATGCATGAGGTGAAGAAGAAGAACATTGTGGAATGTGAAGAAGAAAATTTAAGTGTGGAATAAAGACCGCATAAGAAAACAAAGTCGGGAAGCATGAAAAGTTTCTAAATGAAGAATAAGTTCATGGATCAAAGTAAAATCATCTAAATTCTGCAAGGCATGAAAATATTTGTGTCTATTTTGAAACTAAGAACTCAACCACTTTACCAACCCAAATTTAATTTTGATCGACACCATCCTCCAACACTAGAGATCTGATGGCGTGCGATTGGAGCGATGTTAGGTGCTCATACCTGGACTGTGAAATCTATAGTGATTGGTTCTTGTTTTGGCAGGTAGTTGATTTCATTAATCACTGAATGTGACCAGTTCCCTCTTTATTCTTTCTCTGTTTCTATAAATGTAAATGTTTAAGGCATATTACAAGTTCAATTTCTACAAGTCTAGAGCTTTACTTTTGAACTCAAAAAATCTTTGTCACAACCTCTGTAACTCGCATGTGGAGATTTCTTACCTCGTCTTTGTGCCTGTAAATGGTTGGAATTTGATATTAATGCAAGTGTGGATTCATTCCTCTGAATGCTCTATGTTTTATGTGAACATCTCTGTCCTCTTGCACGCTTTCATTCTTTTCCATTTATTCTCCTTCAAAGTTGTGTGCATCTTTTAAATCTTCACTTAGGTGTTCACATATGTGTCTTTTAGAGCCAAAATTGATCCATTTTCCAGTTTGGTGCATCACCACCCTTTTTTATTTCTATTTTCTATCTCTCACACTCTCTCCTTGGATTATTAGTTTAGGAATTAGATAGTATTAGGGTAGGAGTTGGTTAGTGTAGTTGCAGTGAACTAGGGTAAGAGGATCAAACCCTTTCATCCGAGGTTAGAATTTGATTGAACCCATGCTTCTAAGGTCTCTCACATTGTTTCATTGAAATGTTGAATCCTTGATTCAACAAAGGTGTGAATTTCAGTGACAACAATTTTGATGCGCCTAGTGGGACCAATTTGATGAGATTTTCACCTTCTCTACTAAGATTGTTGTGTATTTATTCCATCCTTTAGAGGCATCTCTCTACACATCTAGTGAATCCTAAGTTTTAAATCTATATTTTAAGGCAGTCTAATTCCATTCTTTCATGAGAATTCTATGAACAAGGAAAAGTGTATCTACATGTAAATATTTGAGTATTTACAACTCCCACCAAGGAAAATAAGAAGAGGAAGAGGAGAAAGATCATTTTGAAGATTTCTTTTACCTTCAAACAGAAGTTTTTCCACTCCTCATAGACCCTTATTTTTCTCTCCTAGAAATTTAATGCCTATTCCTTTTATGGAACATTAGAGAAATATACCCTTTGTAATTTTTAATAGTGGTAACCCCTTGGCTCTAAATGCCCAACATGACATACCAGTGTCTGGCTTGAAAAGTATTCATTTTTCACTGGTGAAAACCTTACAACCCCTACAAATCATATCCATGATGTTGCAAATGTATATTCATTTCATCTTATTACTAAAGATGACATTGCAATTAGGCTTCTTTCTTCTTCACTAAAAGGGAAAGAACTTCAATGGTATAGAAGTTTAAGACATGCTTCCATTCACACATGGAATGAACTTGGAACATTTCTTTGTCAATAGTTTGATGAAAAGGCATACAACATATCCCTAGTAGAATAGCTAACAGCCATTAAGACTTCCCACAATGAACTCATGGAATATTTTAACTTTATATTTTAGAAAACATAAGATAGAATTCCAGTTCTTTTGAGACCAACTCCATAAGGTTCTTTCCTTTACATTTTAAGAGATTTGAATTTTGATATAGTTTTAATGATACAATCTATGAGTGCTATACAATTACCTAATGCATATGCAATAGCCATTGGGGCTAAGAATTTTTTAATTCAAGCTAACAAGTTATCCCCTAGATGGTTTATGCTTATTTTTTTGTGAATTTCCTCAAAACACCCAGTCCTCTATTGCTTCTATTCCTCAAAAAAATTCTTCACGATCTACCTCCACATATTATTCCTCCACATAGTAAGATGAAATTGATAACCTCAAGGTCTAGCTCAGATATATGTCTAATGAATTCATCTTCTTAAAGAGGCAGAAAACTCAAGCACCTAAAAACTATCCAAGTTTCAATTATAGGTAGTATTCTAATCAAGAATTCAATCAAGGATTTCAAAAACAAAGATCTCACCATCCAAGCCAAAGATATGGGTAGAATTATCAAAAAAAGAAATTTCAAGGTGAAAGTTCTAGCTTGCTCCTTCAAGCATTGTCGCCTCCACAACCTCCACCTACTCCTAGCTTGAGCAAAGCTTTGGTCCTATTAAAAAACACTTTGGTTCAAGGAATTGAATGGTGTTACCCATGTGATACACCTCATCTTGTGAAATTGGGATGAATTCTATTAAGGCCAAATCTATCATGATGCAATGTTCATCATATTAGCATGAACCAATGATGGTAACCATAGATATTAATGTTGAGGAAGTACAAGAGGATGCCCTTGATCCAAAAATTCATGTTTTTGGGTCTAATGATTTTTGTGCGGTTAACCAAGCCACGAGTGACTTAAACAAGACATAACTTCATGTGGTAGATCACACAAGGTCATAGAGAAGGCAGATTGAAATGGCTACTCCACCCCCTTAATTGTAAAGTCCCCATTTTAAGGACAGGAGATCCATAGAATTAGGTGGAAATATGGCTTCATCTAGTAATTTTCATAATATAGAAAACCCACAAAGCACTATGGGTCCACAAAACAAAGAAACTCTACCAACCAAAGAGATTCTACAGATAGAGAACACAAAAAGGAGAATGTTGCACCTTTTATGTATAATTCCATGGGTATCCCCTTCAACATTGTTGAGAAAATGAGGAATACAGATTTGAATGTGAAAATGTGGGATGCCATATTTATCCCATATTAGAGGGATTTTCCACAAAATACCTTGAAGCAGCTTCCTCAATCTGAACAAGCCATGAAAAAATCAGTTTCTACAATCCACATATGCCATCCGAAGGAAGAAAAAGTAAGTGAGGAAAGAATCCTCCCCCCTTTTACATGTCTCTAATTGTAGGAAAACACATAGTGTACAATTTTATGATTGACTCAGGTGCTATCACCTCGGTAATACCCAAGAAATTGTTGATAGTTTAGGCATTGAATATAATCCAATTTCTAAAGGTGTCATGCAATTTGATGGCTCAACCATAAACATTTTAAGAGTGATCAAAAATCTATATTTAACCCTATATGTTTATACAAGCTTGAACATAACTCAATATATCTCGGTAATTGACTTGCCTCCTTTGTTTCCCATTTATCTATTGAGATACTTCATAACCAAAGTGGGTGGATATTTATCTTTCGATTGGTCTCACATGCTCCTAAGAACTAGACATGGTACTAGATTCATCATTGGAGCTGATCCAATATCATTGTTGACAAAATTTCCTAGGTTCCTATTCAAATTAGTGAACTAGATACTAAAAAAAAAGTAACTCAAAACATGTGAGTGTTTAAGGTACCTCAAGATAACGATGATGATGTGGATGGGCACAAAGATAGCTCCTCCTTGTTGCAAGCTAGATGAATATGCTCAACAAAGATAACTAGAAAGAAAAATGGATTAGATGATAGATGGGGGGTTACCCAACGAAGTCGGTTCCAAGAGGTGTGAACTTCCTTATGTGGATGTCGAACCCCAGGTTTGATAAAGATATATAAAGTAAATGGATATGGATATAAAATACAATATCTGAGATAACAGAAATTGAAAAGATGGATATAAGATAATAAAAGTAGATTTGATCTAAATTGACATAAAATAAATCATACCTAGTTGGGTCGATGGTGACCTAGGCTGCAGAGGTCTAGTCGACGGTGATTAGGGCTAGATGAGAGGCACCTTTAAAACAGACCTACAGGCTCTTCTGTGGCTAGATTTGGGTAGATCTAGATATGAAGATAGAAACCGGAAAAATAGCCTGGATCTGGATCTGATATGGGAAAGTTGTGGAAAAAGAAAGGATGCGAGAGAATGGATAGATTTGATAACTCAAGATAGGGTCGAAGATGATTGGGCTAAGTCGACAGTGATTAGGCGTGAAGATGAGAAGTAAACACAACTCCATAAGAATACCTTAAGCTCTTAAAGAATTCCCTCTTCTGATCTCCAAATTGCATCCTTCGATCTCTCTCTGTCTCTAAGAAGGAGGGGGTATGGGTGTATTTATATGATGAGTGGATGGATGTGGAGGATAGGAAAACATTTAATAAAGGTAGGTGTGAGGTAGGAAAATATTAAATAAATGCATAGGGAATATGAAACTATTTAATGAAGGTTGAGAACCTAGGGATTGATAAAAGGTGGTTGAGAGGAAGGAAAATATTAAATCAAGGCCAAGGGGGGATGAAATTATTAAATGAGGGTCATGGAGAGGTGAAATCATTAAATGGTGGCCTAGGGAGGATAAAATGGAGCATATAGGGAGGATAAATGATAGAAAAATATTAAATGAGGGTAGGTGAGAACCTAGAGATTATAAATGGGGTGCTTAAGGAGGATAAAAGAGGTTAATAAATATGTCTAGGGATAATCAATGGGATGTGATTAGGATAATAAATATGATTAGGGATTAATTAAATGGGATTAGAGGTGAATTAAAACAAATTATGGGGAAATAAAATAAATGATGGGATAATGTAGGAAAGTGGGAAATTCGAATAAATGGGATTTAAGAGGGAAATGGGAAATTAAATAGGAAGAAATGTATGTATGTGAATAAAGATAATAAAAGGGAGGGAATGTGGGATGAAGAGGGTAGCAATACCAACTTTTGGTGTCTACATTTTCCCCTTTTTGTCGAGTGGTTTGCGTTGGGCTAGCCGTGAGTCAAAAACAAGAAGGTATTGAAAAGATGATTGATGATGGACAATTATTGATGAGGTGCTCCCCCTCAAAATAGGGATCAATGATATAACAGGGAATCAATCACAAGTTTGAAAGAGATATATGAGAAGGATGGTAAGAATGAGAAAGATCAAGTGGGGCATAATGCCCCAAGTAAGAAGGATTCAATCAACCATATAAACTATGGTGGTGATTCTATGAGTCACTTCGACAGGGAACAAAGTATGACCTCAATAGAGATGATGACAATATCCTACGAAACTGTGAGTTCGTGAAAACCACTACGAGATGGAGGGAATCTAATGGGAAACCTCTCAAATGGATGTGAAAGCTGTGGGTACCAACAGGTCATAGGTACACATCAAAATCATACGCAACCAAATGCAAAAATAATACAAAATCCTTTATACATGAGGAATCAGGGAAGAATATGTGTCCAAACAGGATGAGGATGATGATGAAAATAATGGTGCCCCAGCAAAGGACACAAAGATGGCCAAAAAGGCGAGATAGAAAAATGTGAGATATGATCACAAAGATGGCCACAAAAGTGTACTTAAGATGAGATATATTGGATAAGATTGGATGCGATAAACAAGTTGATAAGATGGTATGAAATAATATTGATAAGGTGAGAAATGTTGGAATGTAATGGTTAAGTGGGCTAACCACCCCTTAATTAAATATTAGTCCAACATTATACTATAGGTTAAATATTTAATGATAAGAAATATTTCTATTTCTATTATTAAATATTCAAACATAGGAATATACTTTAGGCTAAATATTTAATAATAAGGAATAGTTATATTTCTATTATTAAATATTTTAAACCTTGGTATATGTGTCAACTGACATGGTTGAAAAGGTGAGTCGGCAGACATACCCGATCACCTCATATAAAAAGGATTTCGGGTCCTCATTTGATATATTCAGAAAAATAATATATCAAAGGTTTTCACCCTTGTGATTAGGGTTTCTAAGGAGGAGGTGATTTACTGGATGTAAAAAGTTCTCTACAATAAAGGTTACTTTTCACAATGGTTTCTACCTTCGGGTTTTCCACTATAAATATTGTGGCATGTGTTATTTACTTTTATAAATATTACTTTATTATTATGCAATGTGATGTGATGTTTATTTATTTAATATTACATAGTTTATTAATGTTGATTAAATCCGTAATTAATATAATCCTCAAATTATATCATGGTATCATCTAGCAAGGTAAATTAAATAGATTAGATCAATTTTTGTTGTATTTAATTTATTTAATTTTGTACGGATTTTTTCAACCAACCCGGAAGGGTATTTAAAAATCATCAGGGCCCTTCTCCCCAATTTTTCACAGTCTAAAATTTTGAATGTTTTGTGAGAAATTAATGTGAGTGTACACATGTGAAAGGGGTTTACATGCGTGTGAAAAGTCACATACAGTTAATGGTAAATTAATGTATGAAATATTTCTATTTCTCTATAGTTTTAAATGTATGCAGGGTAAATATTTTCAAAGGTAAAATTCAAGATTAAATGAAGGGAGGAGATAAGTTTCATGAAAATAGGGATTTCAAATTATTTCATTGGCCGGGTGAAATTATTTGTCCCCTTTGTAAATCTCCAGGTTGATTTGTACTCTCATGTGATTCGAAATCTCTTTGCACCTGGTAAAAATTCTCTTACTATTTTTACCTTATATTTTTTTCAAAATAATATGCATGTGTCTTTTGGACCCCCCTCTAATAGGGTTTGATTTAAAAAAAATAAGTTTATAGTTTTTAAAACTATATTCTTTAAATAAAAATTTACTATAGAATAAAAATCATTATATTTTATATTATATCTCAAAAAAATTTGTAGTTGTTTATGTTTTATAATTTATAAACAAAATTTGTCTGAAATTGTACATAAGAAGAAATTCTGAAATTTCATATTCTAGAAATACACAGGAAATTTTCACTTGTTAAGTTTGACGATCATATGATCGTCACGGCAAACCAAAAATAAGGCAAAATGAAAGTCATCTAGACGTCAAATTTAAGTTGGCCAGATCTAAGAAATTTTCATTGTTAAAATTGACGGTCAAATGACCGTCCCGGCAGACCAAAAATAAGACAGAATGATAGTCATGTAGATGTCAAATTTAAGCTGGATAGATCTTTATCTTCATTAACACTTTTCAGAAATTTGAAGTTTTGCATTCTTAGAGGTTTCATCTTCACTTCTATATGGTCAGAAAAAATTTATGATAGGTTTGGGGTATAATGCCAGAGTCCTTTATAATTCGGGTTATTATTTGATTATGGAAAGTTAATTAGTATACATTTTAATGACATAATTAGTTATGGCCAAATATTTTTCTTTAGAACTGTAAATTTAGATCTAGTTCTATTAATATTTTATGATCAGATTTTAAAAAAATAGCTATTTTAGTTTTAAAAATATATAATACTTGATTTTTTAATGAAATAATACAAGTTTTTTTAATCATAAAATATGGTTATTGTCATTTTTTTGAATAATATGTTTCTAATTTAGTGGCACATTATATCATTATGGGGTATGTGTTTTAGGAAATTTGAAATACAATGGCATACAATTTCTTTTGCCTCGATAAATCCCAGATCCTAATGGTGAAAATTATAATATTTGGAAGATTAGGGTCAAATCAGAACTTATGGCGAGAAAACTCTGGACGATTGTTTCACGAGTTGAGCTTGCGCCCACCGGTCGTCAAGTGAATGTGAAAAATATTAATGCATTCTCACAGTGTACGCAGGAAGCCCTTTCTATGATCCTACGCAATGTGAATGATGAATATCTTCTACACATTGGTAATATTGAACATCCTAAAGAGGTATGGATACAATTAGAATCCATGCATGAAAGTACACACTTATCTAAGATTATTAAACTTATTTTAGAATTTTTTATGACTCCTATGAAAAGAGATGGAAAATTATTTAATTTCTTAGCCAAAATTAAAAATATCAAAGCACACTTAGATGGATGCAATTGTGACTTAATTGGTGAAAAATTAATCTACTTTATTGTTCAGTTGAATATAGATGAAAGATTTAGGAATTTTATTTCTATCCTAGACTCTAAATATCAGAATGAGAATGAATTACCTAATTTAAATACTTTGAGTTCTTTTTTGATACAAGAAGAGCAAGTGATGATGAACTTCGAATCTAAGGAGGAATGCCTCTCAAGCACTTCTTGCTCAGAATTCAAAGTTCAAACCATGCAAGCCCTTCTCTGATCAAAAGTTTAGATCTAAATCTTCAGTTGTTGATAAGAAATTTTTTACTTCTGAACATTTGCGTGTAAGATTTAATGGTAAATGTCACAAATGTGAAAAATTTGGGCATAAAAAGGAAGAGTGTAAATCTAAGAAACCTATCCATTAAAATAAAAAATAGACTGTCTCATCTAAATATAATTTAAGGAAAAAGGGTAGTTCTAATGATGCTCCTAAAACTATTACATTATATGCTACTTTATACTCTTCCTCTAATTCTAAAAGGATTCTAGATTCAAGTTCTTCAAATCATATTATAGGTATTTCTAATTCTTTATTTGATGTTACAAAAATCAATGAACATGTGTATCTTGGTGATAACTCATCTTTAGAAGCAATAGAGAAAGGAAAACTAAAATTTGCAAATGGTATTTTGAATAATGTTTTATGTATTCCTAACTTAAAAATAATCTTTTGTCATGTTCATAACTAACTCATGATGGTTTGTCTATTTAAATTTTGAAGGATACTTGGTACATCAAAGATAGTAATGATAATATAATTGCTGAAAGAATTCAAAGAAATGGTCTCTATATTTTTGATGATTTTTCTTCTGCATCTTGTTTTGTATCTCAAAGTTTGAATAATTCAAAGCTATGACATGAAAGGTTAGGACATGTCAATTATCGAAGCTTGTATGAAATGCCTAGATATAATCTAGTTAAAAGTTTATCTTTTTTGTCTTCATCTCACGATGCTTGTGAAGGGTGTTTACGTTAGAAAAAAAGTGTTAAACCATTTCACTTACATCTTGAGAAGAGTTCCTCTTCACCACTAGAACTCGTTCATAGTGATGTTAGAGGACCTCTTGAAATAGCTTCGTTAAATGGTTCTTTGTATGTTGTGGCATTTATTGATGATTTCACCAGGATGATTTGGACATATTTTATTAAAAATAAATATGATGTATTTTGAAAATTTAATAAATTTAAAGTATATGTTGAAAATTCATCAAATTATAAAATTAAGAGGCTTAGAACAGATAATGGGGGTGAATATGTTAGCAAGGAATTTGAAAAATTCTGTATTGATTGTGGTATTAAAAGAGAATTAACTTCTCCCCATTCTCCCCAGTCTAATGGTGTTGTAGAACGGAAAAATAGGACTATTTTAGATATGGCTCGCACTATGCTTCATTTTGTTAGTCTTCCCAAATTTCTATGGGCAGAAGCAATGAACACGATAGTCTACATCCTAAATAGGGTCCCTACCAAAGCTATTCACCTTGCAACCCCCTTAGAGAAGTGGTCAAATAAAAAACCTGATGTATCACATTTAAAAGTCTTTAGTAGTCATGTCTCCTTATATATCACCAAAAAGAAAAGAAAGAAACTTGATATGCCTTATTTTTCTTGTATTTTGATTGGATATGGTATTAACACTGCAGGTTTAAGGATTTACGACCCTATAAAAAAGGAAGTAACTGAAAATCGCAATGTTGTTGTTTTGGAAAAATGTTTTCATGCATCTACAAATAGTTATGAGATTCTTAATCATGTCAATATTTATAATGATGGTTCTGATTCTGATAATGAAAATATGGTAAATGATCATGATGATGTTTCTTGTGTTGATGTTATGGATGTGTTTGAATCTCTTGTCTCCCTAGCTAAGAAACCAAAATGGGCTCAAACTATGTTAGAAAGTTCTAATCCTATTGACCTTAGGAAAATGATCAGAAGCCATCATACGTACCATGCATTAATGACCTTGTATGAACCTAAGCCGCAAAGTTTTGAAGAAGCTTCTCAGGATGAGAAGTGGATCAATGCAATGTAGGCTAAATATAATGCCTTAATTCAAAATCAAACCTAGGAGTTGGTTCCACCTCTATAGAAAAGAAACGTTATAGGGTCTAGATGATTGTACAAAGTAAAATACAATGTTGATGGTTGTATTGACAAATATAAAGCTAGATTTGTTGTTAGAGGTTTCACTCAGAAACTTAGGATAGATTATGTTGAGATATTTGCCCTTATAGCTAAAATGAGAACAATTATGACCTTGTTTGCTATTGCTGCTTAGTTTGGGTGGGAAATCCACCAAATGAATGTGAAAAATATTTTTTTAAATAGTGATTTCAAAGAAGAACTTTACATGTCTCAACCTAAAGGTTTTGAAACAACTGGTAAAGATAACTATGTTTGTAAGTTGATTTTTTTTAATGGTTTAAAGTAAGATTTTAGAGTTTGGTATGTGAAAATTAATGTTTTCTTTAAACAATTATATTTTGTTAATTATTTTTCTAACAATGATCTATTCATCAAGCAAGAAGGTTCTCACATTATCATTGTATGTCTATATGTGGATGATATTCTTATGACTGGTGATAGTCCTGCTTTAATTCATATGATTAAAGAAAAATTGAAACAATACTTTGAAATGACTGATTTAGGTCTCTTACATCATTTTCTTGGCATGGTTGTATTTCAAGATAAATATTCTATTGTTGTTTCTCAAGCACAATATGCAACCAATGTACTGAAAAAGTGTAATATAATTGATTGTAAACCAATTTCTACACCTATGGAAGTTGGAATAAAACTTGATCCTAATCCCGCATGCGAAAAAATTGATCCTACTTTATAGAGGTAGTTGGTAGTTTGATTTATCTAACTATAACTAGACCAAATATTTCATATGTAGTAGGAATTGCTTCTAGGTTTATGCAGGAACTTTATACAGATCATTGGAATCTTGAAAAAATAATTCTTAGATATGTTAAAGGTACAATAAATTATGGGTTACATTATACTAAGGATGAAAATGTTAACTCATATGGATTTTGTGATTCTGATCATGTTGGTGATGTATTAGATAGAAAATCTACTTTTGGTTATGTGTTTAAATTTGGTGTAGGTGTCATTACTTGGTGCAGTAAAAAGCAACTAACTGTTTCTATCTCTTCAACTGAAGCTGAGTATAGAAGTGCAATGGAAGCTGCAAAAGAGGCTCTATGGCTGAAGAGGTTGTTCGATGAGATAAAGATGAAGGATCAAGGTAGTATTTATTTGTTCTGCGAAAACCAGAGCACCAAATATCTTGCACATAATCTAGTAAAACATCAGAGGATGAAGCACGTTGAGATACATATACACTTCATCTGTGATAAGATGCTAAGTGGTGAGATAGATCTCAAGTTCATGTCGATTGAAGAGACATGATTGCCGACATATTCACAAAAACACCTAAGTGATGCAAAGTTTTGTCACTTTCATGAAAAAAACTTGGATTGTTGGAGTTTCCATTGATGGGGAGTGTGCATGACAATGTCACCTCCTAATGGAACTTGTTATTTGTAAAATGAAAAATGCATTGTAATAAAGACCTTCAGGCATGTGTAAAATTCCTTCGAGCATGTGTATACCTCCTCGAATTCTTTTTCAAAAAAAAGTGTAGAAAGACCTTAAAGGCAATCTTCAGTAAAATATTTAGTTCTATTCAGTTTACTGGTAAACACCCAGTGTAAGCATATTGTTAAGGAGGTTCTTGGTTAAAAAAGGCTCCTATATGCTTGGTTTAAAGTAACCTTTTACGGGAACGTGTGAGAACATGTAAAAATCACAAATCATATTTAGCCAATGATCATGGGATGATCTTTGGGATTCCAAATCCTTTTGTACTAAAATGTAACTTGAGTATGATGAAGGTGTTATAATTCCTTCAACCTATATACTAGCCTAAAACCTTTATAGTTTAAGGATTGTAAATCCTGTAGTGTACCACGGGCAGGTAATCTATGGGCATATGCTATCCCACTTAACATTAAGGGGGAATGTTGGAACATAATGGTTAAGTGGGTTGGTAACCCCTTAATTAAATACAACTCCAACATTATATTATAGGTTAAATATTTAATAATAAGAAATATTTATATTTCTATTATTAAATATTTAAACCTAGCAATATACTTTAGGTTAAATATTTAATAATAAGAAATAGTTATATTTCTATTGTTAAATATTTTAAACCTTGGTATATGTGTCCAACCTGACATAGTTGAAAAGGTGATTCGGGAGAGTCAGGAGACATACTCAATCACTTCGAATAAAAAGGACTTGCGGGTATTCATTCGATATATTTGAAAAAATAATATATCAAAGGTTTTCACCCTTGTGATTAGGGTTTCTAAGGAGAAGGTGATTTACTAAATGTAAAAATTTCTCTATAATAAAGGTTACTTTTCACAGTGGTTTTTACATTTAGCTTTTCCACTATAAATATTATGTCTTGTGTTATTTACTTTTGTAAGTATTACTTTATTATTATGCAATGTGATGTGATGTTTATTTATTTAATATTGCATAGTTTATTAAATCCGTAATTAATATAATCCTCAAATTCTATCAAGCAAAAAGATGGCAGATTGGATGGGATAAAATAGATAGGATGGATGATAGAGATTAGATGAGATAGATGGAAGAAAAGGAATGCGACTTGATAGGTGGTGACCAAAGGGTACAAACGATACTATGTCATATCAATGAATGCACAAGGAAACGATGCCACCAATTGCATTGGAGGTAAAAAAGAAAGGGATCCTAGTAATGCAATGCACATGCATCTAAAGCAAGTATTTACACCTAACCAACGCTAGTTAGTTATTCAAAAAATCATGGGGAAAGATGGATGAGTGAGCTTGATAAAACCTAATGTTTACACGATAAAGGGGTTTAGATGTAACTTGTACATGGGAAGAGGGAACTCCATAAGTGGATTTCCCTAGGTCATATGCCCTGACTTTGGGTAAGGGAAGGAGAGAAAACTGATCAATGTGGGAAGTTTTCTATTAGAAATCTTATCAATGTGGGAATCTTTCTTAGGATACTAATATAATTGAAGGGTGATCAATGCGGGAAGCCTTCATTGCCATGATATAAAAGAGTATCCATCATTCGAGGGTATGGTCTACTTTATGCATATATGATTTCAATGGAAAGAATGATATACATGATAGCCGTCCTTTGAGAGATCGGTCTATTTATTTGATTTGATTTTTTTTGACATGAACAACTATCCTTCGATGGAGCAGTTTATTTTTTTTATAACTTTGACTTTTGATAGGAGCATCCATGAATTTTGACTTTTACATGGGGAAAATATGGGAATAGCTAGGTAGATCACTTAGGAGGGGATAATGGATGTACAAACGACACCTTTAAGACCCTTAGCGTGGTTCTAAGAGGTAAAAAAGAGGGTGATGAATGTAATGATCATGGAGTTCTCACCAAAGAGGGAGAACCTATCCATAAGGAAAATGCTATGGATAGAGTCGTGGTGCCCATATTTAAGGTAATGTTTAGGAAAGTGATGATAGAACACATAATTCCAAACCATTACAATGATAGATGGAAAAGGCTAATGATGGAGGAATGATCTAAGGATATGACTAAGTGCTCACTGGTAAGTGTGCTAATAATAGAGTGGTCGCAAGTGCAATGTTTTAAGTGCTTCTATTTCCAGTTTAGCATCAAGGGAGGCCAAACGATATGCTACCATCCCATACTTATGCGTGATAATGTATGGTCTAATCCAATTGGGGATAAACTTTCCATGTTGGCTCCTTTCTAGAGTGGTAACGTTATGATTTTATTTAAGTACGAGGTCAACAACATTAAAGTCACAATAAGATAGACTGAAAATTTACAAAATGATGGGATACGATGAGATAGATGAGTGGAGATAAAATGTATATGCTACCCTTGAGGAAGAGAAGAAAATATGCATCTATAACGAGACAGATAAATTGGCACAAAATTAGGTCTTAAGATAAAAATATGGTTCCCTAAGAAGGGCTCAAAAATGGCCACAAAGGTGAAATTTTGGATGAGAAAAAATGGTCCCCCAAGGGAAGCACAAACATGGCCAAAAAGGTGGAATTTAGATGATAAAATGGTGCCCCCAAGAGGGACACAAATATTTCAGATGAGAAAATGGTGTCCCCATAGAAGGGCATGAATATGGTCACAAAGTTGGATGAGATGTGAAAATGGTGCCCCCAAGAGGGTCAAAGGTGGAATTTGGATGAGGGGGATAAAGTATGCCAAAAAGGTAGACTTTGGACAAGAAAATGGTGCCCCCAAAAGGGGCACAAATATGGCCACAAAGATGGAATTCAGATGAGAAAATGATAAGAGGGGCACAAATATCACCACAAAGGTGGAATTTGGATGAGATATATATGAAGATTTGGACAATGAGATATGGATATGTTAAAATGCATGCAATACCTCAAAAATGAGGAAGTGAGAGATATGTGTATTATGAGATGAGAAAATGGCCACAAGAGTGGGCTTAGGATGAGGATATGGTTCCCCTAAGAGGCATAAATTTTTCCACAAAGGTGGACTTAGGATGAGGATATGGTGGCCCCGAGAGGCACACCATAAAGGTGGAATTGGGATGAGAATATGGTGCCCCATAAAAGGGAAAAAATATGACCATAAGGATGGACTTAGGATGAGAATATAGTGCCCCTAAGAAGGGCACAAATATGGTCACAAAGGTGGACTTAGGATGATAACGAGATGATAAATCGATTGGCTAGCTAAGATGAGATAATAAACTGGATGAGATCAGGATGAGATGGGTTTGATAAGATTGGATGAGTTAAATAAGACAATGTCAAAAATGAAGAGGAATTAACCTGATGGTACACCGATCCTAAAGTGAAGTCCCCCAACATCAAGGGAGTTTTTTGGATGGATAGGGGGATGAATTTATGTGGATAATATGTGTGGATGAGGAAAAATATGTGAGAGGATCAATAATGAGGGGAAGATGCTCCCCCAACAAAGAGACTATACTACATTGGGAAATTTAGATGTAGATGATCTAGTGGATGCTGAAGGAGATTGGATGGGATCGTTAGAAGGAATGTTGATGATAACTTTAGATTTGGATTGGATAGATGTTTGGGGATCATACGGGTATGATTGGAAAGACAAACAATATTGATGAACAAGGGAGGACCCTATTTTAGGAGGAATGATATGTGAAGGAGGAGATGATAAGGGATAGAGGATGAAGGAGGAGATTTAGAAAAATTGATGGATGAGGATGTAGAAATAGGAGATGGATTGGTCATAGATAAATCGGTGGATGGAGAAGGATGGTCTCCTTGGATGAGAAAATCATCTCTCTCAATAAGATCGTGGATGATAGTTTGAAGGGCCTTACAATGCTCAGTGTCATGACCTGGGGTACGATGATAGGAAAAAATGAGATTGGGATCAAACCATGATGGTTTCTTACTATGAGGATCAAAATATTTAATATGAGGAAGTGTGATGGAAGATATTCGAATTAAATTTTGAAGGGTATCTGCATAGGACCCGATTGAAGTGTTGGGAGGAAGATAACTCTTGTGGCATTTTATAGGATATTTTGACTTGGATTTAGGGGAAGGAGTGGATGTAGATTGGATGGGTAAATTATATGTTTTAGAAGATGAATCAAATTTGGGAGGAGGATTAGATTGTTTTGGATTTGGATTGATCATTGGGATATGTCTTAGATGAAGGACCAAACCCTAAAATAGATGGGGGTGCTCCTAGGATGGATTTTGTGACATTTGGATTACTAAGGAGAGGTAAGATATAAATTCTTACGAGGATGCATAAGAGACCTTTGGGGATGCTTACCAAGAGTCTTAGGTTTTGATCGAGAAGGTTTACCCTTTGCATCAATGAAAATAATCTCAACTAGAGGTATTTGAAGATTTTGGTGTAGGGGTGGATATTGATGGAGAAAGAGGTGTTTTTATGATGTGATTAATGAGGTTTATGTGAGATGTGGATTGTGTAGGTTTGGATTGGTTAATGTGGAAATGTTGGTTTTGTAGAGGAGACATGAATACCCTTTGTGTTTGTCTTAGGTGGGGGTGTTTGTTTCATAAATGTTTAAAGAGGTATCATTGATATGTTTTCAAATCGAGAAGATGTGATTGGTGTGGTAGCAGGTATAGATGTGGAAATGGTAGACATTGGAGGATTAAGTGTAGAAGATTGGGATAAAATAGGTGATGTGGCCATGGGAAAATATGTAGGTATATGTGATGAAGATGTCAAGGTAGATGTAAGTGAATTTGTTGATGTGGTAGATATAGAGGTATTTGGGATCGATAGGGAGGTGGGTATAATTGGGATTTAGGGATGTAAGTGATGTAGTGATAGGTGTGTTTGATGTAGATGTGGATAAGGGGTTATATATTATAGGTTGGGGCATGATAGATGTGGATGAAGTAGTAGGTATAGTCAAATTTGATGTGGATGTGGTAAAGGTAGGAATAGATGTAGATGTAGAAAAAGTGGTAGAAGTTAATGTGATAGGTGTGGTAGTCATGGATATGGTTGATGTATATGTGGGTGTAGATATTGAAGAAGTCATAGGAACAATGTTTAAGGTATGGGTAGATGATGAGGTAGATTATATAAGTAAGGACGGAGGTGTTTGATGTATAGTATTGACTGCATAAGGATTAAATTTGTAAGATGTGGAAGGTGGAAATTGATTTTTCGATGGTGGATTAGGAAAGGGGTGTTTGAAGATGTCAAGGGGTTGGCTAAGAGATGAGACATAATTTTCTATTTGGAGATCCCCTTGATTTATAAGTTGTTGAATGTGATCTTTAAAAGAACGACACTTTTCAATGTCATGACCCATGACTCGATGATATTTACAATAGTGACCCTCATGATACCAAGTGGGTTGTGGGTGTGAGTCGTCAATAGGTTGGATGGGAGGAAGTGTGATAAGGTGAACCACCATTAACTTATCGAAGATCAAACTATAAGATTCCCCCAAGGGGGTATAATTATAATATGGTCTAAAAGTTTCATGTGAAGGCACCACATAAGAGGTAGATGGTTGTGGCTGCACAACATGAGAAGTGGATGGATAAGGATGTAAAGAATCTTGGGGGTATGTTAAAGTTGAAGGGAATGTTTGATAAGAGGGGATATAATTAAGGGGTGGAGATTGAGTTGGTTGGGGGAACATGTGATGTTGGAAAGTAGGAATGTGATAGGATGGTTGGGATTGGATGGAAATATTTGATTGTTGAGGCACATGAGAAGTGCAAATGTTAATAGATTGGGATGGTTCGATAGGAATTCTAGTGATAATATAGTATGAAGTAGGTATAGTGTTAATAAAAGATGATGGGATTGAATAGGATCCACCAATTGAGTGGATTGATAGGATTGAGAGACCGTGGGAGATCTACAAAGTATGAAGTCATAAATGGGGATAGGAGGCCCAAGAGTTTCTAAAGGAGCAGGAGATGGTGGTGTGACCGATTGAGGGGAAATAGACTGATGAGAGATAGGAGAATTGGTTTCAAAAGGGGGATCTATTTGGATGACATGGTCTTCACAAGGTTGAGAGGCCATGGAAACACAAGGTTGGGAGACCCAATCGAGGTCTCAAGGTAATTTGAGGAAGGAATATCAGTTAGATATATTATATTGTGTGCATTGTCTCTCTTGAGAAGGGGTATTAATAGGCATGAAATGGGAAAATATCTTTTATGAAATTTATTAACAAACAAATCAAGAAACATTTTTTTTAATCATCATGATTAATTAGAAGACGTGGAAAAGAAAAGGTGGATAGTGAGGGTACCTAAGAGATGTCATTCTAAGTTTGGTTTTGGGTAGTTATGGATTATGGATTCCTCAATATACCCAAAGGTATGTGAGGTCCAAGTCTATACATAGATTTATAACGTGGCCAAAACACCGCAGTGAATTTCCTATTGGGTGATCAAATCCCAATTAGGTCCACCTGGTATGGGATTGTTTTGATGTGTAAATTTGATTAGTGTGTTTGGATGTGTGTGAAGAAATGTGAAATACAACCAATTAAACCCCTACTTACACTAGATTTGTAAGTAAGAATGCAATAGGTTTGTTTTTAGCCCAAAACCAAATGTGGAAATTCGATGAGAATGAACACATTAAGAATGGGAAAATGTGATGCAAGAAGGAGAAACTAAGATAAAAAGAGGAATACCTAGTTTTTGTTTTTCCTTCTTATCTGATCTTCAAGATGAAGCAAACAAAGATAAAAATCCAAGCAATCCAAAATCCCAACACGAACAAGAAAAAACAAAGCATCTACTTGCAATGTTAGTGAAAAATAGAAGAAATATAGAAAATGAACGAAATGAAAGAGACTCCCCTAAAAGGGTGGTCCCATCAGGCATACCAAAATGTTGACCAAATTTCCTCAGTTCTTATTCAGATTAGTGAAATAGATACTAAATAAAATAAGTAACTCAAAACATGCGAGGGTTTAAGGTATCTCGAGATGATGATGATGATGTGGATAGGCGCAAATATAGCTCCTCCTTGCTGCAAGCTTGATGAATATTCACAACAAAGATAAATAGAAATAAAAATGGATTAGATGGTAGATGGGGGTTGCTCGACGAAGTTGGTTCCAAGAGTCGCGAACTTCCTTATGTGGATTTCAACCCCCGTATTTGATAAAGATAGATAAAATAAATGGATATGGATATAAAATACAGAATCTAAGATAACAAAAACTAAAAAGATGGATCTAAGATAATAGAAGTAGATTTGATCTAAATTAACATAAAATAAATCATCCTTGTCCGAGTTGATGATGACCCAAGTTGCAGAGGTCTAGTCGACAATGACTATGGATGGATGAGAGGAACTTGCAAAATAGATCTCGGTAAATCTAGATCCAAACAAAGAAACTGAAAAAATACATTGGATCTGGATCTAATATGAGAAAGCTATGGAAACATAAAGGATGCAAGAGAATGGATAGATTTAATAACTCAAGATAGGGTTGACGGCGATTAGGTTAAGTCGATGGCGACTGGGCCTGAAGATGACAAGTAAACACAACAAATCCAGAAGAATACCTTAAGCTCTCAAATAATTCACTCTTCTGAATCCTTCGATATCTCTCTCTCTCTATAAGAAGGAGGCGGTATGGGTGTATTTATAGTATGAGTGGATGGATGTGGAGGATAGGAAAACATTTAATAAAGGTAGGTGGGAGGTAGGAAAATATTAAATAAATGCATAGGGAATATGAAGTTATTTAATGAAGGTGGTTGAGAACCTAGGGATTAATAATGGTTGAGAGGAAGGAAAATATTAAATCAAGGCCAAGGGGAGATGGAATTATTAAATTAGGGCCATGGAGAGGTGAAATCATTAAATGGTGGCCTAGGGAGGATAAAATGGAGCATATAGGGAAGATAAATGATAGGAAAATATTAAATGGGGGTAGGTGAGAACCTAGAGATGATAAATGGGGTGCTTAGGGAGGATACAAGAGATTAATACATATATCTAGAGATAATTAATGGAATGTGATTAGGAAAATAAATATGATTAGGGATTAATTAAATGGGATTAGCAATGAATTAAAATAAATTATGGGGAAATAAAATAAATGATGGGATAATGTAGGAAAGTGGGAAATTCAAATAAATGGGATTTAAGAGGGAAAGGGGAAATTAAATAGTAAGAAATGTATGTATGTGAATAAAGATAATAAAAGGGAGTGAACGTGGGATGAAGAGGGTAGTGATACCAAATTTTGGTGTCTACACTCATCTTATCATGTTGATTTTTATGACCCTACTCCTCTCTAATCTAATTACATGATACATGAATATAAAGAGTATGAATTAGTGTCGGTGCAACAATGTATTACTCCTTGTTTAGTCCCCAATCTCTTGTTAGATGAGTGGGCCAGGGGACACTATGATTTTAATCCTTATGATACAATTGTGGAGGCTAGATTAGGAACCTACTATATTCATCAAGAAGAATTTACAGCCCTCATGCCACACAAAGAAAAAGAGGATGCTTCGAGATTACGGAAGATGTTTTTTGATGGCTCAAGAAGCAAAAAATGGAGTTGGGGTGGGGATAGTTCTCATTTCTCTAATGGACAAGATTCTTTTCTTTGCACATAGGCTACATTTTGCTTGTTCTAACAATGTGGCAGAATACAAGGTATTGATCCATGGATTACTTTTAGCATAAAAAGGAATATTAAGGCCTTGTAGGTCTTTGGGGATACAAAATTGGTTACTTACCAAGTTAGAGAAAGGTGTGCGGCCAAGAATAAGATTCTAAAATATTAGAGACACAAATTTTGGGACCTCTTGGAGAATTTTGATATTATTAACTAATAGGTGTTGCCAAGGAAACTCAACAAAGAAGTTGATCAAATGGCGACCATTAGATCATTGTTTTCCCTAACTAAAGACCTCATCCAAGAAAATAAGAAACATTTTAGGATGGTTTTCAGACCATCAATCCAAGATAATGAAATCAGATGGAAAATATTTGATAATGATGAATAAATATTTTAGTTCATCCAAAACGAAGTTGAGTTCTCCTCAAAATTGTAATTTGATTTGTAAGATGGTTATGTAATCAAATCATTCAATTAAGAACAAATAAATTGCCTAAATGTTTGGTTATGCTTGAAGACATCTTCAGCCCTAATGATGAATTCAAAGGGAAAGAAGGAATATAACATCAAAACTAGAAGATTATCAATCAATCACCATTGCATAAGACAAAGAGTTAATGTTTGGGAAGGTATGTGATGAATCTGAAAAGAAATATTTTATCTCCTTGTGTCAAAAATTTAATGATGATTTCTCTTGGATTATGAAGATCTTAGAGGTTTTGACACCTACATTACTCAACACACTATAGATCTTTCTCTTAGTGTTAAACCATCTAGAAAGAAACAAAGGCCTGTTAATCCCAAAATAGAGCCCCTCATGAGAAAGGAGTTAACTAAACTCATTAAGGATAGAATTATTTTCCCCATCAAATAATCCTCTTAGGTGGCTAACTTAGTACCTATTAGGAAGAAGAATGGAGAAATCAGGTTGTGTGTAGATTTTAGAGACTTGAATAAGGCCTCCTTAAAGGATCATTATCATTTTCTCTCTATGGAACAAATTTTGTAGACAGTAGCAAGAGCTACAAGGATCTCTATGTTTGATGTCTATTTAGGTTATAATCAGATCAGGGTTAGGAAAGAGGATCAACATAAGCCCACATTTAAAACCAAGTGTGGAACACATGCATATGATAAAATGCCCTTTATTTTTTCAAATAGGGGTGCCACATTTCAAAGAACCTTTGATATTGCATTCAAGGCCTATATAAATAACTTCATTCTCATCTACTTGGATGAGATCACAGTTTTTTCAAGAGATAGTAAATATCATATCAGTCATATTGAGAAAGTGTTTGAGAGGTGTGTAGAATTTGGAGTGTCTTTTAAGCCCAAGAAGTACATCTTTGTAGTTCCATAGGGCAGTCTTTTAGGCCACATTGTTTCAAAGGATAATATTTTCATTGACCCTGAAAGAATCTTTGCCCTTATTTCTCTCTCATTTACAACTCATAAGAAGTCTCTATAATATTTTCTTGGAAAGATAATCTTTGTTAGGAAATTCCTTCATAATTTTCTGGGATTGGTCAGGCCTATCACGAAGTTGTTTTCAAATGGACCAAAAAAAGAAATAAATCTTTAATATCATTAAGTAGAACATTTCTCAAGCACCCATGCTTATCAACCCTAACTATTCAAAGGATTTTATCCTACACGCTTATGTGGATGAAGCCAGTGTTGCCATGGTGTTGACACAACAAAATGCTAAGTGTTCAAAGAAACCAACGCCATTCTTCAGTCAAACACTAAAGGATTATGAATTAAAATACAATCACATGGAAAATTAGGTCCTTGACATCTTGAGAGATCTAAATAAATTCAAGAGCATGATTTCCTCTAGCCACATCAAATTTTTAGTCTCACATCCTAGTCTAAGAGACTTCATCATGGGAGTGGAGATCAATGAAATAAGAGCTAGGTGGGTGACCAAGATTATCGAATATGATGTGACCATCAAGGCCATAAAACTAGTAAGAGATAGAGCACTTTGTGAGCATGTTACTCTGGATGCTCAAAATAATCAAGAAACCTCCTAGTTTTTTGAAGAATAACAAGAAGAAACCGTTACATATATGTAGAATAACGATAGTTTGATTAGTAACATGTCTAGAATCTTGTTTGCGGGCACATATCCTCCTGGTTTGATAAAAGCTAAGAGGCAACATCTAAGGTTGCAATATGTTCCCAGTTGATTGGAAGGGTTCTTTTAAAAAATAACATTGATGGAGTGTTGTTAAGGTGCATTGAGGGTAAAAAAGTGAAAACGTTTTTGGTGTAGTTCCATAATGGCTTCTCCAGTACACACTTTTCAGCCAAGGCCACGACAATGAAAATTATAAAAGTGGGTTACTTTTTTCCCACGTTGTTTTTGTATTCTCATCAATGGGTCATAAAATGTAAGGAATGTGCTCTCTTCACTAATAAAAATAATACGGTGGCCCTTCCACTTCATCCCATTTAGGAAGATGAACCCCTTTCCCAATGGGGACGTGATTTTATTAGAATGACTAATCCTTTGTCAAGTGTGGGTCATAAATGGATCTTGACATCAAATGATTACTTTACCAGGTATACAGAAGTTTTGGCACTCAAGGAAGCTACTGAATCAGCTATCCTTGAATTTCTTGAAGACATTGTAACAAGGTTTATGGTTTCCCAAACCATCATTTCTAATAATGCAAAATCCTTCTTAGGTTGTTAAATTTTTTATTGGGCTCTTAAGCATGGAGTATAGTTGAAGACATCTTCCAATTATTACCCTCAGGGTAATGGATTGGCAGAATATACCAACAAGAACCTCATCAGAATCATGAAAAGGATAATGAAGATCAATCAAAGGAAATGACACACCAAGGTAAAAAATACTCTTTGGGTTGATAGGATCACATCAAAGAGATCGGTTGGTAATTCTCCTTTTCCTTGTCTATGGTATGGAATCCAGGATTCCATTGTCTATGGAATTATCCTCATTGGAGTTGGATCAACAATTAGAGTTTGAGGGTGAAGGTCAAAGAGAAATCAGAATGACATATTTGATCGAGTGTGTAGAATTGAGGTAGTCTGTCATGATCAGATCAAAATAAAAATAAAGGTTGACCAAGCATTGTTTTGACAAGAAATAAAAATCACATACTTTAAAAACAAGATATTTGGTCTTGAAATGGGATGTAGATAGATTTAAACTAAGGAGACACTCCAATTTTGATGCGCTTTAGAGTGGGCCATATATCATCATTACACGCAGGTGGGCCAAATCTTTTGATTTATTCAAACTTGATGGGGAGGCACTTAAAATCCCAATTAATGAGTTCTATCTTAAACCTTCTCTTTAAGTAGGTTTCTTGCATCTTGTACAAACTTATATTTCTTTGTTTTCCCTTTCCTCGTTCTTTTTTTTGGAGGTTCCCTCCTTTTGTAATGTTATGATTATGGATTAAGTGCCTTTTCCTCAATATTTGTGGTGATTATCTAAATACATGCTTGTGCACAATCTGTATTTTTCACTTGGAGCATGTATGATCTTCATATTTTGTAAATAGGTTTTAGGATTCCATTGTATTTGTACACATTTCATTTCAGTTTCCTCCCTCTAGGGCGGAAAATTGGAACATTTTGGAGCAGTTGTTGCCCAAAATAGCCCTCCCGGGCTATTTTTAGCAACTTGCATTTTGTTTTTCGCTTTGGCATTATGTTTTAACAAGGATCAATAGGTTGTAGGTAATTACCTTCAAATTCAGAGAAAAATGTGTGGTTTCAGACTTTGTGATGAACCCTTAGCCTTTACGATGCCATTCCAGGTCAATTGCAAAAATACCCACCTTGAAAAGATTAAGGGATTTTGCTAGGGGAGTTACTCCATGTTTTACAGTTACAAGTTACAACTTTCACGTTCATGCCCACATGAATTTTCATTCTTGAACCCCGCAAGGGAATATTCGAGTAACCTGGGGGTTTCAAGGTCCTTAAGGAAATTTTACATTTTCATGCAAAATTGCAATTTGCAAGTCAACCCCAATCCCCGCGGTATTCCCTTGTGTTAAGTCTTTGTAGCTCGCTTGCTTCCTTATAAGTCTTCATGTCCCATGCTATATGCATCCCCATTCCCAAGACTTGGTGACTATGGTCAAAAATCTCAACCCCACAAGCAATTAAAAAATGACATGTGGTCCACAGTCATGGCGAGGGACACGTGGAGCCATTCCAGACATCTCTTAGAAAAAAACATCTTGTGGACTTCAAGCCTGTAGAATGAGTGGAATTTACTAGAGTTTCAGGTCTGGTGAGGTCAAAGGAAAATTTCATACACATGGGCAATCCACGCGATGAATCAGAATATTCCACGTGTTACTTAGGCACCCCTCCTGAGATGAAAAATTTCAAATGGCCATATCTTTCGATCCAGAACTCCAAATCAGGTACAATTGGTCTTGTTTGAAAGGTCTTGGTAGGATCTTCAATCTAAAATCAAGAAAATAATATTTTGGTGAGATTTTGTGGGTGAAAAGGAAAAAATCATTCTAGGAATTTAATATGCAATCTCAGGCGGTTCAATCACCCAGTTTTAATGAAGTATGGAGCTCTTTCCTTCTCTTACAAGCAAGATAACATGGGGAATGGATTTGGTAGGATGCCCATCATGGTTTTCAAAATATTTAATGCATTTTTTGGTGGTTAGAAGAGAAATTTGTGCCCTTCTTATTTTATCTCCCCTCTTTCTCCCATTCTTCTATAAATATAAAGTGTTTCTCATTTTAAAGTGGTTGGACCCTCTCATAACACAAGGGAATCATTTAATAGTGTTGTTGGTATGATTTGAGTTGTAGGCCTCAGATATGGACCTCTGCAAGGCATTTTTTCCTTTTTCCTCCACAATAGTGGATTGTGCATCTTCCTAAGCAATAAAATCTATGTTTTGTGGCTATTCTCTTCCCTATCCCGTGTTTTATTTGCAGTCTTACCTCTTTGTTGTTATTTTGGTGTGTTGTGCATGTTTTATCTCATTTTCAAGGTTTATTTTTTGTTGTGCTCCATGAAAATGGAATTTTGAATGTTGTTCTAGATTGTGGCACTCATGTATGCCCTCTCCTCCTTCATTTTCCTCCCATTTTCCCTCATTTGAGAGAGTTTTATCCCCTTTTTTCTAGGTGTTATCACTTCAATTATCTTAGTATTTCCCTTTTATGCATCTCCTTATAACTCTAGTCCCTTGGATTGTTAGATTAGAATTAGATGGTTGAACTTTCAGCTATAGGAGTAGTTTTAGCATTAGGAATAGGTAGAGGAATTCAGAATTCTCCGGATGTCTTTCTTAAGCAATAAGTCTCATAACTTGGAGATAGTCCCATGTTGCCTCAAAATCCTTGGTTTTTCATGACTCAGGGAAGGGTGTAACTTTGAGCTCCAACAATTTTGGCATTCCTAGTGGGACAAAGTCTGAAGCAATTTATAAATTCACTTCACCAAGCTTGATGTGTTCTTGGTGAGACTTCAACATTTTGAGGTAATTTTTAAAGCGCATTTGGTGCCTCCACTAATTCAAAAAACTCATTTTCTCAGGTTTCAGACATTTTCCTCCATCCCTACATTCATTTCCATGCCCCCATTTTCTCATGGCTCTAAAAAAATCTCTTCCATTCTCCCATTTCAAATCTAGCCCACTCCATTTGCAACAGTGGGATGATATCCCCAAAACAGCCCTAAAAAACTTGCCTCTCTTCCATGTAAATGGAGATCAATCTCCTATTGATCACATTTAAGATACAACAAACCATTGTTCCATTCACAACATCAGATTATAGAACATTTTCCTCAAGCTTTTTGTTTAATTAGTCAAAGGTAAAGAAAAAGGATTTGTACATACTTTTGGCTTCACAATCCATTTCCACATGGGATAAACTGGGAGAACAACTTCATAACTAGTTCAAGGAGAATGCAGATGTTATTTCTCTCATGGAATACTTTAGAAAAATACAATGGGCTACAATGGATTTTATCTCTGATTTCAACATCAAATTTACAAGGACTTGGAATAGAATTCCTCAAGAATTCATAACCTCGCAAGGTATGAAATTATTGTATTATTTGAGGTCCTTTGATGTAAGTTTAGCTGTTTTAATTCAATCACTAAGAGGCAGAATTATTCCTCAAGAGTTTTCCATTACAACACAAGATGAGAAGATGCTCATTCGGGTTGGCGAAATAAGACCCTTCCCCATTACTGCCATTCTTCCCTCACCATCAAAAATTTATCCTTTCCCTTGTGATAAAAATAAACAATGAATTGTTCCCTCCCAAAGGCAGGAAGATTTTTTTCTTCCTTGTCCTTCATTTGATGCTCCATAAGTTTATAATGCCCAAATAACTCCTTATGCTTTGCAAAAATCCATCACATCTCCACCTAAGGTATTACTAGATCTTCTTAAACCTTGCACTGATGTTTTTATAAGTTTTGGTATTCTGCATGGTGTCCCTACCTTCTACGCAACACTCACTAAATCAAGTTATCCTATAATGTTGGTAGAACAGGATGTTTGTTACACAGATGGAGAGAAGGAGCAACCCATACAACACTCCCAATAGTAAGTTTTTATACAAAATCATGCAATTGTTTTGGTGAGGGTTGATCAACAGAGAAGGGGACATGTTTTGTAGGATCATTTGGCTTCTCCAATTGATCAAATCAGATTTATTAATCCCAAATCATTTATACCTAAAGGAGAAACAAATTAGAAAACCCTTACTTATGTCTCATCTCCATCCAACTTGAAACAAAAAGATGACTCCATATCTGTTAAATATTGGTCTGATTCCAATTGGGAAGATGAGAATGTTCAAAATGTGTAAAAAGAGGAGTTAAATTTCAAGAAAAATTAGTTATATGTGAAGGACAATCAGATTGGAAGTTGAGGGGAAGATAAAGTGTTTTTAAACACTAGTGTCATCCAAGAAAGAAATGAAGAAGGGATTCCAAGTGAGAAAGATGTTACGACTGAATGTAATGATCCCCATTGCTCTACATGTTTATAAATTGCTTCAATTTTGGAGGATTGGAATGACACACCAACATCATCCTTAGTTACTGCAATGAACCAAGAAGGGCCTCAAGATTTTAAGGGGAATGAGTTTTAGCTCTCTAGCTTATTGTTCGAGGAAGAAGAGCATGAGAATACATGGGTGGAAACATGGATGTTTGTGCAAGAGAAAATAACATCAAGCCCAAATAATCTTGCAGATATCCACCATGAAGAGGAAAGAAAAGAAAATGGAAAAATTCAAAGGATCAGTCCCTATCAAATCAAATATTTGGCTAATTTAAAGCCACCCAAGGAGTTGCAATTGGTCATGCTCACCTCAAATCATGAGGATGAGCTATAATGTGCGAAAGGTCAGCCACAATGCCTCCAAAATCCAAATGAAAATTAGAATGAGGAGGTATTATTTCTATTTCCAGTTGATATTTTGAACAATGGGGTGGGAAACCAACTTTGGGATAGTTTTCCACTCTCATTCAAGACCATGTTCACTATAAAATCAATTACATGGTCTAAATTTGTAAGAAAGGAAAGCTACTTCTCCCTACCTGACGCAGGTTTTGTTTAGCTCCCGTTGTTTGTGGTTAATGTAGGGTAGGTAGGCTTGTTTTTAGCAAAAGAAGTACATTGTGCACACTCTGCATGGTCCACTTAGAACATGTAAGATTTTCATGTTTTTACACAGTTTTTTGGATATGTTGTTGTTGTTTCACATACCATTTTGGAGTAGAGTTCATGTTAAAATCAAATAGTTGGAGCAGTTTCTAAGTGTTATCTAGACCTCCACAGATAAATTCAGGTAGAGTAGAACAATGTCAAGTCTAAACATTGTTTCATATGGGTTCAAGAATAAGATTTTCAAGTTGTAGATCAATTTTGAAGTGTCTTAGGCTCAAATCCATGCCCAATGGATGTTCAAGGCTACTAGTATTCATATTTAGCAGGAAAATATCCCCGAAAGTCACCAAATTGTTTCCCAAAATAACCTTCCTGGGCTATTTTTGGCAACTTGCATTTTATTTTTGGATTTGGCATTATGTTTTAACAAGGGTCAATGGGTTGTAGGTGATTCCATTCAAATTCAGAGAAAAATGCATTGTTTCGGACTCTGTGATGAACCCTTATCCTTCATGACATCATTTTAGGTCGATTGCAAAAATACCCATCTCAAAAAGATTAAGGGATTTTGCTGGGGGAGTTTTTATGTATTTTGCGGCTATAGGTTTCAAATTGCACCTTTATGCCCCCATGCATTTTCATTCCTAAAAACATTGAGGGAATATTCGAGGAACCTTAAAGCAATTTTTCATTTTCATGCAAATTTGCAATTTGCAAGTTAACCTCAATCCCCGAGGTCTTCCCGTGTGACAAGTCTTCATAGCTAACTTTCTTCCTTGTAAGTCTTCACATCGCATGTTATGTGCATCCCCATTCCTAAGTCCCGATGAATGCGGTCAAATCTCTCAACCTCGTGAGACATTAGAAAATGACTCATGGCACACGATCAAGGTGTGGGACACGTGGAGCCATTCTGGGAACCTCTCAGGAAAAAACATCCAGTGGACTTCAACCCCATAGAATGAGTGGAATCTAATAGAGTTTTAGGTCTGGTGAGGTCAATGGAAAACTACAGACATGTGGGAAATCCTTGCAATGAATCAGAACATGTCATGTGTCACTCAGGTGCTCATCCCAAGCTAAAAAATTTCAAATGGCCCCATATCTTTTGATCTAGAACTCCAAATAAGGAAAAATTGGTCTCTTTAGAAAGGTCTTAATGTAATCTTCAATATGGAATCAATAAAATCATATTTTGGTGAGATTTGGTCGGTGAAAAAGATAAAAAAAAAAGTAGTTTGGACATTTAATATGCAATCTAAGGCGGCTCAACCACCCATTTTTAATGAAGTATGTGTTATCACCGAATCAATACACCTTACGGTTTGCACAAGTGTGTGTGCTTGAGCTCACAATGTGATTGGATAACATGGGTACTATCTCCGAGTTGTGGGACTTGCTACTTGAGATAGAACTCCAAAGAAAGTTGGTTCTTGCTCCTAAACTACCTGCCACTATCTACTCTAATGCAGGAAAAAAGATCTAATCCTAATCTAACTTTCCAAGGGACCATGGAGAGAGAGAATGCATGAAAACAAATCCTACAATAAAGTGATGATACACCAGAAAAGGAGAGGGATGAGAATAGTCTTCTAATTTGTGAAAAGTAGAGCAAAGTGCAAACTAGAAGGGGTGATAACAGTTCTCCTCAATCTAGCAACTGCATTCATAACAATATTTCATTCACACACAATGATAATGAATCCCAACAGCAACATAAGATATATGCAATATATATGTAATGAGTTTCAAAGGGCAAGAAGAATGCCAACAAACATAACAGGGGAAGAGAAATCCACAACTTTTATTTATTGATTTCGTGATATGCATAGTTCAATCTATTACAGAGTAACAGCCTGGATCACCATACAAGGAGTCCACTACAAGGGCTTGCAACACATTGGCTTCACAAAATAATTTTTGATAGAGTTTTTCTACTGAAAACTACTTTTTTTTACAATGAGCTCGACACTCCAATTTATAGATTTCTAAGAGGAGGGAGAGAGAGGGAAAATGAAAATCCTGAAATTTTTCTTTCAACCACTTGCAAGATGTAGTAAATGAAATGAAATGATGTTATGTTTCTTGCAAAAGGATTTCCATACTGTATCATGACTTGCAACAGTGAGAAATGTCAACCCATGCTTCATTGAATGCATCCCAACTATCAAATAAAACATTGTTATGAACCTGACCACATTTTCTACAAAATCATCATCGATTTATCATCAAATTCTGAATTCCTTGATTTCTATGTTCAAGGCTTGGAAACAGGATTCCAACGATACCAATTTTGTGTGTTTTCCCTAAGAAATGCAAAAGTTATATCCATCTGAGTGCGGGAAGCTATTTTGGGTCTGTCAGACATTTCTATCATTTGACAGGAATGAGCATCTGATTAACTGGGGCTGAAGATGTTTCCTTTATTTTCATATACCTACCCTCATTAAAAATCAGAGTTCATGCACGTTCCAAAAATTCAAATTTCATGAAAATTGGAGCTCGGGTCAAAAGTTATGGTTGTTTGAAGTTCGGTGTCTGATTTGCACTATTTTCACTTGCATACGGCTATATCAAGCATTTCGGTCTTGGAGTCCTGGATGTCCCTTGTGTGACTTGGGCCGAAAACCTCTGCTTCATCCGCATCACACCTGGCCCACCTTGTAAATTGGGCAAATCGGCCTTTCGGGGAACTCATGTCCCGCGTGTACTATCGTTGACTGGGCCGTTGACTCCCACATTCACCAAAACTCTATTATAGTCAGCTGTTTCAACATTTCGGTCCCCACGCGTCCCAGTGTCCCAACTGTCCCATGGAACGTGTGGAACATTTCGACCCGACTTCACTGATTTGCACTGGGACTGCGGCCTTTTCAGCTTTTCAGGTCCCAGACATCCCTCGCGTACCTGTGCGGCCTATGCAAAAAAAACCCAATTTTACCGATACCCTTGTAAATCAGCCATTTCAGGAAAATCAAATTTTTGGGTCCCAGATGTCCCGATTGAACCTGTGAGGCCCGGGCCCCAAAAACCTGACTTTTTCGCATTTCAAAGTTTCCTTAACATCTTAGGCCCAAATTTGGTACAATGAACCCTGGTACGATCCACCTTGGTTCCATCCACGGCTCCTAGACCCGATTTGCATTATAATAGGCCTGCAACCTCGTTTTCTCATATTTTTGTAATTTTTTACTAACTCCTTGGATTTTTCTTGGACAGGGGAGTTACAGAAGAGAGGAGTGGTACCCCGAAAATCCAAATTTCGGCCCTTGAACCATTTCAACCTGATTGAGCCTGAAGAAACATGTAAGTTATCCAATTCACCTTGAGGGGTGAATTTGGGATAACAATATGGAGCTCTTTCCTTCTCCTACAATCAATATAATGAGAGGAATGGATTTGACAAGGTACCCATCATGTTTTTTAGAAGATTTAATGCATTTTTTGGTGATTAGAAGATAAATTTGTTCCCTTCTTCTTTTCCCTCCTCTCTTTCTCTTGATATTCTATAAATGTCAAGTGTTTCTCATTTTAAAGTGGTTGGACCCTCTCAGAACACAAGGGAATCATCTTACAGTGTTGGTAGTATGTTTTGAGTTGCATGCCTTAGATATGGACCTCTGCAAGGTGTTTTTCTTTCTTCGTCTATTGCAATGAACTGTGCATCTTCCTAATAAATAAAATTTGTGTTTTTGGCTATTCTCTACCCTAGCTTGTGTTTTATTTACAATCATTCCTCTGTTGTTTTTTTTATGTTATGCATGGTTTATCTCCTTTACAGGGTTTATTTTCTATTGTGCTCCATGAAAATGGAAGTTTGAATGTTGTTTTGGACTGTGGCACTCGCGTCTGCCATCTCCTCCTTTATTTTCCTCCCATTTTACCTCATTTGAGAGAATATTTCCCCATTTTTTCTTGGTGTTATTGCCTCTGTTAGCTTAGGATTTTCCTATTATGCATCTCCTTCTAACTCTGGTCCCTTGGATTATTAGATTAGAATTGCATTGGTGCATTTTTAGTTGTAGGAGTAGTTTTAGCATTAGGAATAGGTACCAGAAGTCGGCCTTCTCTGGTGGTCTTTCTCAAGCAGCAAGTCCCACAACTTGGAGATAGTCTCATGTTGCCTTAAAATCCTGGGTTTTCCTTGACTCAGGTCAGGGTGCAATTTTGATCTCCAACAACAGTTTCAAGTGATTTATCCAAAGCTCCAAAGTATTATTTTTAAAATAGAGTTTCAGGGATAATTATAGTGTTTTAAAGATCAAATATAAGTTTCATACTTGACTCCATGCCTAATGGATGCTTCAATGCTACCGATCTTTACATCTAGCGGGAAGATGTCCCCTGAAATTCACCAAACTATTGTCCAAAATATAACTACATGTTATTTTAAACAACTCGTCCAAGTTTTAGACTTAGGCGGATTTGGATTGAAGACCCTCAGAATAAAAAAATCAAATGATTAATCTTCCACGACATGTGTAAAAAGCTTAGTGCTTTATAGCATAAAAAATAAACTATTACAAGGAATTGGAAAATGTAGAATTATACAAAGTTGGTTAATTTTGCGCAACAAAACATGTATTCCACTCAAGAAAATTTGTGGTGCAAGGAAAAGTTATTTGATGCACCGCAAGGTAAAGCAAGCAAGTTTGAGTGGGACTAAGGTCGAAAGACACAAAACAAACATCATGTGGTCAGATGGTTCTCCAAGAACAAAGGGACATTTTCACAAGTCTAAAATGCATGAGGTGAAGAAGGGGGGCACCATGGCATGTGGATAAGGAAAGTTAAGTGTGGAATAAAGGACACACAATAAAAAAATCGCAAAGAATGAAAATTTGATAAACGAAGGAGAAAGTCGCAGATCAAGGAAAAATCATCTAAATTCCACGAGGCATGATAAAAGTTGTGCCTATTTTGAACCAAGCACTTAACCACTTCACCAACGTGAATTTAATTTTGATTGGTACCGTTCATCCAACACTGGAAATTTGATGGCATCCAATTGGATCGTTGTCAAGCACTCATACCTAGACTATGAAATCTATAGTGATTGGTCCTTAGTGTTGGTTGGTAGTTGATTTCATTAATCACTAAATATGATCGGTTCCCTCTACCTTCTTTATTTGTTTCTATAAATGTAAATGCTTAAGGCATAATATGGTTTTGATTTCTACAAGTCTAGAGCTCTTCCTTTGAGCTCAAAAAAATACTTCTCGCAACCTTTGTAACTCACATGTATAGATTTCTTGCCTCATCTTTGTGCATGTAAATGGTTGAGATTCGATATTAGTGCAAGTGTGGCTTTGTTCCTATGAATGCTCTGGTTTTTATGTAAATATCTATATCCTCTTGCATGCCTTCATTCTTTTCTAGTTATTCTCCTTCAAAGTTGTGTGCATCTTTTAAATCTTCACTTATGTGTTCATATATGTGTCTTTTAGAGCCAAAATTGATTTGTTTTCCATTTTTGTGCATCACCTCCTTTTTATTTCATTTTTCACTCTCTCACACCCTGTCTCTAGGATTCTTAGTTTAGGAATTAGATAGTATTAGAGTAGAATTTGGTTAGTGTAGTTTTGGTCAACTGGGGTGAGAGGATCTAGCCCTTTCATTTGAGGTGAGACTTTGATTGAACCCACACTTTTAAGGTCTCTGGCATTGTTTCATTGAAATGTTGAATCCTTAATTCAAGAAGGGTGTGAATTTTTAGGAAAGTGGGGATAAATAATAAATATAGATTAGATATCCACCATAAATTTTCCAAGGATTATAATTTATGTCTGTACAAAAAATTATAATAAATTAAACCATATATTGCATGAATAATAGTGAAAGTAAATAGCCCATAACACATAACATAGGATTTAAGTGGGAAAACCTTTCAGTAAAAAACCCACTGAAAATATCACTTATCTCTATTGAGAGTTGAATTTCACCCAACACTCCCATTATTTCCACAAATCCCAAATAGATACACCTTACCAAATGTATTACAAATTATAAATATCATTTTCTCAATGGAGAGTACTAGCTCGCATATTTTACATTCATGTTTCTTGATTCTACTCTAATATAGCTCGCATCATCCATTATATTGTGTGTATATCACACTGATCTCAAATGATATCACCTTATTTTATACAAGGTGGGTGGCTCGTTATATGGGTCACTCTTATAGTTTGAATCTAAACATCCACTGATGTGGTATGAAGATCTGCCACCTTATGTTTTAAATATAGCTTATAAGCCAAAGTTCTTACTCTTTGGTGGGTTTTTAATTAAGTGGTTTCCCACTTAATATTACAAACCCCAACACAAATTTCAATGACAAAAAATTTCACCACCACACACCACTCATATTGCATTTGCATTGCACTTGAGAACTAGTCTCAAAACAACATTCGACACTTTCTTCGTCTTTGTCCTGCGTTACAAGTAAAGTTCCCACATTACAGGTAAAATTGTCATGACGGGTTACTACGAGCATGTCTAATATAGTCATAACAATGAATTTTATGGCATTATTCCTATAAATATTTGAGGAGAAATAAGGACACCATTCACATTTAATTCCCTCATTTCCATACCATCTAATCATAAAACCCACCATTGAACTGGAGATTCACTCCTCTAAGATGGATATTATTGATTAGGTGAGTCTCTTTTAGTATTCTAAGGGTTCCTCGTACCACTTATGTCCCCATAAAAATTTGATATATCAGGTCTGAGATATATCGAAAGAAAAATATATTGGGAGTGATAAAATCATTTTCATTCATTCATTTCATGGCATTCTTATTAATTGCGTTATGATAAACTTTGCATTTCCTGACGGTATTTTTCCGTTAAGCCAAAACGAATGAAAAAATCATTTCTTGTTTTTTGTTTGAAAATCTTCTTTTTATAGATAAAAAAACTTTTGTTCCACGACATAATTGAAATCAAAACCAATCTAATCTAATTAAATCAAATCTACCCAATCCAAATTAAATTCTTATTCGTTGGCTACACAAGCTTTGATCAAGTTAAACTTGTTTCCCTAAACAATTTACAAGTCAAAAATGAGTAAAAATCCTACATTTGTCTAACACTAATCAAACTTGTCAAAACTATAAATCCAACCTTCACTTTAGGTTTTTGCCTTTTGTAGACACACAATCACGCACTTTGGGTAATTATCTAGTCATGGTTGTATACTACTATTCATATGATTCCTAAATAAGAAAAGTACTAATTAACCCATGTCTTTGGCCACCTTTCTTTTATTTCTTTTACTTCTTTCAGTCTTGCACTCTTACTTGCTCAATCTTCCTTTTTACTCTCTAGTATTTGTCATCCTGGACACTAGCACCCATCTAGGACACCAACTTCAGGCACCCTCATCCCCTCTAGGCATTTCTGTCCCATTTGTACTTTACCCACATTTTTTGGATATTTTCTAGCCGTTTGAGCATCTTATCTTTTTGGTAGTCGGCCTGTTAATTACGAAATTCAAGTGAAGGAATGATATAAATATAAAGTTATGTGATCATAATAAGGGACCAAACACTAAGCATATATTATCTCCACCTAAGGTTGCATCCATCAAAGGCATCTATAGTTCCATTTACATCCATCTAGCTCCATCAAAAGGGACAAATGTTGGTTCATCTGTATCACACTTCATATGAGGGGAGTCTATTGTCTCCATACACACATTATTTACATTTTACATCTAGTTACTTGCTCACTACTCACAAAGTGAAACACACACAAGAGAAACCTGGGGCACAATTCCCCACACACAGAGAACTGCATTGGGTATGTGATGTAGTGTAGCGCACAATAGTAAATCCATTATTGTGGCAGCTGAGGACATTCTGACCCCTCATTTTGCATATTTCGTTTTTAGGATTTGATGTCTACTTGAGGGTTTTGCAGGTGCTTTCTTCATTGTAGGTTTACAACAACCTCAACAATCTTACAGCAACATACAGGTGATCTAAGGCAAACAAGTGTGAACCTCTTACGAAACCTTAGAGGAGCTTTTTTAGCATCTACACAAACCAAGGCACCCACAGGTGCCCCTATCCCTCTCCAGGTGCCCTAGTCCAGTCAAATTTTTCAGATCTGCATTTTTCCAGGCTTCTATGTGATGGTCCTCCATCTTTGTTCAGTTGGTTTCCACTGCAACATAGTCCAGTAACCTCTTTGAATCGGCTAAGGCTCTTACAACCCTTTTTTAATTAGGATTTCATATTTTTATTGCTTAGTTGCTTCAGTTACTTTTGGTATTTCATTGTTTCATTTATTTATTGTTACTATAACATCAGATTGGGCACAATATTCCATATTTTGCATAATCATTTTGGTGAATCCGAATGTTTTCACGCTTAGGATCCTCATTTTTTCTCAATCATGGGTTGTACAATTCCTCAAATTTCTTTGTTTGATTTACTTAAGATGCATCCCAATTGCCAGGTTGTTCTCCAAAAAACCTTACACACCATGTATCTTACTCAAGATATGCCGCCACATGAAATAATTCCTATCTTCGATCATTTATCTAATGGCCCTACTTTTCGTGATCCACCATCTAATCAATCCATGTTGGACTCAATTCAAGATTTGTGTTCTTTATTTCAAGACAAATTTTAGGTTATGGAATCCATGATTACTTCTCTTAAATATGAAATCCAACATCTTAAGGAAGCTTCTCAGGCTCATGTTTTTTCTCCTTCTACATCCCATCCTCATTATATGTCTTCTACATGTGCTTATATCATTGTGCCTCAAGTCATACCATTACTAGAGCCTCTCACCTTTGATCGCAATGCTACACAACATGACATTCTTACTGAGATCTTTAGTCATCAATTGGTCACTTTACCGTCTACTCAAGGCTATCCTCATTACCAACTTGCAAAATATCAAGGTCTCCCATATTACAATTATCATCGAATTAATGGACATAATGAAAATGATTGCTATGCTTTACGACAAAGAATCAAACATCTTGAGCGTCAAGGATTTATCTCATTCGTTGTACAACATTCTGCTACATGCCCATCTATAATTGTTACATCCCAATGGGTTCCTAAATCTGATTCATCTATATATAATGAGCATCATCTCATCATTTCTAAGGTTCCTTCTACAAAGACTCAAGAACCGCCTAAGCAACCACCTCTCAAAATCAATATAGCACCCCCTCCTTTTAAGTCATCTACGACATTACAAAGTCAAAATACATAACCACATCTCAAGTTCACCTTCTTCTATTATCAAGTATTTTGCAGCGTCATCAATCCCACCTAAGTTACCACCATTTAAGATTCCTTCCCATCTTGCTCCACTTCCGTTTCAAATTCATTTGATCATAGCAACTACCCATTCTGCTGATCATCAAGACATATTTCAAACTTCACCACCATCGCATAGTCTTGTTGTTGCTTTTGCCACACATGCCTCCACTGCTTCACGCCAACTTGGTCTTTGGTAAGTGACTCTTGTCATCTTACCCCCTGATGATGCACTCTTGTGCTATGGTTCACACTCTACTGTTGAGGGCATTCTATCTACATGAACCTCACACACTGCACACTATACACTACACATTGCATATCACATATTTCCTACTTCACACTTGCATCACCTTATTCTATACCCTACACATCCTATACATCTACAATATTTCTTTCTTCCTACACACCATATATATTGTGCGCTTTCTACATTATTTTATTCATATTTTATTTTAAACATCATACGCACTATATACATCTTCACCATCATCTTATTACATATACTATATATCGTACATACTTTGTGCTTTCCACACTCACACAATCTATACATCTTGTGTTGCACATTATATCATCACACTCGACACAATCAATACATATTTTAAACCACGTTTTGTAACTCACATAATTTTAACACATCCTCCTAGTACATCATATTATTATTTTCTACATTCTAAACATCATATATCCAACTTATACAATGCACACTACCTAACGACGCACTCTATTCCAATGGTTCATACTTGACTGTTGAGGGTCTAAATCCAAATTGAACCTTACCTCATCACACTTACATTATTCTTGACTCTTAGTCAATCAATCCTTATGACACATTATGTAACATTCTTAACCACCATCTTTTTCATATATTTCGTGATATACGCTTTGTGCTACATCATCACGCTTTTTATCATCTTATTCATATATTTCGTGGTGTACACCTTATGATAAATTATCACATTCACCCATCTAATCACTCCCTCACTAATACACTCAACACATAATTCAAACCATTTCATGATGATGCACTTTAGTCCCTCATTCTATACTTGACTGTTAAGCGTTTACAAATCAAATGGACCTTATCACACTCACACATTGAACTATTCAACCTCTTTCTCATACAACATTCATAGACTAGTGATATACGATGCTTTTGGCTACATCATCACTTCCTCTAGCATCATCTAGTGATATACGCTTTAGGCTACATCATCAAACATTCTCGCACTTCATCTCTATGCCGCATATCATCACTACACATTCATCACATCACGCTACAGACAACATATCGTTAAACCATTTCTTGAACACACGTTCTCGTTTACTATTCATTCTTGACTGCTAAGGGGGCATAAATAAATGAAACTCACTACATAAAACTCCATTCACTCGAAGGGCACGCTACTCCTATAATTCACTATACATTCCATTCCATCCATCCACAACATACTGCATATCTTGGTTGCATTTAATCTTTTTTGCATTTACTTGTTACATGTTCACTTTATTACACATGCTAGATATATATATATTGTATGACATTATCTTTATCATACACACATGCGTGTTCACTTGCCTTTCTAGTTGTGATCACAGATTTTACAGGTCCATTACACCCAACATGGATGCTTGGTGCAGTACCTAGTACCAGTGCCATAGCGACTCCTGGGGGCATCCACTTTCGTACATTATAGGTGTTATTGTTTCAATTTATTTCATAGCACAATACATTATCATACCATACACGCTTTGACATAATTTTTATCTATCTAACATGCTAACGAGTGCTTCATGTGCAACATTTGTTTTGCCAACCTACTTGCTTCCATGGTTGGCCGATACACTGTTTTATTTTTCTTGTCATTGTTTGCGGGTTTTGCCCTATGTCTTGCTTGTTCTTTGATTTCTTGCGGATACGAACTTGATTATCTTGCGACATCGTGAGTAATGTCCAATGTTTACAACCCACTTTTTGTGGTCTACATTGTCTTTTGCTTGCATCTTAGCTTATAAATTGTTTACTTAGATTACATTTCGTATTTTACATGAGTGTTTGTCTTTGCTTGTACTAACACTTGTTTTCCTAGCCACTTGTTTGTGTGTGCCTTGGTTTCTACCAAGCACATTCCCTTTACCCTGCAGGGAACAATTCATTACAGTGGTTGGTCCTCCTTTGGGCCGCATAATCCTTATGTGATGTCGCATGCACCCCAAATGAGGGGGGCATCATTTGGGTGAATCAGTCACCCCACACAACGTTATACACAACACAGTACCGGTACAACACAGTTCTCAATTGCGGACAGGGATAAGAATCATACTCGGGTCATTAGCATAGCGGCCTTTCTTGGATGCTCGAGACCATGGGCAATACATTGATCTTTCTTGGATTCCTAAGACCATGGCACAGTTATACAATGATTCGTACTTCAACATAGTCAACATAAATCTATACACATCGTCTTTTACAAGGCAGACAGTCCTTAGCACATGCACACCATTTGCAATGGTGTTTTACATAGTAAGAAGTAGTTAAAGGTTGGTGGATGACACCAGACAGTTCTCCCTACGCTTATTCCATTACATTGGCATGAGATCGCCCGAAAAACTTGTGCATCGACATCATCTACAAGATCCTTTCTACACCCTTTTCTCATCACGGATTAACTACACATGTTCCTTTTTCACACTTTCAGCATATTTACATACTTTCTTTACACATGTTTTACATATTTTGATCATATACAATATTTGACTACTTGTGGGATTCTCTTTTACAGGTTCATCAACATCAATATCGTCAATAACATCACACACATCAACATTGACATCAACAATAGGTAAATTTTGACGTCTACACATGTGTTTCCGCCCTAGGTTCATTTTCATCATCACTTTTTACACTTTCCCCTCCTTAGCATCCATGCTTCACATTTTTATTATTCCATGCTTTATCTAGTCCCTCGGCACGCTTTCGCCATCGATCTACGTGGTTATCAGTTATGCATCTCTATCTACTTTATGTTACCAAGCTTTCCACTCACCAACATAAAGTGGGGAAAAATGTAGACACATAATCACACAATTTGGGTAATTATCTAGTCTTGGTTGCATACTACTATTCATATGATTCCTAAGTAAGATAAGTACTAATTAGCCCATATCTTTAGCCACCTTTCTTTGCTTTACGTTTCTACTTTCAGTCTTGCACTCTTACTTTCTCAATCTACATTTTTACTCTCAGGAATTTTTCATCCTCGACACTAGCACCCATCCAAGACGCAAGCACCAGGTGCCCTCGTCCCCTCTAGGCGCTCATGTCCCCTTTGTACTTTACTCACACTTTTTGGGTCTTTTCTAGCCATTTGAGCATCTTATATTTTTTGTAGTTGGCCTTTTCAAGGTTAATTATGAAATTCAAGCGAATGAATCATATAAATATAATGTTATCTGATCATAATAAGGGACCAAGCACTAAGCATATACTATCTCCACCTAAGGTTGCATCCACCAAAGGAATCTATAGCTCCATTTGCATCCATCTATCTCCATCACAAGGGACAAAGGTTGGTTCATTTGCATCACACTTCATAGGAGGGGATCCTATTGTTTCCATGAACACGTTATTTACATTCTACATCTAGTTACTTGCTCACTACTCACAAAGTGTGGCATACACAGGAGAAACCTAGGGCACAATTCTGCACATGCACAAACAAAACTACATTGGGTTTGAGATGTAGTGTAGCTCTCAGTAGTAAGTCCATTATTGTTGCAGCTAAGGACAATCTGAACCCTCCTTTTGCATCTTTCTTTTTTACGATTTGATGTCTATTTGGGGGTTTTGCAAGTGTTTTCTTCATTGTAGGTTTACAGCAACCTCGTAAATATTACGACATACAAACGATCTAAGGAGAAAAATTGTGAACCTCTTACGACATCTCAAATGAGGGTTTCTGAGCATCTATGTAGACCAAGGTGCCCAGAAATCTGTCCAGTCAAATTTACCGGATCTGCATTTTTCCAGGATTCTGTGTGACAGTCCTCCATCTTTGTTCAGTTGGTTTCCACTGTGACACAGTCCAACGACCTCTTTGAATCAGCTACGACTCTTCTAACCCTCTTTGTAATTAGGGTTTCATATTTTTATTGGTTAGTTTCTTGGGTTAATTTCTATATTTCATTATTTCATTTATTTACGACTACTATAACATCATATTAGGCACAATATTCCATATTTTTTGTAATCACCTTTAGAAAAATGGTGATTACTCACAACAAATACCATAGTTCCTATGATTACCTTGATAGAATCAACCCTATTGGAAAAGATAGATTTGATGAAGAAAATGAGGCAAGACAACCCGAAATCATAGAATGTTATGATCCTTATGTGCAGATTTCACTAACGCCTCAAGGTTTTGGTGCAACGGTTCATTACATTTGGTATCAGAGTGACCACCTAGGTTCGAGTCCTGGCACAAGTAGCTACGTCAGCATTGCAGTGTTCACCCAAGGCTCGTATAGGGCAGAGTGTGGTCCTGTTATACAGGTGCAAATCTAGCCCGAGGTCCGGGCTACAGAAGCGTGGTGGGATGTTATGATCCTCAAGTCCGGATTTCACTAACGCCTCAAGGTTTTGCTGTAACGGTTCATTACATTTAGAATGAATAAGAACAAGAAAAATTAGATGAACACTTAAGACACAACAAAAACCAATACTTATTCGCATACTCAAAATGGGAGTGAAACTACCCTCGGATTTCAATGACGAGAACTTGAAACATATCCTAGAAAAACCCAAATCAAGTAAAATCAATCCAAATTCCAACAATCAAAATAAAGAATCAAATGAATCCTTGTTAGAGAAAATCCATGTGATGACACAACTTTCTCATATGGCTTCTAAGGTTGTCGAAAACTCAAACAATGAATAACAACAACTGAATCAAGAAACCAATGAAGTCATTGATATCCCCCAACAAGAATCTCCATTAGCACAAGAAGGAAAGAACATAAAATGGATAATCATGGGATTAAAAAAATAAACCAAACAATTTAACTTTGAAGAGATTTTTCCTTATCTATTTGATGATTACATGTTGCATATATCATTTCCTGCATTATTTGAAACTCCTAAATTTTACAAATATGAAGGAAAGAATGACCCAAGAAAACATGTAAAAGAGTTCCTCATGGTATGTTAAGAAGTATCTTACAATGACATATACTTCTTACATCTCTTCCCTAAGAGTTTAGGAGGACAAGCTTTAGATTAGTCTTTACACCTTCCTAAAGGATCCATTACTCCTTTTGTCGACTTGGCCGGGAAATTTTTCGAACACTTTTCATTTAATTTAGACTTGAAAATCATGATGATGGACCTTTGTAACATTAGACAAAGAAGTAATGAAATGTTCACTTCATTTCTCCAAATATGGCGAGGGCTCACTAGTCGATTCCCTTGTCTTGTACCCGAAAAACAACTTGTTAGTATCTTCGTACCAAACCTTAATGTTGAGTTCTCCTTTCAAATGCAAATATATTTCTTTAATAATTTTAAAGAAATCATTGAGAAATGAACTTGAATAGATAATTCCCTCATTGTAAAGGGGCTCATCAAAATCCCTTCTAGGGATCAATCCAATAAAGACACTAATCAAAGCAAAGACGTGCCAAAGTTTATCAAAAAAAACCATAGCGTTGTGAACGAAGGGGTCACGGATTCTCACCACATTCAAAATTTTCAAAACACTCAATCCAAATCAAACAAGTTCACCAATCAACCAATCATCATTCTAGGTAAGGAAACCAAACCTCGTGAATTCAAACAAAGACAATTCACACTGCTTGGAGAAAGTATTTCTACCATATTTTGTCACTTAACAAGCGTGGATATGATCATTTATCCAATCTCAATACCCTTCAAAGAATGGAAACCAAAACCAACATGATACAAAGAAGATGAATATTGTGAGTACCATTGTATCAAAGTACACCATACAAATCATTGTATGAAACTCTGATACTACATTCAAGATCTAATTGACCACGAAGACATAGAATTCAAAAACATGTCAGACAATAAAAATCCCAATGATAAGATAAAGGTTTTTTAAGACCCTTTTCTGAAACACAATGAAAAAATAAGCACAAAAGGATAAGGGTCAAACATCCAACAACATCGAGTATGAATCAAGCATATCATCCATCGATCATGAACCCAACTTAGTTGGTACCATCAAAATTAAAACTCTTGATAGTGTAGTTACAACTAGACAAAATAGGGTTTGGGTGCCTGCCACCAAACAAAATTCCACACCTTCTGAATCTCAAACATCCAATGCAAATCCCACATATACTACTAAATCCATTTCTTCCTCCAATTATCTCAATATAATTAAACAATTGAAAAAGACAACTGCAAAAATCTCCCTCATAGAGTTTCTCAAATCCTCTACCGCATTACAATATGTCCTTACTCATGCCTTACATGAAGCATGTGTTCATAAATATATCAATAAAAAAATAATTCCAATCCATGATTTCCAACCTTTTATCAAACAATCATATAATATCCTTCAGTCCTCAAGATCAAAAGGCGTCAATCCAAAAAATAACTAGTCCTTGTACATTGAGGCCCTTATTACCCATCATAAAATTAAACAAGTACAAGTGGATAATGAAGTCGTGTTAAATATCTACTCCATGAAACTATTGTGATGCCTTGGCTATACAGAAAGAGTCTCGATGCCAATGTCATAATTTTTCGTGGGTATGATAATCATGAGAGATAATCTGTGAGCATAGTCACACTATCACTCAAGATTGGACCAATAACCTTGGAAACCTTGTGTCGTGTTGTGGAGTTGTAAGTTCCTTACAAAATCCTCCTTGGTTGCTCATGGATCCATGTCATGTAGGTCGTCATATCCACATACCATCAATGTATTAAATTCAATATTGTATATTTCTCGAAGGAAGGTATAGACAAGCAAAGTATTTACCATTTGTTGAAAAATCCGCTCCAACTCGTATCATCCCATTTTCTAAAACCACATGTATTGATCCTAATACACTTTCAAATATTCTTCCAAAAACTGGTGTAGATAGTCCTGATGGTGACTCTATACCTTCTACATCTAATAATCCACGTAATACATTTGCTAATCCACCATCTACATCATCTAATATGCTTGCTACTTCATCTGAGAAAGCATCCAAGTTCAAAATCATTGATAAAGGATGCAATGAGTACCAATTTGAAACTGTTGAAAATTATTTTCACATTGGAAACCTACCTTTATCACCACATAGCTATGGAAAATCAAATGCTTCCCATGTACAAATAGCTCCCATATACAAACTTTGAAAATGTGTTTTTGGATGATTCAGCTACTTATAAGATGAGATAATTCAAGGTTCTAAGAGATCTTGGTTGTATGATGATAGGTTCACTACATTTTATCAATCACTTGAACATGTCATAGGAAACAAAATCATGAAAAATATGTAATGAAAGGGAAAACGTCTTGGAAAGAATGAACAAGGTCATCTAGATCCCGTTATCCCATTAGAAAAGCTTAACTCATATGGTTTAGCTTACAACCTTGATGCTTCTGTGTGCGAAGTGTCTGCTCATACAACGACTAATGGTGAAGATAATGAATCTGATATTGAGACAAGTTCCGCACATGAACTCTTTGAGGACCTTATTGATACAATAATTTTTGACCAACTTTTTGTTAGAACCATCACCTTTGACATTGTCTACCCTACCCTTATTGATCAAGACCAATCAAATCATGTCTTTATGGACCTCTTCCAAAACAATGAGGCCATTGAGGAGTTTTTTGAAACTCGAGATCACATACCCCCTTTTGATCACAATAAGGGATTCAATATTAATCTGGATGCTACATCCTACTTGGGGAAGAGCTTAAAAATCCCTATTCACCAAAATCAGAAAATAAAAAAATAAAAAAAGGAAAAAAGATCTCACATAGTGAAAACCTCATCAAGACGCTATTTGAGAAGTAAAAACAACAAAATAAGAAACATAAAAAGAATGCATCTCCTAAATAAAACCTTTTTGAGACGCTGGCAAGAGAGGAACCTCAAACACAAACAACATAAGATCTGAATCAACCTCTAGAATCCTTCATAGACAAGGACATTATTCCTATGAACCACCTATCCATAGGTACTCTCTACAGTGGGGAATGTTTCTTGTACATTCATCCCATCTAGGTTATCCTAATTATCTAAAAATAATTCTAAACTTTTCATAGATTAGTAGATATCCCAATCATAGTATCTTCATGATTCTTCACACTCTTCAACTATTTATTCCATGTCATCATGAGACAAGAGTTAATATTGCTCCTACTTTGGTATTGTATATCTCATCCCTCTTGTGGTTTCTCCCATTTTAGATATTTTCACCTATGGTCTTATCTAGAAGCTTCCTAATGGAAAATCCTCCTTCCAAAGAAGTTCTCTCCTTAGTAAGAAATCTATAATATTCTTTACCTGGATCTTTTAAACACCCATCTCAATCTTAGGTGTTGATCCCTCACATCTTATTAGTCACGTGGGGGCTAATATTTGGCGGTAAATGTTCACTCCCAACAAGCACAATGCAAAAACAAGGCAAAATAAATCAAAAATACAAAAAAAATGCAAAGAATTACACCTTTCGTCCTTCACAGCCTTCGATGATGATCCCATGCTTCTTATTGGTAGCGTGAGCCTAGGAAAGGAGGAAAATACCCTTTGTCGCCTAAGTTTTGTCTTTAGCGATGAGATATTTCCTCTTACTGGGGGCATGGAGAAAAACGTATGGGGTCATTCCAAAAGAAAAGAGAAAGAAAGCCTTAAGACAATATGAATCAAAGGTGTTTAATTGTACAAAATTCCGAATAAACAATCTAGATGCCCATGTTAGGAGAGAAAACCATTCCTTAAACCATATCTTGCCAATCAGTAGGCCACCTGCGTGTATAAGTCTAGTCAAAGACCTATAGAGTAAAAATCATCTTGGAGTCGATTGGGTTATCCTCATTGGAGATGAGTCACAATTTCGCACACAAACCATTGTTAAACCTATTGTATTTGCATCCATTAACTATCTCATGCATCTCACGTCCTTCTTGGATCTTTATGTTGAGCTCTTGCATCTTACCAGTTGCATTGAGTCAAGAGTACATTAAGACATCCTAACATTATATCATCTACAATATATTTTTCCAATGGAATGAAATATTAAATATTGTTTTAAAATGAGTTCCCAAAGTACATTTACACATGTATGTTTCCGTATCTCATTTTTCTCTTATATCCTATCACTTCTCATGTATTCTATCTATTGTATCATCCATATTCATTATATCCATTTATAAATCTCGATGAGACCCTTAGTTCTTACGTGAGTTCGAAATGGGCTTGTGGTCACTTTCACTTCTCATGCTCAATATCATAACTAGGTCCCTCACATTGATACCTAGTCAAAAACCCCCCAAAAAGAAAATATTCCAAATCTACCAAAAACATCAAAAATTAGTTTAAAATATACAAAAAAAAAGAGAAAACCATCCAAAAATCTAAACATTTGCAAAAACCAAAAATCTCAAAAAGTAATACATTGACTCATATCCTGGTGTTCGTTCCAAATATACTACAAACCTCAAAACATCCTAATACAAATCCCTTGTGTGTATCTGTACGAATGAAAATCAACACTTGAATTTCAGGCGCACTCGACCTCTCGCGGTCTTGTCCGGACAACCAATGTGGAATGGATAGATGGCTATGTGGAATATATATAAGGCGAGATAGGCGAAATGTGGATAAGGAAAGATCAAGGAAATCCAATATCTTGTATAGGAACTAATGGAATATGCTCGTCTAAGGTAGAAAAATATTGTCTTACCTGCATGGGTGAGATGGAATGGTCTAAGAGGATGGTAACGAGTAAATGGCGAAAAATATTTGGCTCACGAAAGATGCTCGCAATGGGTTGTGGAAGGCGTGGAAATTGTCATGTGTTTTCCTTGTAGATTTTTCCAGACAAGGTCATGGAAGTGCTAGATGACAAGCGTGTGAATAGGACAAGTGAGTGGACTATGAGAACTAGTTTCGTCTAGGTTGGTTCTGCCAAAAGTCATAGACCTTATCAACTTTCTTCGTTCAAGACTAGCAATTGTGAGATGATGACATGTGGAAGTGGTAAGGATCACAAAACCAAGATTCTAAGGCTCGTGTCAATGTCTATGTGCAAATAAGATGCGTTTGGCTACGAGACTCGAGGATCATATATTTCGTCTTTTGGTTGGTGAGGAACTTGAATGGTCATGTGGGATGTATTCAAACTATCAAACTAGAGAAGAAATAAACTTGCAAAGTATCCGTCAAAGCCAAGGTTTATGTTTAAACCTAAGCCAACTAAGGAAACGTTGGGAATTGTATTATTCTCTGTATAATTAATCTATGTTCCTAACTAACAAAATACAAACAAGTAGATTTAAACTAAGATGATTCAATTACTTTCCTTGAATTAATTAAACATGTTATCTAAAAAACTCTCCCAATTATTTGGACAACTTATTCACATTCCGGCTTTGAAATCTTCATTACAAGTTACGTGCACCTTAGTTGTCTCCTTAGCACATTCACTTGGTCGTTGTTTCCTCGCGTGCCCTTGTGCGCTTCCCCTTCTTCCCTTTCCATTTTTCTTTTCCTTTTTATTCCACTCTTTCCTTGTGTGCACCTTCTGTGCATTCGCCTTCTTGCTATCAAATATTCATCCTGTGCACGCGCCTTGCACTTGTTTCAATCAGCTAAGTCCCTGGCCCTCTCGCGCACCCCGCACATTGCTTTGTAATAGTTGTGCTTTGAACATACGTTTCCCACTCATCAATTTTCCTCATTTCCTCTGCATGTGATGTGATTGCGCTTGCCTTTCTTTTGTCTTTCTTTCGTGCCTCATTCTTCTGCGCGCATACTTTTGCACTCTCCTCTGCGCCATTTTATGCCACATCATTCTCTGACACGTTTGAGTGTGCCACATGCAACCAATCAAAGCGTGCTAACAGGGCGCCGAATCTTTGCAACAAATCAATGAGGGACAAGTGGTAGAAAACGACAAAGCATTTGCACATTTGGCCATCTTTTCCACCAATCAACACATGCTAGGTGTTTTGCGTGCCCAAGAGGCTCTAAAAAACTTCTAACAGCCATATCTTTCATTATAGAGCTTCGATCAGCATGCACCTAGTCTCAATCGATAGTTGCTGACATAGGCTATAGTGCTAGATATTCAAATTCAAATTCTTGGCGGATCTGGTAGGTGAGAAATGGGAAAATGACCTTCTAACAATTAATGAGTAGATCGGATTGCTCTAACCACCTGATTTGATCTAATCCGCCTTCCTTCCTTCTCCAACACGCCAAACAGACTTGGGGAAATGCATTTGACATATTTACAGGTAGATTTGTAGGCATTGAATGCTTCTTGTTGGTGGTTGTATTTCAAATTTGGGTTTTCTCTCCTTCTCTTCTTCTTCTTCTTCCATTGATTCATCTATAAATGTAAGAGTTGGGCTCATTGTTAATGTTGGACACTTTGGATCCTTATGCATTTTGCTAAGGACTTCATATTTCTGTATTCTGAGTCGCAGACCTCTATATTTGGCTCGTGCATGTGGATATCAGCCTCTTTCACCATTGTAACAGTTCTGTGCATTTTTGGAAGTAATGGAAGCATCGATTTTGTGACTATTATCTATCCTAAGCGTGTTTATATTCTTTCTTCTTGCCTTTCTTTTACATTGTGTGCTTGTTGTGTCACTCTACATCCCTTGCAGCTTCATTTTTAGTTGTGTTCCATGAAACTAATCTGGTAAATACGTGTTAGTTGTGCTACGTGTGTCTAGCCTTCTTTCATTCCTTTTCCTTTCATTTTCACTCAGAACAGATGGTGTTCATTCCTCTTTTTCTGGTGCTATCGCCTTCCTTAGATTAGTTTTTCATTATGTTATCCTTCTATCCCTGGTCCCTTGGCATTTTTAGCTTAGTTTTCCCTTTCAGCATTAGGAGTAGCAGTAGTAGTAGAAATAGGTAGAGGAACCGGCCTTCTCCGAAGATCTGTCTCAAGCACGCAAGGTCCCACAACTTGGAGATGGTTCCAATGTTGTCTCAAATAGCTCAATTCTTTCGGATCCGAGACATGGGTGCACGTTTGAACGACCAACAATTTCTGGCATGCCCAGTGGGACAAGTAGTGAAAGCTTAAATTTCATATTGCTATGTTCTGGTATGTGGACTTAGTATTTGCAGATTTTAGAGGCTTGTCTCAACACATCTAGTGACTCCCAACACTTTCAAATCTCCTATTTTATAGTCCTGATAACCTCTCATGAGAAGAGTGCATACCAGATAGAGTGTTGTAGCTGAAGGATCCTTTGAGTACCTCCATCTTTCACTAAGAAGCACATGCAATAGATCTTCTGTGCATGCATATCCCCATCTCCAATGCATCACATGCACTCTACTCCTCGTCAAATCAGACAAGTGCGCCCTACTATGATGCTTCAACATCCTTCTCCTCCTAGGAAATTTTCGAGTTTCACTAGTGGAAGCCTGCTCAATCTCAATGCACAACATGATATGTCAGCGAAGCCACACTCAAGAGTATTCCATACTTCATGGGAGAGAATCAAGTCACCCTTGTTGAACACATTTAAGATGTGGCCAATGTGTGCTTTGTTTACCTGATCACTCATGATGATGTTGGTGTCAGGTTGCTTGTAGCCTCTTTCAAAGGTAAAATGCTCCAGTGGTACCGAAGCTTGAGACTTGCATTTATTACTACCTGGGATGAGATTAGAACGACTCCATGTAATTACTTTAAATACAAATCAGATCATCTATCATTGGTGGAGTAGCTAACTACAACAAAGTGTGTGCCCAATGAGCAAATGATTGATTTCAACATCAGATTCTAAAAGACTTGGGACATAATTCCTCAAGTGGTAAGACCTATAACCCAACATGCTTTCTTGTATTATCTAAGGGCTTTGAATAGTGACATCTCAGTCATGATTCAATCCATGGGAGGTAGAACCTTACCTGCTACATACAATATTGCAATAAGGGTAGAAAAAAGTCTCATTCAGGCTGGTAAGTTGGCTCCTAGACCTCTTGTGCCCTTATTCCTAGAGATGTCTCTAGCGCCCTAGCCTTCTATTTCCAGTTCAAGTGCAGAATGCGCACTCTATTACATCCATGTCCTATTCTCCTACATAATAGAAATAAGATGAATAATTAAAGGCCCCGGTTAGAAACTTGTCTAACAAGGTCATATCATTGGAGAAGTAACATGTGTAAGCTTACAAAGGTAGTTCTAATCAGGCACAAAGCCAAAGCAATCAACCTTGGTGGAATCAATATGGAAATCAGAGATACGGGTAGAACGAACAGAATGATAGATTATATGCTAATGCGCACTTTCCTTTGCAAGTTATTCCTCCTGTAACACCTCTTCCAATGCTTAGCACAAGCCAGACACTTGTTCCAGTTTAAAACAACATGACGTAAGAATTGGATTGGTGTTTTCCTTACAATATGCCTCATAGTCAATATCATTGCACCAATGCCTACATTATCCAAAACACATGAGACCTACATGATCCAAGAATGCTTCTAAGCCTTTGGCACCGCAGAATTTTGTGAGCCTTCTATCAAGCATAGGTGAGCAAGGTATGAGAGCCTAAGAAAATTCCAGCAACATAAGGCATCCTAAAAGCCAGCTAAGGCATCCCAACTTGAATATTCTTTGGCGTACTCGACACTAAAAGGATTTTTTACATGTAATTCAATCATGTTGCAGATGATGTCTGAAGCATAACCGTCAGTACGGCGCCCAAGTTGTAACAGAAAGTACAAGTTGTATAAAAGGAGTTAAAATGCTTGAATCTAGGGTCTACACAAGTTAGAAATATTAATTCAAGGAGTGAGGTCATAAATATTTTGTGTATTTTATTTGGAAAAAGTCAACACAATGATAAGGATCCTCAAAAGTAAAAAGGAAGAATAGCGTCAAGGATTTCTTATCCAATGGTAGAAATAAATAGAGAGGCCACCCCCCTCCATAGAAGGAAGTAGTGAGAAATATTGTAGGAAGTTCGAAGGAAGCATCAGTTTAAAGGTGTGTTGAAGAAGCAAGGTTTCTCATAGTCACAAAAGTCTCCTACCCTGTAAAGTGTTAATATTATAATTTATTTTGCAGATTTTGCATCCCCTCCTTGTGTTATGTTTTGGTAGGTCAAAGGCCTCTGCACGGTGAAGAATTATCATAGCTAAGGTTCCTCAAGCCTATTGCTAACCTGAACCTAAATAAAAGAAAAAGGATGTTGTCATGCCTCAAATGCACAAGTCAGTAGGTCTTCCATTCAACATTATGGATCAGATGAAAAAGAAAAACATAAATGTCACAATATAGAATGCACTTACTATTCCATCCCAATGTGACTTGTTACATGAAGCTTTGGCTCAACTTCCATGCACTGACCCAACTATACTAGAAGTCCAGGCACTTCTGTCAATATCTACCAAGAAGAGGAGAAGCAAGTAAGTAAAGTTGTTAAAACCCCACCCTTCTATATGTCCTTAATCATAGGCAAACATCTTGTCCATAACTGCATGATTGACTCAGGTGCTAGTACTTTTGTCATGCCTAAGAACGATTGTTGATGTCTTAGGTCTTAAGTATAGCCCCCTGACAAAAGGAGTCCTACAACTTGATGGTTCAACTGTCACTACCTAGGAATCATCAAGGATCTTGAGTTAACTCTCCATGCATGTCCAAGTCTGACAATAACTCAAGATGTGTAAATCATTGATCTTACCCCCTCTTTTTGCCTTATGTTTGTCAAGAGATTTTACTACTAAAGTGGGTGGTTACTTGTCTTCTGATTGGACCCATATGTTACTCAAGACAAGGTATGGTACCTGGTTTACCATACAAGCTAAGCCAATATTTTCCTATCATGTAGAGTCATATGTCCCATCCCCTCTCCAAGCCAACTGTTTAATCCAAGAAGAACAAGTTTCAATTTTTGAAGAGCAACCTCTTCCACCTTCTATTCTTGATCTAGTACTTAATGAGTGGGTGGAGAGGCACCATAAATTTGATCCATATGCTAAAGAGTTGTAAGCTTATGAAACTGGGCTTGGTACTTACTACATTCTTGAAGAAGAAGTTGTGCTGTCGTGCACATGCTCAAGCAAAGTGAAGAGAACCCTAGTTTATGGATGTTATACTTTGATGGATCCAAAAGTAGAAACTGCACGGGAGTAGGAGTTGTTCTCATTTCCCCTAAGGATGAGAAATTCTTCTTCGTGCACAGGTTTACAGTTTGCATGTTCTAACAATGTGGCATAATATGAAGCATTGGTGCATGGTCTCCTTATTGTTGAAAAGAAGAAAATTAAGGCGCTGCAGATCTTTGGGGACACACAAATTGGTTATCCATCAAGTCACCAATAAGTGTGTGGTGAAGAATAAGATTCTCAAAGCTTATAGATAGAGTCTGGGATCTCCTTGAGAGATTTGATGCTCTAAATATGCAGGTGGTGCCGTGCAAAATGAATAAGGAAGCTAACCAGATGGTTGTGCTTGGTTCGCAATTCTCTCCTGCTAAGGACTTTGTCAAAGGAAACACTCAACATATCAAGATGGTGATTAGACCATCCATTCCAGATAACAACACCAGCTGGAAAGTGTTTGACAATGACGTGCAGATTGTCCAGTTCATCTAGAATGAAGTTGAGTTCTCATCAAGCATGCAAGTTGACTTGCATGACAGTTATGGTGACCAAGTGATACAACTGAAGACAAATAAGTTTCCTATAGGGATGGTCACCTTAGAAAAAATGTTTAGCCCTGATGATAAGTTTAAGGGTGAAGAAAAGTATATGCACACCGCGCAAAAAAAATTGTTCCCTAGTCATTATTGTGCGCGGAAAGGAGTTGTTGCTCAGTAAAGCTTTCATGCATGATGAAAAGCAGGCCTTCATCTCTCTCTATCAAAAATACAGTGATATCTTCTCATGGGAGTATGAAGACCTCAAAGGTTTTGATCCAAGTGTTTCTCAACACTCCATTGACCTTGATCATGGTATCAAGCCCGTCAAACAAAAGCAGGAACCAGTCAATCCAAAGATAAAGCCCCTCATGAGAAAGGAGTTATCCAAACTCATTGAGGCCAAGATAATATTTCTGATCAAGTACTCTACCTAGGTCATGAATCTAGTTCCGGTGTGCAAGAAGAACAGTGAAATCAGACTCTGTGTTGATTTCAGAGATTTGAACAAGGAATCTCTAAAGGATCATTATCCTTTGCCTTCTATGGAGTAGATTCTGCAGACTATGACCAGCGCGCAAAGATTCTCAATGTTAGATGAATACTCGGGGTTCAATCAGATTCTGGTCAAGGAAGAGGATCAATTCAAAACAACATTTACAACCAAGTGGGGGACATATGCATATCAAAAGATGCCCTTTGGTCTGTCAAACACAGGCACAACATTTCAGCGCGCCATGGATATTACATTCAAAGGATATATCAATGAGTTCATCTTGGTCTACCTTGATGATATCACAGTTTTCTCAAAGCAAAGCACGGATCACATGACGCACCTGGAGAAAGTCTTTGAGAGATGCAAAAAATATGGGGTATCTCTCAACCCCAAAAAATGCAACTTTGCAGTGGCATAAGGAAAGCTTCTGGGCCATGTAGTTTCAAAGGATGGCATTGCAATCAATCCTAAGTGCATATCGACCATCCTGTACTTGTCCTTGCCAGCACACAAGAAAGCTTAACAATCCTTCCTTGGAAAAATTAACTTTGTTAGGCGCTTTATTCCTAACTTTACAGGACTGGTAAGGCCAATCACTCTCATGCTCAAGAAAGGACACAACTTTTAGATGGACAACATAAGGAAAGGAGAGCTTCAACAAGATCAAGCAAGAAATTGCTTGTGGGCCAACACTCATCAACCCAAATTACTCAAAGGATTTCATCCTTTATGCTTATGGCGTTGATCCAAGTGTTGTTGTTGTCCTAACACAAGAAAATGAACAAGGGCTGGAACAACCAGTGGATTTCTTTAGCCAGACACTGAAGGATTATGAATTAAGATATAGTCACATGGAGAAACAGGTCTATGCCATTATGCATGCGCTCAAGAAGTTCAAAAGTATGCTCGCCACAAATCATATCAAGGTGTTAGTCTCCCACTCTTTTGTTAGAGACTTCATCATGGGAGCATAAATCAGCGAGAAGAGAGCATGATGGGTGACCAAAATCATGGAGTATGATGTGACTATCAAAGCCACCAAGCTTGGTAAGAGGTAAGTGTGCTCTGCAAGAAGCTTGCTGAGGATGAGTAGCAATGAACCTAAGGCTTCCTTGTTTCTGGATGAGGATCTCCCGCACGCAGAATTTGAGTAGAATACAGATCCTGGCGTGCACGACTGGATGAAGGACATGATCACATTCCTTTCCAAGGGCATATACCCTCCTGGTTTAAACAAGGAAAAGAGAATACATCTAAGGTTACAATCTATTCCTTATGTTTTGATTGATGGTATTCTCTTCAAAAGGAATCTTGATGGCGTGTTGTTAAGGTGTATCGACGATGCACAGACTGAAAAAGTGTTAGCAAAATTTCACGATGGATTCTCTGGTGGACACTTCTCTGCCAAGACTACAACAATGAAGATCATAATGGCATGTATCTTTTGGCCTACTCTATTTTGAGATGCATGTAAGTGGGTTGGAAAATGCAAGGAATGCACTTTATTTTTCAGGAAAGAAGAGATTGATAGTGCTTCCCCTCCGACCAATTCAAGTGAATAATTTTTTTTTGCAATGGGGTCTCAACTTCATAGGCATGATTAATCCACCTTCAAGTGTTGGACATAGATGGGTGCTGATAGATACATACTACTTTACCATATGGAAAAAGGTTGTAGCACTCAAGGAATTAAATGAGTCAGTCATCCTTGAATTTCTTGAAGGTATAGTCACAAGGTTTGGAATTCCTCAAACCATTATCTATGATAATGCAAAATCCTTCCTTGGCACTAAAATCAATGATTGGGCTCTAAATCTGGCCATCTATATGAAGACTTCTTCAAACTATTACCCTCAAGGAAATGGTCTAACAGAATGAACAAATGAAAACCTAATCAGGATCATGAAGTGCATAATGAACATAAGCCAAAGACAATGGCATATAAAGGTCGTGCACGTGCTCTAGGCAGATAAAATTAAAATTAAAAAGGAAATAATAACTTCTCCTTACAAGCTTTTTTATGGAAAGGAGGCTACTCTTCCTTTGATGCTTGAGTTGAACTCATTAGCACTTTCCCAACAGCTAGAATTTGAAGGCGCAGACCAGAGAGAAATCAAAATGGCAGAGCTAGTTAATCTTGAAGAATCAAGGAATTCTGCCATGATCAAGCTAGAACAACATCAGCAAGCAAAAAATAAGTGGTTTGAAAAAAAGGATAGGCCTCAAGCTTTCAAAGTTGGGGACTTGGTCTTGAAATGGGACGCTGACAGAGCTAAACCAAGGCACCATTCAAAGTTTGATGTACTTTAGAGTGGCCCATACATCATTAGTTCATGCAAGGAGGCTAACTCTTTCGAGTTAACTCATCTTGATGGAAGTGCACTGTAAATCCTAGTAAATGGGATCTATCTCAAACCCTTCCATTAAGTTTGTTGCATCATTTTGTATATATTAGAGTAGTTTTAATTCCTCCAAGTGTGTTATGTGCACATTGTTTGTTTGTACATAGTTCTTTCTTCTCGCATGCTTCTTGCACACACTCTTCTTTTACTTCCAGGATGTCGGTCTTCTTTCAGCAATTTTGCAGGATTCAGAATAGAGCTATGAAATGATTCAAGTGATTCTAAAGGGAAGTTTTCTTTTCAAAGCTGAAGATCAAAATTTCATGATTACACAATAGACTCCATGCCCAATGGATGCTATAGGCTACTGATTTCCTTCATCTAGCAGGCAGATGGCCTTGAAAGTCACCAAAACTATTATCCAAATAACTCTCCTAGTTATTTAGACAACTTATTCACATGATGGCTCTTAAATCTTCATTGCAAGTTGTGTACACCTCAGTTGTCTCCTTGGCACATTCACTTGGTCATTTGTTTCCTCATGCACGCCCTTGCACGCTTCCCCTTCTTCCCCTTCCATTTTCATTTTCCTCTTTGTTCCACTCTTCCCTTATGCACACCTTCTTACGCATTCACCTTCTTCCCAACAATTATTCATCCTATGTGCACCCCTTGCACTTGCTTCAATCAGCTAAGTCCTTGGCCCTCTCACACACCCCACACATTACTTTGTAATAGTTGTGCCTTGACCATACGTTTCCCGCTCATCAGTTTGCCCCATTTCCTCCACACGTGATACAATTGCACGCGCCTTCCTTTTGTCTTTCTCTTGCGCCTCATTCTTTCACATGCATACTTTTGTGCCCTCCTCTGCACCATTTTGTGCCACATCATTCTCTGACATGCTTGAGTGTGCCACACACAACCAATCAAAGCATGCCAATAGGGTGCTGAATATTTGCAACAAATCAATGAGCGACACGTGGCATAAAATGATAAAGCATTTACACATTTAGCCATATTCTTGACCAATCAGCGCGTGCCATGTGTTTTGTGTGCCTAGATGACTCTAAAAAACTTTTGACCGTAATATCTTTCACTACAGAGCTTCGATTGACGCATGCCTAGTCTCAAGTGATAACTGCTAACGTAGGCTACAATGCTAGATATTCAAATTCAAATTCTTGGTAGATCTGGTAGGTGATAAATGGGAAAATGACCTTATGGGAATTAATGAGAAAATTTAATTACTCCAACCACCCAATTTGATCTGATCCACCTTCCTTCCTTCTCCAACATGCCAAACAGACTTGGGGAAACGCATTTGACAGATTTGTAAGCATTAAATGCTTTTTGTTGGTGGTTGTATTTCAAATTCGGGTTTTCCCTCCTTCTCTTCTTCTTCTTCCATCGATTCATCTATAAATGTAAGAGTTGGGCTCATTGTTAATGTTGGACACTTTGGATCCTTATGCATTATGCTAAGGACTTCATATTTATGTATTCTGAGTAAATGACCTCTGTATTTGGCTCATGCATGTGCATATAAAGAAATCGAGAAAGCTTAAGGAAAACCAAGTACATCCCCAACTTGGAATTTGTAGAACTATGACAAAGCCAATGATGGATTACTTTGTTTCCTCGTCATCTTCTTTTCCAACTTAGTGCTCAGATAAATTCAGGGAACTGTGTTGGGTAGTGCAGAAGTAGTGAAGAAGTGCTGGAGCAAGGGTGGGTTACAAGCAGTCTGGTAGCAATGCGGGTAAGAGAATAACAATGTAAGAGAACTGGCTTGATAGTGTATTTCCTAGCAAGCTTACGACAACATAACGATGCAATTAACAACAAAAATCTCCAACCAATGCTTCAGGTAGAAGCGTGGCTCTTATAAGAAAGTCGCTGGGAAATGGTCTAAGCCATTTGGTAGTAATGGGATGCCACATCACACAAAAGAAGGGAAGTTAACTCATAATTAGCAATAGAAGAGGAAGAGAAGGTTGGTACGCATCCATCAAGCATACAAACAGTCAATTTGACCAAGAAACGTGCACAAAAGGTGAGTTGGAGAAAAGTAACATGTGCCCAAATCACGAAAGAAAATCTCAGTCAAAACGCGTAGGATCGTCGGTCTACGTAGACCGGTGGTTACGCAGCCACAGGTGAGGGTAGAACGGCGGTTGTGTAACCGTCGCGTTGGTTCCTTCACTTAAAGTCAAGTGCCAAGGAAAAACACCGCAAAATGATAATAGAAGGGAGGAAAAGGACAGGAATGACTAAGGAAAGAATACTAAGATACAAATATACAAATATACACTGCAAATAGGAAATAGGACTCTAACACCATTGAAAAAGATAATCATCATCATAGGGGACTTTTAACCGTTTCCAACAATGTAGCACATGAAAAAATTGTTAGGTTGTGGAGCCTATTTTCATGTGAGGAAGTGTTGAAGACTATACACTAAAAGTATTGTACACTTTCCATAGTTGTTTTGGGCCTTAAAACGTGCCCGATATATCAAGAAACGTGATTTTCTCATATGGGCGGGTTTTTTGACCCATAGGTTTATGGGACGGTTTTGGCCCATGGTTTTGATACCCACGGTTTTGTAAAATTGCTTAAGCAGTTGTCTATTTATATGGTTTTATGCATATGGTAGGATATTGTAACATTGCAAATGTGTTTTGAATTTGGGTGTGAATTCTGTAGAGTTTGTTGAGCATATCTCCAAACAGATCTGGGTATTATATTGAGAGAGCGGTGGCTTGTAATAAAATCTGAGCAAGTGATTCTTGGTGGATGTAGCCCAAATTGGGTGAACCACGTTAAATATTGTCTCTTTGTATTCTGTTATTTTATTCTGCACTTTTATTTGAGATCTGTAATATTTTCTGCATACTAATTTCTACTGTTGTGATTCTGTGAGGGATTATTCCACATAGTTTATCCCTTATTTCCTAACAACATTGGGTGTATACAGTTTCCTTGCTTGGGCAATCTCAGCTCTCATTTTCTCCCTTGCTTGTATCCTTGCTTGGGGGAAATGACCCAATCAATCCTGAAACATCTTACCCCTTGCATGCATCCTTACTTGGGGGAAAACAAATCAATCATCATTGTGGAACACATTAGGGATAGAGCTACATGTCTTTATGTAACGTTGTGTTACATTGTTACTTTTCTTAGTTAGTTGTTAACCAATTACAAGCTTATTGTTTGTCATATTGGTTCATTTGTAGCCATGATGCATACATTTATTGTGTATATTGGGTTTGTTTTTACTTTTTTGTTTGATGTGTGTGTGTTTGTTTACGCACAAAATAGATTACTCATCTTGGTTCTTTAATAATTACAGTGCTTACTATATTATGCAAAAGAAAAGTAGGTTTCTCTAACTTGCAAAATCTGAATGAAATCTAAAGCTATGAGAAAGGTCAGTTCCATCACCATTTCATCACAATCAATATCAAATCAAAAACAAACACTCATCGTCATGTCTATCATATATCATCTACCCTCATTAACTAAAAAATGCCTCAAATCATGATTAAAACAACAAATGATGTTTGCTACTAACCCACCCTTCTATTTAACCCTTCTTTCAACCCTAATTTTGACCTTTGACCCTTTGTTTCTCATTTTATGATCTTGTTTTGCTCGTTAGTCACATGGCAGTCTCTTATTCCTCCTATCAAGTGGTTATCCAACGCTTTATCGCATCACCCATCCACTCGAAGGGGGACTCTCTTGCCACAATCTAGATCCATTGGGGCATCCAAATGATTTATTGGGGAAAATCAAGCAATCCATAACACTTATTTGTCATTCATTAACTAATTTACACATGTCTACTCTCTTCAAAATGTTATTACTTCGTAATAACACTTTAAAGAGGGGCAAATGTAGAATCCCTAAATGTACCCATTATGCATTATAATGTCCAAAAACAATACTAAATCCATTATTCACCCATATCCCACTTCTAGAATTAATTAATTAATTTTATTACATTCACTATACATATACACCCCTTTGGCTAATTTAAGTAGTTATTTAAACAAATAAAACAAATTAAATATCCTCACTATCCACTCATCTACACTTCATTGGTCACTTTACTTGAGTTGACTAAGCACTGCCACTTGAGCACCTACTTTGGTGAGGTGGCTCGAGTCAAGTTGTAGAATTTTACAAACATGGAAGCAAATATGCATGTACACTTTGGAATAATTCAAAAACCAACCAATTTGGAATAAAATCACATTTATTCCTCATTCAAATGGACAATTGCTCAAGAATAAATCAACCATGCTAAATAAAGCAAAAGGAAATTAATAGCTTGCAACTCAGTCAATTCCACCTTCCTTAATCCATGGCTTCTTCTTCATCTATAAATAAGAAGCTCCATTCCTCTCAAATGATCATTGGAAGCTTGAGGAATTTGCATTGTTACTCTGTCAATTTGCCATTAGAAATCACTCTTGCATACCACTATGTTGTCCATTTGATCATCCAATCATTCATCCACTCAATCAATCAATCACCATTGCTCGTAGCTTGGCTTTATTCCATTCAGCCACAAATCAAAGAAATCAACTTCGTAGAGGATTCAACAAGAGTGTCACTTGACCCTACTCTTCGATCTGATCCAATCTGAGGTGACAAGGATTTTGCTTGGGAAAGGTTTTCATTTCATTTGTTTGTTTGTTTGTTACCATGTTCCTCATTTTTACTTGTTCGCAGCAGGGAGGATTGCCCCTAGGTTGTAACTATTTTTTGATATTTTTTATGTTTCTCCACCTTAAATGTGCTTAATCTTTCATTTGTTCTCTTAAGACTAAAACAACCTTGAGAAACATCAAAGTGGGATAGCTTCTTGACCTTAACAACATACAAGCACAATACACTACAAAATACTCACATTGTAAAAATAAACACATCACAGTGTAGTATTAATCGCAAAACCTAATGGAGAGAGAGGAAACATTTTTAGGTTATTTGAATGATTTGTAGCAATGGGCGGGCTACCTGCTTCCATGTTACCTAGCTCAATTATTTGATTTTAATTTATCATTCAACCAACAAAAATATAGGCATCATTCGATATGATGAATGTAAATCAAATAGCATAATAATAACAATAATCATCATATAATCATAATCATAATATACTTCCCTACTACTATTGAACAAGTGATTCTCATCAATGCCTCCAAGGCCCTAAAAATCATATTAGTACTAAAACCAAGTATGCATATGCATATATCCAAAACAACATATAGTAAACCATAACATCTCATGATCACCTCATAAATGTCAATCTGACCAATCAGCTATAATAAGCAGCATACCTCCTCTAAATGGAGCAATACAACACGATATGAATAATGTCTAAATAGTGTGAACCAATATGCACTTATTCAAGTTTCTGAAAATATCCAAAAGGTGGGAAATTAAAGTTGCCATTAATGTGGAAGGTGGTCATGCACCATAAATACATTGGTCATCTGGGGTAAAAGGGGTGATGCCACATTTTCATGATTTGCATTGACAGATCAAAAGATCTATTAGCTCTATTCTTCTTTTGATCCTCATAGTTATCTATCACCCATTACATGTCAGACCACATGCTAACCTAGTCTCCATCCTATCAGTTCACCAAAACTACACACCCATGCCTTGGAATATCTCTAAAATTTGGGGCCAACATCTCCCCGAAATAAGTTGCTTACTAGTCCCCCGACAAGCCCTTATCTTCGCTCTTCAAAAATTTAAGCACATATACGTACAATCTTGTTTGAAATGTGCTCCGCTTGAGGAGTGTGCCCTTCATTTCTTCTATGATTTGTGGCAACTTTATGGATAAGTACTCTCCCTAATCTTCTTTTTTCACAAACTCATGTGCTACCTTGACTTTAGGTCAGAAATGACCCTTAACATTTTTAATGTCTTCTACCTCCTCTAAGGCTTGTATTAGTATATTTCTAAGCATTTCCCCTATGGTGGTTTGTTTTTCCTCTATCTGATCTCTTAGAGCCTTATCCTCATTTCTCATCTTCATTCGCTTAGTCTTATCATAGATTATGAAGATTTGACCCTCAAGTTCCTTTTTCCTTTGCACATCATCATTGAATCATTCCACAACCATTGCCTCTACATGATGAGCATTTGTGACCACCTAATTGGCCACTTTTGTTTGCTTTCATAGTTTAGAAAAGGTTTCGTCACAAGAGGCTAGTTGCACCTTAATTTATTTCCTTGATACCTCAGGTATATCCTATCTCGGCACCTAGAAAGGTATATGTATGAAAACTTAATCAATCAGTAACTCCTTGTATGTTAATGGGGTATTTCCCCATGAGGAGTTGGTTTTCCACAATCCTTTTTTTCCATTATTTTGCATAAAGATTCTTTGTGCACCCCTCCCATTATTGGACCTTTTTAGCAACTTCTACTCTACTTTCTCATCTTGGTACAAATAATTGTCCCTCCTTTGGGTGGTATGTCAGTTTTCTAGGCTCTTCCAACCAACTTTAGCTACAAGTTTCATGAGCAGCTGGAGGATTGTTCTTTAGTTAGCTATTCGGAGTTCACAAAATTGATGTTCTCCTTACCTAGCTGATTTATCTCAACATCCTCCTCCAGTGTTGCATCCATTACCTTGAATTGAGGTTCATTAACATAGGTCTCTATTTGGAAGGAGAGTTTGCACATCCAACTTGACGCTCCTAATTGGTGCATAAAGGAGCCATAAATAGAATTCTTCAACCTTTCTCCCCTTTTGGTATATCACCTACGCTATCTCTGACTCTTTTTTGGGGTTTGAGGAACCCTTAGGGATCTCAATCAATATTTTCCCTTGCTTTCTTAGCACTTCCAAGCACACATCCTCATCCATGAACTTTTCACAGTCTACTTTTGAGTTGGATCCATGAAGGTCTATGGGCACACTAGGGGATGCATATGTCATCACACTCTTTCTTCTCTACTCATATTTTTTGTTCTCTTAGCCCAAGAACCTTTCTTTTGGTTGGCCAACCTCTGTCTTATCTTGTTCGGGGCACTCTTCTTCATGCCTTGGATCTGCATATGACTTACCCCTAACTCTTCTTGTTGTGGCACGTCCTTCATGACATTGTCCATGTTCCTTTAATTTTGCACACCACTCTCCTCATGCTCTTCCTTATGTGTCTCCCCAAACTCATCCATGTTGGGTCCTTTTGCAAACCCTTCCCCAAGTCCCAGCGTATTCAATCCTTGCATTTCCTCCATATGTACAGGGAGTAGTATAGTGTAGAGGAAGCTAATGTGGGTTTTGTAAATGTGGCCCCCAAAATCCCCATCTGCATTGGCGTCAGACTAGATCTAGGTTCCATAAATGTTCTCATCAAGGGAATGGGTATTGGTGTTGGCATTAAAGGCACGGGTCTCATTGGCTGCATTGGGGGTGCATTTCCAAGTGGTAGAATCATGGGCACAAATCCTACCTTAGGCATCATTGATATATATCTTATTTCCCCTTGTTGGCGAGACTTCTGCGAGTGAAGTTGTGAGCTTCCCTCACCCATGTTGCATGGATTTTTCGGGTTTTGTGTCATTCTACTTGTTGACACTGGGCTTGTCCTGCTCCTTTCTTGGGATGTTGATTGGTGGTTCTCTTCTTCACCCTCATAGTAGATGACTTACATCGTGTGCGTTAAATTCTTCTTCATCTTGTGCGTGACCATGACTTATTGCATGTTCTTTTTAAATAGCCTTAGAATATAAGTGGCCGCTTGGTTGGACAGTTATTTGCCACTTGTTTTGTAATGAATGGTGTACTGCTCTTTGATTGTACGTGAATCATCATTAGTATCATTATGATCCTCCACCTTTCCGATTGGACCGAATGGATATCTTGTTATCAACTTTAGTATGGTGATATCATCATCCACATTGGCCACACTCTATCATCAATTCTAGTAAGGGAAACATCAATATATACCCATGAAAATGCATACAGTAACTACCACCAAATAGATCAAGCACCATCCTCTATCAAATATTGTGTGCATAGTAGTGTTGCATTACCTCAAATTGGCATTGACCTCCATAGATAGTCAGTAATTGCCTTGGTATGTGTCATTCATTCATGAAGGTCTTTATGTAGGCATCACACCATTTCTAGGTTCAAATCCTATTCACCTTCTTGTCATTGAGGGCGCACACATATTTCTTGAAGCACTCATCTTGTAGTCCTTCCTCGTTAGGTACTCAAACACGGTGTCATAGCCATCAAGCACTCCAATCTCATCAAACATGATCATGATTAAGATCACGTCGAGCCTACACATGGCACCCCTCTCACGCTCCATCCTCATGCCTTCGATGATTCCATCGGATATATATTAGGCCAACTTGACCTTTGTGGTGGTAATTATGTTGATAGAGAAGTTCTTGGTTGATGTTTTCCCATCTTCTCAAGTGGAATAGCTTCGCACTCACCAAGTGTGCCACAATCCTTGTTATATCTAAAATGTCTTCTATGAGCATAAAATACTTTCCTATTTGGCAGTTCATCATTTATGCCGAGTTATCAACCATTTTGTTATCACTCAATGTCTTTTGTACATGTGTGCCCTCCTTTTTTATACCTATGAGCTTATTGATCAAATGTGCAAATATCTTCTTCCAACACCCAATGAAGTAGAATCGGTTTCCATGGACACGCGATAGAAGAAGTTACATGAACTTGGTTTCAATCCTTAAAAAGGGGAATTCAAAAAGTTGAAACACCATGAGCACTTCTAGCTCCACCCATCATTTTATATCTACCTTTATCTTTCCATCTACGCCCATTGCGCCTTTTGATGAAGTAGTCATCCACAAGTCCTTAAGATTTTTTAGTGGTTTATTTAGTGTCTCCAACTTATACACCTTGCTCTCCCACCTTTCCCCAATAAGACATTCTTCATGAACCTGCATCTCTTGGATGCCCACTTCCTCCATCTCACTTTTTGGAGGCACATGTTCCTCCTCCAAGATGAATATTTCTCATCTCCATGAACGCTTCTTGGATTGTCGCAGCCCTATTGTTGTATCCACTCTCCTCTTCACCATTTTTGGTGGGAATATCGTAATGCGTAGTAGGAGGTTTTTCCTATTCAACTTTGAGCTTCCCTTCCCACTAATAGCAAACACTTACTCACGGAACGCAAAAATTTGTTTTCTTAACCTTACCCACTTTAAATTACTCACAGAAGCATTTTTCCCTACTTGTTCCTTGATCTATATTTTTGCTTTATTTGTCAGTTCAATTCATGTAACACTTTGACCTACACTCATAAATTTATCATGTAAAACCCTAGCGCCTTCTCTCCTTAATTTCTAGAGCTTGATGTGATATTGAATTCCATCTACTCATATGGGGGTATTGATTGTTTTTGTTAAGAATGTGTCACTATGATGTCAACATTCCACTTCTGAAAATGTTGACTTGGGAAACATGTCCAGCCATTTTAACACTAGAGGTAGTTTTCCATTTTTTTGGCCTCTCTCTCTTCCATGGGTGATGTCAACATCCAATCATAACTTTAACCTATTTATCAGTCCTCAGTTGTGAACATCATTCCTTGCACTTTTTCCTTCTTGTAACCCTACCATGTATCCTGATAGTCAATTTTTGATTTCATCATTGTTCTCGCCCTTTTGATCCTTCCCTAATTTTGTGCATGTGGTTCTTCATCATGTGACTAAGACTGTGGTACCATGTTGGGGGCTATTGCTCCTATTTATCTAAGAAATGTAGTCCCACATAAAAAATTTATTGCTGCTACCAAAACCCATCAAAGCTCCTAATTTTTTTCAACAACTACATTTTAGGGAGAGGATTTCTAGCCCCATAAAGCAATTGGGGGCACACAAAATAATCATTTGCTTAAAAAATTTAGGTAGTTTTTTTGACACTCAATGTTTATGTTTAAGTTTCCCTTCTAATTTTTCCTTCCAATAGTTTTTTGGGACCCATGAGACCCCACTTTTGTCACTGTTAAAGACTCATATTTTGTCTTTGCAAAGAAAAATAAAAAATCATGTAATCCTATTAATGCTAAAATATCTTATTTTTTCTCTCACACCTACTAAAAAAATTTACTTGCCCCTTGCGTGGGACTACAACTTACGACATGTGTGGTCCTACTTTTTTGTTTGTGTGTATAGATTTCACTCGTACCTCTCTCCTAGGTTATAACCCTATTTTTCACCTTCTATGTACACAAATTTGCTCATAGACCTTATTGTCATTGTTGGTTAATTATCTCTCGACATGCAGCACATACACTGTCACATTTTCCTTGCCATATGTGTATGTAGAGCTCACTCTAAAAAACTTATCCAAAAAGAATAGATGAACTAAAAATAATGGTGTTATCAATATTTACACCTACGAGCGCACATCATGCCTTGAATGATAATAGATTCAAATTTTGTACAAAGGGCAATTGCATAAAAGGAAATGACTAAGGAAATATTTTTGAGGTGGCTAAAAGAGCCTTATTAACTTTTAAAATCCCCCAGGTCACTGTTAAGAATGGTAGGGATTCAACCAAATACCATTGAAATGCCTTAGGATCATTTCTCCATCAATTGCATGTAGCTTAAACCCACTGCTTTCTAGTATGTTGTAGATGATATATAGGAACATCCACCTAATACACATCTTACCTAGGTGCTTGGCATATCAAGAGTCATATAGCATGATGCACACAACCTTCCTTAGTACTTTTCCCTTGATGTTCTTGTCATTCTAGGTCTTTTCTCTGGCCTTCTCCAATCCTTGGCTTCATCTTTCTAATAATCTTTCTCATCTAAATCCATTAGTTCCTTTAGCATTTGACTAATGGTTATGTTATCATCCAAGTTACCTATGTGCACGATGCAAAGAGATGGCACCATGAATTCCATTGGGAGTATTGCCTCTCTACCAAACACTAATTGAAATGGTGTTATTGCAACGTGCTTTTATGTGGTTTTATATGCCCATAGTATGGTAGAAACTTGTTATTCTGATTTTTAATCCCTAATCTAGGAAAACATTATTTTGTAGTGGCTGCTACATATCTATATTGATAAATATTTGTGGCATTCAATTATCCCATGACAAAAGGTTAATCAAGATGCAATAGTTTTTCTCCTAATAAGTTTATTATTTGTTGTAAGGCTCACTCATCCCAAAATTCAAGTCAAAAAACTGGGAGGTGCAATGATATTTTTATTGTGCTTGGAAGATCATCAGTGATATTAAAGGTCAACAACCAAGGTTTCATGAATAACCTAATTTGTTCTTAAACAATGGACCCCATTTGAATATTCCTTAATTTTTTGTCCGTGGTGGAAAAGGTGACTGTATAGTACGCCTTGGGCATCATTAAGATGTCCACATAGCCCGTTAATTTCCATTGGTTGTATACCTTCGATTATAAGCTCTCATAGACATGAAGTTAAAGTTTTCTCCTTGAAATGCCATAATCTATTAGCCATATCCTATATTGGGAATTCAATCTACGTAGGTGTAATCATATCAACAAATAACAACCATACTCCTTTCTTCTTGGAAAGGTGGGTTTCATATGTGCTCCCAAGTGTGAATCAAGTAGAATGTCTCTTGAAATGTGATGTGTTTTGCAAAAAAAAAAAAACTTCTTTGAAACCAGATGGCTTACAAGAGGAAACCATGGTCTCTCAAGGACGCTCTCCAAATGCAGACTATAAGATAAAGGGTCGGAGATCACAAGCTGAATGGAAGGAACACATATTTGCTTGTATGTAAACAGAGGAACATTCAAATAGAGTTCAACAGCTGAATTCATCACCATAATGTGTACGTTAATAGAATCAAAAAAGACTTTGATGGATTTTTTAATTAACTTAATTCAAATATTTATATATTGGATAAACAAAAATGCTGTGAAACGAATATCATTTTCCAAAATTCTATCCAAAGGGTATCCCCAGATTTATTATTATATATCTATTTCAAAAATAGTGGAAGGAATAATTCAACGGTACTGAAGAATCCTGACTGAGTCTAACCTCAATAAAAATGAAAACTAACATAAACATTGAAAATTTGATGTACAAAAACTCAAACTAGAGAACTAATAAAGGTACAGGGCATTAGATAAAAGCAATTACAAAAGGCACCATCAAAAGACATATGACCCTCCAGGAGCAAAACTTGGAGACCTACGTAAGGCCATTTAACAAAGAAATAAATACGCAAGAGTTGAACATCAAGATATAAAATACTCTTCCCAAAGGGCGACGTTTTCAACAGAAACAAAGATGAGTCTGTCGAGCCCTAAATGTTCACAGTGCACGAGTGTTTTTTTATGATGTGGCATTCCCTAAATCATTAGGACCACTTGTGAGCAACCTAGAGGCATACACCTGCTACAGATTGTGAATTAGGGTAAAAGTCCAATATGCCCGGTTGCAAGGTAGTAACCTACACGTAAAAGAAACATGTGGCATGTCTTTGAGTCTTGGTCGCTAGCTGAAAATGAATGGCGTGTATTTGAGTCTTGGTCCTTTCTAGATCAAAATCAAATTCAAATTCTTGTGTCATTGAAAATTGCTAACACAAAATATAGCACCAAAATGGATTAAAGCATTATGTAGAGGGTAATTCTTGCGGGAGGCAAACATGTGAGATTGAATTAAAATTAGTCTTAAACTATCTCTAACTATGCAAATATGAGTAGTATACTGTGGAAAAATGACAAATGTTGCCTGATACAAGACAAAGCAAATGATTAAAGGAGAACGTGTCTTCCATGTTTACAGCCGGGGAAGCCAAAACACAAAGAAAAAGTAGTCTTCCAAATACCAAAGCTTAGATTTGAATGGAGGGACAAAAAAAATCTGCTCTTATATTTTAAACAATCAATAATATGAAAGACATGAAAAATTCAAATGTTCTCTTTTCATTTTTTGAAAATCCACATCTTATAATCAGTAAGGTACGTTTTTTTCATGCTCACTAACACTCCACACCTTTTCTGTTGCCTACAACCATACAGAGAGTAACTCCACTATGCAAACCAATGCTAGGATGTGCCAACCGGAATCTCAACCTAGGTGTCTCTTGTGACATGGTTAAAATACTAAGTTCGTGGATTCTACTCTATCCTCTATTGAAATGGATTTGACTCTATCCTCAAAGAACCGGTTGACCTATTTGAACAAATTTTTAATTCAATATCTTGATTACCAAACTTCGTCATGGATCCTTGGATGATTTCTTCCAGAGCATTTTATATCCCAAGACCATTCATTCCTATATAAGATATATGTAAGGAGCTACTATATGAGATCAACTGACACTGAACAAACGAAATCTCTAGATCAGCAAACAATTAAATAAAACAAAAAAAAATATAGTTCCTACGAACAATAATACAAATTTTGAGCAGCAATAACACTATTACCAGCTATTTTCAACATATGCAAACATAATACATTCAATGAACTAATATTAGCTATCTAATGGTATTTAATTTTGACAAAACAAAATAATGATAGCGTACTTGCCAAGGCTGTCAACAGGTGCTTTCTGAAAAAATAAATATATCTTCAATTTTGCAAAAATAAGAATTAGTATGTGACTAGAACATTAGAAGAAAAGCAGTTAAATCCTTAAAGAATCAAAATACATTCCCATGTAACAGACATGCCTTCAAACTGCCATGCCATCCTTCTTCGTGCCTTGGACTTCAAATTATTGCAACTATTGACCAATCATTTTTAAGTTTATGGCTTTTCAACTAAATCTACATATTGGAAACAAGATGGACACTTAAAACTAAGGGGAAAAAAGCCTCCGGGTTGCTGAGTCACCGATACTAACAGTCAACATAAAATTTAAGAAAGAAAAAAATTAAAGGGAAAAAAAAACCTAATTTTGGGCCAAATAAGTTCACCCTTCCAAAGTATGCTGCAGTATGCAGCGTATATCTTGAAACTTTTCATTAGAAGCACCTTCAAGAATTCTACCAAATAAAATGCATAATGATCAATCAAAGCCAATACCTTTGTTTAAAATGAACTCCACGAGTCAGGATAAAGATAATTCAAGTAGACCACCAGATTAAATCCATTGGCATGGATATACGGTAGTAACTATTGCGAGTGCTTACCACCTTGAGTGCCATGACTTGAATACCTTCTTTGCTAAATAGGATGCTGCATTTACTCCACCTGCAGCCAGGCAGCCTGACAAAGCCTGCCTTAGGCTAGAGACCCGAACTATGCTCTTAATTGCTCTTTGCATTGAATTTGCAGCCTCTTTTCTTGTTTTAACGATCACTTCAGATACCTCCCTACCTGAAATAAGCAGCAGTTAAAAGTTAAACTAAACTCAACAGTATTTATCAAATTATTGAAAAAATATGGTTTGCGCACATACCAAATTTGTTGACCTTTATCTTCTCTCCTAATTCTGCACCCATTCTACTCCTTATAGCAGGAGGAAGAGATGAAACAAGGGAACGAGTTGCTAAAACACTACAATCCTGGACAACGAACAGCACAACATAATATAATGAGGGGAAAAAAATGCACAATAACCATATATTAAATGAAAGAAATATTTTCCATCAATCTTTAGCCTCAAATAAAGCAGATGCCTTTTAGCACACGTCGAAATTTAAAACCTGAACTAATTTTGCGCCAGGGTCTCCAAAGGATGATGGTAATTTCAACAACCCAGTCTCTGCAGTGTGGCAAATTTGATCTTTATAGAGTGCATGGAAACTACTAATATTTCCCTGTACAATCTTCTTCACCTGTACAATTTAAAGGCTTTAATCTGCAATTGCAGCTGAGTCATAGAAAGGAGCTGTTTATTAACTTTTACTAATATTACACGATTTCTCATTGAACCAAAATAAACAACAGCTTTAGCATATACAATACAAAAATGTCAAGAAAGCATTCACATCGGAGCAGCAATATGCACAAGTAAAAGAACACAACTGGCCATATGCAAAACTATCCTCCATAAACTGACATGATTCATCATAAATCAAACTCGACTAGGCCTTATATCAAGAAAGAAATGCATAAATTTGCTTATCAAAAGTTTTGACTGACATTGCTATGTCATGAGCACTTGCTGAGCTTCTTCGAGCTTGACAAGTATGACCTCATTGAATCGACCAGCATCCCATAAAAGCAAAACACTTAAAAAACTACAAAGAAAGTGTTTTTTCTTTTCTTCAGTCTTATTTTCAAACTTGCATTCACATTGGGTAGAGATTTTGCTAGATTCACATGTGATGGCACATTGGATTGATGAACATTAATGGAGCCTGAATACGAAGTTTATAGCTGCATGTAGTACGATTTTGGGTGTTCTTTTGTTCATTTTTCCTTATAAAACTGTGGTAGATAAATGTAGTGCCCCATTTTATGCCACCAATCTTAATATGCTGATTTGAACTTTTTGAGGCTATGTTTATCATTTTGTGACCCTGGATTATTAGCCGCTGGGTTATATTACGCAGGAGTCTGCCTCCCACAGTCAGTCCCAAAAAATTGTCTGACGGTGGATTTGTAGGACGCCGAACACTGGGAAATGCATTTGATGCCAGAAAATTTGTAACCGGAAAGCCAAGCCATCAATCTTTAAATTTGACAGCCATTTACACATTTCTCATGTTTTTAGCAGGAAAATACAGCATAAAAATGGAAATTTCGTCGGTTATTTGCATTGGAGCTGTTCTGTGCAAAGATAGCAGTTTTGATTATAAGGTCGCGAGGTCAAATCCTGCCTACAAAGGAAAATTATGGGGGACACCTTTTCCCTAGCTACCAATGCAACCACGAAAGCCACAGCGAATGCAACTGTTTCAAGCCTATGAAGACAACTTCGAGTGGGGGATGGTAAGGCAATAATATAATACATTTTTCTCTTCGGCTGCTGCTCATCCATATCTGTCTTGTGCTCGTCGTGACTCGAACCCTGCTCAAGACGTTGAGCAACCTTGCATCATAGCCAAAATCATTTTAACAGCCCTTTCCCATTATATTTGCTTCAGATAACCCTTTTTTCCACACGAATTATCTATTCAAACCCTGTAATCCTTTCTCTTGCATCTAGATACAAATTAAAATGAATGGAGCTCAATCCTTAGAAATGTTAAGTGTAAAGAATTCAGTTAAGCTGTGCCAAAATGGGAGCTTTAAAACTGGGTGTGGACATCCATCAAAGAATTATGGAACAGGGATTTTTTACATATAATAGAGTTGGGAATACCCTGGTAGATATGTATGCAAAATGTGGAAGCATATGCACAAGGCACAAGAACCATTTGACAAAATGCCTCAAAGAAATGTGGTCTCATGGACTGTCATGATGGCAGCATATGCACTAAATGGGTTTGTTGAAAAGACCTTCAAAACTTTTAAGAAAATGCAATTGGAAGGTTTGAAACCAGACTCCACAACTTTTGCCAGCATACTCTCAGACTCTGCCAAAATCGGAGCTTTACAGCAAGGTATGGACATACATCAAGTTAGAATGGGAAGGGGATTTTTGTTAGATGTCGTAACTACAAATGCCCTGATAGATATGTATGTAAAATGTGGAAGCATATACAATGCACAGGAACTGTTTGACAAAATACCTCAAAACAATGTGGTTTCATGGACTGTTATGATTGCAGGATATTTACAAAATGGTGTTCTTGATGAGGCTTTAAGACTTTTCAAAGCAATGCCTCACAGAAATGTGGTCTGATGGACTGATGATTACAAGATATGCACAAAATGGTTCTATTGAAAAAGCCTTGGAAACGTTTAGGCAAACACAATTGGCACGTGTAAAGCATAAAATATCAGGAATAGACATCTACCAAAGCATAATGGAAAGGGGATTCTTGTTAGATGTTGTCGTTGCAAATTCCCTTCTAGATATGTACGCAAAATGTGGAAGCATACACAAGGCATGAGAACTGTTTGACAAAATGCCTCAAAAAAAATGTGGTCTCTGATTTTAGTACACAAGACAGGAGAACTATTGGACAAAATGCCTCAAAGAAATGGGATCTCATGGACTGCTATGATGGCAGGGTATGCACATAATGGGTTTGTTGAAAAGTCCTTGGAAACTTTAAAGCAAATGCAATTGGAAGGTGTAAAGCCATACTCCGCAGCCTTTGCCAGCATACTCCCGGCCTGTGCCAAAATGGGATCTTTAAAGCAGGGTATGAACATACAGAAAATTAGAAAGGAAAGGGGGTTTTTGTTAGATGCGATAGTTGCAAAGCTCTCTCCACTTTGTCCCTCTATATTTATGCAATTTTTTAGAAAATTAAAAAAATAAATAAAAAGAACTTTTGTTCAAACTTAAAAGACATTTATTTTTCAAACTTTATCCATTGGCAAACTTGAACTGAACTTTATCCTCATCGAACATGAACTCAAACTCAAACCCTGTGACTTAGCTGCCAAGTATGACAAAAGCTACAATACATGGTTAAAGCCATAGTTACATTGTTCTTACGAACTTAATGAAATTTTGGTTCAAACCATACTTTTTGGTCTAACCAAACTCACCAAACAAGTTCAGTCAAACATTATTTTTTCTTTTTTTAATTAAAAATTGAAGTGTTTAAATTAAAAGAACTTCAACACAAAACAAAAATGACACAAAAAACACTAATACCCAAACTCGTAAAGGAAAAACTCCATAGATGATATATTTATTTATTACTATTTACTATGTGTAATTGGTTTTTCTTTTCAAATATCATCATATATGTTTAGTATTTATTATTTATATATATTTTATATTTGTAAATTTTCTAAACCAAACGAAACTGAACCTTTTGAAAATTTTCAAACTTCCAAACATTTTTCCCCTTTCGAACATGGTAACTATGGTTAAAGCTAAAGAAAAGTTTATTGAATAAAAAGAGCTTAATAAAATCAAAAGCTTCCGCCCCTAGGGGCTGGCCAGACCAGTCATAGGATGTTGTGTTAAAGCACATCGATTAAAAGGTCTCGAGTTCGAGTCCCCAATTTAAATGCCTTGAGGAAGTGAAACACCTACACCAGCGCCTAAGTTATAGAGGAAGGCCAATTCAAACCTGTGTCCTTTAATGAGGATGCTTCACGAGTGGACTTGCTTACCAATTTCCCTCATATCGAAAAAAAAAATTGAAAAGATTTTAGGAGATTAAATCTTAAAGATTAAAAGCATAAGAAAAGCATAAAAGCTTATTAAAAACGAAAGAATTAAGAGATAAAACTAGCCAACAAATAAAGTAGGAAAACTTTTTAAATATTAAAAGGTTTCATTAAAAGGCAGCAGGTAAAGAAAGGAGTTGGTAGAACATTTAAAAGGTAGGCTCACTGTAAATGATGGAAGTTAACAAAAACTACAGATAAGGGAAGACCATGTGCCATTAAGAAAAGCCTGCAAAGGCTTTAAAGAGAGAGTTGATTTCAATACATGCAGACGAGACGATCAGAAGCCCATTCCCTGGCTCGATGACCGATTCAGATCTTCTGCAGTAAAATGACGAAAAAGTAATTATATACAGAGGAAGCAACAAAGAAAAGGTTACATTTTAGCTATTGCATTCAAGCTGTGGGGAGAGAAATTATATAGATAAAGGAAAGCCATGTGTGCAGTGTGAGAGACTTTAGCTGGAGGAGATTTAAAATTTACTTCTTTGAATCAAAGCCAATTTGTATAGCTGTGTTTTGAAAAGATATTGCGACATTTTTTTTGGTGATTATTTCTTTGATAAAATGGACGTTTTAAGCTGCTGCATCGCATGCTGGATTGTTGCATTTTATTGTTTTCCTTCTCTCTTTTCTTTGCTCTGTATCTGCCATCCTTAAGTGTGCTTTGGGGTGGGAAGTGAAAAAGGGAGAAGTTTTCTCAAAGCTCCTAATTTTTTTGAATTAGCTTTGAGAGTTAAGCAAGGTAAAAGTTTTATCCAGAGCCTATAAGCAATAGGTACAGGGTTATGCAGGGACGGGGGCATCCCGAAAATTAAAAATAAATGAAGAAGTCCTTAGAAAAACGACACCCCAAGATGTTTCCTACTCTCTTTTTGTAAACATATTTTTTAAAAACCTTCTCCAGGCCTGTAATTTTCTGCTACCACATTCTTTTTTGAAAAGCTGCCAAAATTAGCAAATAAGGCTTTTATCTGAAGTATAATGTCGATTTAATTTAGTTACCATTTTTCTGCGGTTAGGATATTAAAAGAATAATCACAAAATTACTGTTCAAATAGAATTATGCCTTCGCAATGGTTTTCATGTTGTGCCATTTTCAATGGTGTTTTCACGGCATTCATGTTAATATTTTAGAATGGAATCAGCACTAGAGACTGATGTCGATATAGCATCTTTATCGTTTTTCTCCTCTTTTTGACTAAGTCGGGTTTATGATATGTATTAAATAGAAAAAATAAAGAAAGACAGAATTTGTTTGTATAAACATTAGAATTTTTTATACCACACCCATATATAAAATGGGATTTAGTAGTTTACTCTATTCAAGAAATCGAGGTTTACCGCCTAAAAATCGCGATTTATCGTTTTATGCCCCGCAAACGATTTACTGCCTGCAAAAAACACAATTTTTGACCTGCCAATAAATCGGCGATGTACGGCGAGTAAAACCCAGGAAAAACGTGGAAAATCGGTGGGAAAATCATGCGGGTTAGGTATAAAAGTAAAAAAAATGTGGCCATTTGTAAGCATTTCGTGGCTATTTTCTCTTGCGCGATTCGTGTTTCAACCTACGACCAAGGTTCGTATTTCATTTTTATTTATTTTCGAATTTTTTATTGGCTATTTTCTCCAACCTTCGACCAGGGTTTCCGAGTTTGTTTATGTTACAGTCGATGTGTGTATAGTTCATGTCGTTGCAGCCTGTATGTATGCATACCAAAAACGACCAGAATATCACAGACCCACAGTCGTGTGCACTGTGTATACGTTTTCAAGAATACATTCGGTTTACAGACGTTGTGGCCATATTCTTGAAAACCGTATAGTTAATAGTTACAATTTTATAGATTATTAACAATTTTAGTGCATAGTTAAATATTAACTACTATTATTAACATTTATGATATTTAAATATTACTAGCAATCACATGTGCACAATGCAATGTGAACGCCGAACAATATATGTTATTTGATTTAGAGGGATAGTTATCACAAATCTATTAGTATGCAATTGTTATATTGATGCAAATTGTCCCTAAAATTACATAGCAGTAATATATTTCACTAAGAGGCATATCTAAGAAAGTGGCAATGACCAACTATTTCCATATGGATGCTTGAAAGTTAGATTAGAACATCATGATAATGTGCAATCATTGGTCACCCATCAATCATTGAATTGTAATCCACATCTAAAAACTTAATATTTGAGCGTTCCCTGATAAACAAAAGAAATTTGTGTGCCGTGAGACTGCATATTTACATATTAAAACTAAATCACTAACCATTGTCTGGATGAAGAAGAGGAAGTTGTGAGTCTATGTGTCCAGAACTGATCCCATCTTACATTATACCCATAGCATTGGGCTTATATGACACTAAGATAGCTAATATTCAAACAATATGCATATGTTTCAAGAAAAGCCCAAAATGCATAGCTAAAGAATGATCATTTGTAATCCTTGAAATTGGTAATCACCGATATCTCCATCTCATTGAATCCTTCAATATAAGCAACAAAAAATAACCCCTTCATATTAAAAATTCGAAAGAAGGCTCTACTTTCTAAATGTCATTTGCAATATGAGAAGAAGAAATTTTTGTGTTGCATTCATTTTAGCAAACTAAAAAAAGGTATTAATGACATGACTATCAGAAATTTTAATTCAATACAAAATGATAACTTACAACTTAATATATTTGTTTTTCCATAAAGGATGAAACATTGCAAACTAATAATCACAGCACAAAAAGTTGAAATTTGAAAACAAAGCAACAACTAATGATTCTAAAAGATTTTTCATGTCAACATGACCTCGGATCATGTAAGCCAAAGCATATAAAGAGAACACAAACCCAATAAGCATATTATTCTTTGTGTATTTGAACATATTGAAGAATCAATTTCAGATAATCTCTTAAATTAATATTGAAGTTAAGAAAATCAGTATATTGATGGAGCTACACTTTTAACCTCCTCCTCACTATTACTCATGTTATTCTCCCTCAAAATGGCCGCCAGAAAAACATTATCAGTTTGCAAATATATTTGGTGTTTTGGTATGGATTTGTATTTACAAGTAAAGGATTAAAGTTGAAATTCTAGTTACTTGTTCATGGCTAAGGAAGCATAAAACCTCATTTTCACAATCCCTTGCAGTGAGTTCCCAAGACAATTGGGGGCAGAGCTCCTCTTTGCTAGACACATTTAGCTCATTGTTTATAGACCCATGTAATCTCGTACATGGAATGTTGTAATTCAATAGGCTTTTAACATATGAATCCAACAGCACACAAAGACTACAATGAACCCAAAAGCCCATATTCCCTGCAAGTCATGAAAATTCAATAACAACAAAATATGAGCAATTAATTACCTCCCAGCTTAAAAAACTCTGTTTAAAGTTGTATGGGTTATAAAACACTGGAGTTTTGACTGAAATTAGTAGCAATACAGATAGTTAATTTGTTGGATATTTGAACTAATTGCATTTTCAAGTTTATTTAGATGAACTATTTGAGATAATTCCTTAAAGAGGTGAACTATTTGACAAAATTTGGATCTAAAATTCAGTAGGGTAAAATGTTTTTCATTGAAGTGGACCATTTTCCTGCAAATCTCTCTTTCAACATTTTCTGACTACTACGGTTCAGACATTCACATCAAGCTTCCTTTATCAAACCATTCCTTGATTGATATATATACACACACTCAGAATTTACCAAGAAAATCTAGACCCAAAAAAAACCAATTCAAGAAGAGAATACATACATCTAGAGTGGTGGAAGCCACAAAGTTTTGTTTCCCAATAGCCTGGAAAGTGGAGAGCCCCTGGTAAGTATAATTAGCTATTATGAAATGGGAATTTCCTGATTGAACAATATAGCTTGTGTTGGCCTGTGAGTAATTTCCTACGTAGGAGCAATTTAGAGGATCACAGTTTGAGTATAATGTCCAAGAGAGGTAGACTAAATATTTGGGATGAGAAGTATGTTCTTACACTTATGTTTTGGTAGGATAAGAACCTTGAGTCTTTTGGATACCTCTCAGCACACATAAGTGTTTCAGTGTGCTATCTTCTTGGAAAAGTTTGATATATAACGTCGGTTGCATGTGTTTCAACAAAATATAGTCTATATTACTTTACTTGGCATACATGGTAATTAGACTATTCAACAAATATACACTCGGCTCTTCTTAGGCTTTAATGATATGTAAGACATTGCCCTAATCCAGTCATGCCTCCCCATATTGTTGGCTAATGATATTCGGGAAGCCTACTCGCATTGACTTGTTGGATTAAATCAAAATTTATAATTCAGCAGCCTAAACCTCAATCAAATATTCATGCTCCACGTAAGAAAACAAATTATTTTCTAAAATCCCATTGGCCGACTACGTTGGAAGCCGTCACTGGTGCCACGTGTCCAAACAGATCTATTAATAACTTACAGAAATTTCTCGACATGCCCAGAATCTTCTCGCTCAGGAATCGGGAGCTCTCCTCTTCTTCCATGCCATTGTAAATTGATAGCGCACTATTCAACTTTAGAACAATTTGACGTTAATCTGCTGGACATTGCTTGATAGTAACATTTGGCTAATTGGGTGGGACGATTTTTGGTCGGAATGAGGCGGTTTCGTGCAGTTTTCGGGTTTTTCATTTTTCTCTTGATCGTTTGCTCATTATCTGAAGCCAAAGATCTCTATAAGGTTGGTGCATGGGAATGTTATAAAAACAGGGTGCCAATTTGATGTATATGCAGCAAGTGCTCTGCTTGACATGTATGCCAAATGCAGGACAGATGATGCCCACACAATTTTTGACAGGATACCGAAACCCAACTCAATTTCGTGGAATGCTCTGATAGCAGGATATGCTCAGAATGGTCGTGGCGATGAAGCTTCTCAACTTTTTAGGGAAACGCAATGGGAAGGGACGAAACTGCGCAAAGGAGCTCGGAGCCGAGCATGTAGGGATAAAAAACTGTTAAAAATAGCAAGAAATCGCGAAAACGTCCAGACGGCCATCAAGCCGCCAATTTTAAGACAGTCGCAGAAACGTCCGGAGGTCCTTTACCATAGGGGGAACGCCTTCGGCGTAATTAACAATTTATGATCTTTAAATATTATTAATAAGTATTTTTAGCCAAGTAATTATTAACTATACATTAAAATTGTTAATAATAATAGTTAATATTTAAAATTAAAAGAATATTTAATATTTACAAATTCATAAATGTGTTGTAAGTATTTTTAGCGAGGTAACTATTATGTGCCTGTGTGTATAGTTAATAATTAATAGTTACTATTTCTAGAAGTATTTTTATAGATTAAAAAAATTCAAGAATATTCAATTTTATCGCTACATTTCATCTTGTTTAAGGACAAAACATATATACCTTTGTTGTAATTTTTTCTTCATGCAATAGTAATAGTATTCTTAATTTTGTCATGCAATTTTATTTCTCTTAAGGCTTCTAAATCTAAGACAATTGTTTTTTTTGTTTTTTAGAATGGCATTGGCATCCGGTTCACGTTCAGTTGCTCTTAGTGAGCCTAACTCAAAAGACCCCTCTTGAAAGCATTGTGAACGAGCAGAAGGCAATTGTGTTGTATGCAATCATTGTGGAATGAAGATGACTGGAGGTGTCTATCACCTTAAGTTCCACATTGCACGGATACCAGGGAATGAAGTGACATTGTGCACACAAGCACCGACTGAGGCTCAAAGAGAGTTGTCTGCTTTCCTTACAGCTTATGCAAAGAAAAAAGATGAAAAAAAAGAGGAAAGTTGGTGCACTTGTAGCCCTAGTAAATTGAAGGGCAGTGACGGAAGATTTTGACATTGGAGCATCTTCTATTGCCTCAACTCCACGAGGTCAGACACTAGGACGAGGCTCATCCACTGTAAGTAGTTTAGCGATGTTTTTTGTTCTTTGAAGTAGTCCCAGTTCACACCCTTCACTCAAAGGTACCGCTTGGAATAAAGAAATACACAATGAAACAAGAATAGCTATGGCAAACTTTTGGTACTACAACATTCCTTTCAATGTGGCAGAAAGTCTATATTGGGATAATTTGGTCACTACATTGACCATTGTCGGGAAGGGTTTCAAGGTTCATACTCCCCATGATTAAAGTGGGCTATTGTTGAAGAACTTCGTCTTAAATACCAAAACTCTTGTCGAAAAGCGAAAAAAGGTATGGCAAAAAAAAAAATGCACTATTTTGTCTGATGGGTGGACAGATGGGAAAAGTCGCGCATTGATTAACTTCCTAATGGCATTAAGTGGGTAGTTGGTCTTCTTGAAATTGATTGATGTCTCCCACCAAGTGAAAATTGCAAACACTTTGTGTGATATGTTAGATGAGGTGGTGAAGAAGGTGGGTGTGGAGAATGTCGTCCAAGTTGTGACAGACAATGCAGCGGCATATGTAGCAGCAGAGAGACTTCTTGAGGAGAAGCACCCTACACTTTTTTAAACCCCTTGTGCAGCGCATTGTTTGGATCTCTTATTGGAGGACACAGGAAAACTCGCATAGGTGAAAAATGTGGTTGAAGATGCAAAAAATATTACGAAGTTTATCTATAATCACACTTGGGTGCTAAACTTGATGAGAGAGCACACCAATGGAAAGGAGCTTGTGCGATCATGGGTCACATGATTTACCACAAACTTCATTACATTGCAGAGCATTGCAGTCTCATTAACATCCCTTAAGCAGATGTTTGTGACATAGTTACCAGTTTCGGAAATCCAATTAAGTTTGGAAGGGTGAAAAAACGAAAATCCAAAGTTCTCGAAAAAAATCGAAAAAATCTGGTTCGGAATATATATACTTATATTATTATATATTTATATTATTTTATATTTATATTACATATAGACAAATACACAATATTAAATAAAAGAACAAAAATTAATATTAAAATTTTAAAGTAACATATTAATTTTTTTACTTAAGTTAATAGTTAAATTAGTTATTAATATTACGTTAATAGCTAAATTACTGAAGTTAAAAGGTTATTGTTTAAAACTTTAAATATTAAGATTATTAATTATATTCTTACTATATATATTTTACACAAAAAATCGGAATCCTCTATTATTATATACTAAAAAACTTAATCTAAAAATCTAACCTAAATATTATACAAAAACTATTTAAAACTTACCCGGACCTACGTTGAGCTCCTCCAAACAGCCCCGCCAAGCACACATAGCAAGCATCTTCCACTTGCGCCAAGCTTCTACAATCAGTGTATTCTAACCAGCGCCTTTGTCCAGCGTCTCCGCCAAATACCTCACCGAGCTCCTCCGCCAAATACGGGTCCACCGAGCTTCTCCGCCAAACTCCTCTATGAGTCTTTAGGAGCAGAGCCAAGAAGAGTTTTTTAGGGTTTTTTAAGTCTTTATTTATTATTATTATTTTATGAATAAAAACCTGGCAAATCAGACCGCATTTATTCGAGAGCCTCTAAAAATCTGGTGAACCGGATCTATTCCAGATCCGATCGACCCTAGTAATTATGGTTTGTGAGCACGCGATGGTTGGAGTCTCCCTATGCTAGAAAGACTGAAGGGGAAAGGGTCGTGAAGACCTTTTTTGATGATATGTTTGCAAATCAAATGGAAAAAATCATGAAGGTAACCTAAACTTGAATATTTGTTTATTTATCATTTATTTGTTATATTATTTTTTATTAATTTTGATTTTAAATTTATATAATATTTTGTTTTAGGTCTCAGAGCTTTTGGTTCGAGTTCTACGAATGGTGGATGGGAAGAGAACTCCAATGGGTTATTTGTATGAGGCTATGGATGTGGCCACGGCAGCCATAGCTAAATATTATGGGCACAATCAACGAAAATATGAACTCATTTGGCGCATAATTGATCGGAGATGGAACAAGACACTACATTGACATATATATGCAGTGGCATACTACCTAAACCCAAAGTTTTATATTCCCCGTCATGTAAGGCTGATGAGGAAGTTATGGATGCCCTTAATACATGCATAAAGAGGATGGTATTTGACGAAGATATTAGAGATGCAATTATTGATGAGTTGCAGATTTACAAGACTGCAGAGAGGAGGCTCTTTTCTTCGGCTCTATGTGTGAAAAGAAGAAACACTTCTCACCCAGGTAAAAACAAAGTGAGTCATTTGTATTGAGTCTTGTTACATGTAGAACTAGATACTAGAAGTCTAGAATTCTTTTATTTATTCAAGCCTACTTAACTTACAAAATTATAAATGTCTTAATTGCAGATTTGTGGTGGGAAGATTATGGTGCAAAAACACCAAATCTTTAGAAGATAGTCATCTGCATTTTGTGTCATTCATGCAGTGTTTCTAGATGCAAACGTAATTGGAGCATGCTCGAAATTGTTCACACAAAGAAGCGCAACAGGTTGACAACACAACGCCTCAATGACCTTGTCTTCATGCGATACAATCTTCGTTTTCATGTGAGACAAGTGGAGGAGGCACAGAGTTATGATGCAATTGACTTCGCTAACATCGATCCATATGATGATTGGATTGCTGATGATGTGGAGCCTATGTTTACTACGGAGGAGATAACAGATTTGGGGAGGGACACTGAAGAAACAATAACATTAAGGGCATTAGGAGTTGATGAGGATCCAGATGACATGTTTACAGATGACGATGTTGGTGTTGCAGAGGAAGAATCTTTACCTTCCACTTCCGCAAAGCAACCACAAAAGACTTATTTTAGGCGTGTTTGATGAAATAGAATATCATTGATAATTTGATACTTCAAAAGTCACATGACTCTATGAGCATTATAGATTGCAAACTTTGTACTTTGAGTTTGTACTCTGTTTTGGTCAAAACTTAATAGAAAATATACTTATGGGCCTATGGCATTTTATAGATTCACTTTTCGTGTCATTTAACAATGTTTTACATTTAATTTAAGTTTATTTTATGAATTTAAATGTTTTTTCTATCGATTAATGCCGATAAATTGTCGAGAAATTGTTCATTCCCGATTTCCACGTCAAAATATGGTCTGCCAATAACAATTTTTTGAACTATGGTTTCAAGCTTATACAAAAACCATAAATTTTATTTTATTTTATAATGTATTTGTATTCTAAAAATTTAAATATTAATTTTTATATATTATTTTAATAGTTGTTCCCCCCTATCCACAAAATTTAGGAAATTCATTTTTGTCCCTGAAACTCTATCCCTTGTCCTCAAGACACGAGTAACAATGATTGGGAGGGGGAAAAGCATGTTACACAAAAAAAGAGACGAAAACAGAGAAGGGTATGTGTAGGGACTCTGTTCTAAAAATTGCGATTTATTTTCTGGCAATAAATCAGTGATTTTTTGCAATTAAACTTGTGAAAAATCGCCTTAAAAATCGTGGAAAATCGTCAAGCAGGGTATAAACATCCAGAAACCGTGTCATACAACTACAAGAAGTGTCATACCACATCATACGATCTAGAAGCATCGTACCACATCGTACAATAAAAAATAGGGTTGGGAGCTCCACCCCCGAACCCCCATGCAAGAGGGTGCCTAGGCATCCCCCAAGCCACACCCGGTGCATACAAAAAACTACCAAACATGGGATTGCCATATGCCACACCACAATGCTAAAGATCTAAATATTAACTCCATCTCCCGACACAACCAGCAGGAGTACGGATACAAATCCACATTTATTTTCAATGCTCATGATTCAAGTACTCACATTAATACACAATCAAACTTTCAATGCATACCTTTATGCAGATTACTGAGCATTCACATTCACAACACACGAAAATTTAAAGTTTAAACTAAAATCTTGTGTTATTATATTTAACAAGGAACTCTAGTGCTAAAGAATACCATAATTGGTTGCCAACACTTGCCCATCTCGTTTTGGTACTTTTATTATAGATTATAACTCGTTATTTATGATGCAGGCACCTTGAGATCAGTTTTGGTCAAGTTATGCACACTTGGCATCTATCAAACATTTTGTTTATATTGTGGTTGTGCTCTCTTCTAAACGTCATATTATGTGCGAGTCATGAGTCGTTGTGTGTAAGTCTCAAAATCAAGACTGAGTGTTTGGAAAGTCATCATTACTCCATTACCATTTCAGATTTGTGTGATAAGTTGGTAACCTTATTCAATACTAATAATGTGCAATAAACAAGCTTTAGCAGTGCTGGCAGCTACATAGTGCAGTCTATCATCTAGCTGTCTATAGCTCCCAAATAAATTTCATAGCATTGTGATAACCTAATGGCATTCTATACAATCACTTCTCGTATCATTTAACAATGTTTTACATTTAATTTAAGTTTATTTTATGAGTTTAAATGTTTTTTAAAGTAGTGATAAAGTCGCTGATTGATGCCAAGAAATTGTTGATTCCCGATTTCCGAGACAAATTTTGGCCTGCCAATAATGATTTTTTGAACTATGGGTAGGGGCGCAAGGAGACAGGGATGGTATGCCTTCCCTCTAGAGAGAGGGGCCTCTCCTATTCCCTCAAGTTTTTGACAAAATAGATAGGGTAGAAAATTTTAAATAAATGTGTAAATTTTAGAGAAAATAATATGATACAAACTACTGTACTTGAGAAAAACATTAATAACCCTTTAAAGTAAAGATATTGGATGTCGAAAAAGACGAGTAATTATAGTGATCTTTATCTGTGATATCTCATCATATATACATTAACAAAAACCTCTTTGTATTTAAAATTTTATTAAATTGAAGGATACACTTTTCATGTTTTCATATAAGACCATTAAGGAAGGGTGCTGAAATATTCAATATAATGATCATATATGTAGGCCAAGTACTTATTATAAAAGTACATTGACATAGGAAATAAATGCACAATAAGAAAAAAAGGGAGGTTGCATTAGATATCTTTGTCGCTAAAGGGTGTAGTCGGCATTCGGTTGGTCGTCTCTCTCACACTTTATGCATTCTGATTCAACCATTCCTTTTCTTATTTGAATGAAGAACAACCTATGTTGCTAGGATACGGGTATGAGTACGGGTACGCGGGTACGTCCATTTTTCAAATACCCTTGGGTTCGGTACATCTTGGGTATGTCTATACATATCCAATAAATATATGTATATATATATATATATATATACACTCATTGTACTCATCTTTTAGTCCATAAGAAATACAGAACTTGAAAAATATAGTAGGATCAAGGTTCAAAACATTCAATATGCTTAAGATTTAACATTTTCATTAATCATGTGGCAATATGAATACAAAAAGTCATATAAGGGTTTAGGCGCAGCTCTGATAATCATGTTTGAAATTAAAACATTTTGTAATCATGTGTGTGTGATTAGTTCAACATTATACTGTATATGCATAGTTGGCCCCAATAGAAAGGCAAGAGCGAGATAATGATATTGAGCAATGAGTTGGACATGATTTTCTAGCACCCATCCAAAGGTAAAAAATGGCCTTTGCCGGGCTGCAGCTATAAGGGTTTGAGTATGGAAGGTGGTTCCCTCTTGTGTTGCCCGTGGAATTATTAGTGTTATGGCAATGGTTGTCTTTTTATAGCTTTATAGAGGAGTTCAGGGTTGATTTTTTAATTCATTTATGTGCTTTTTAGGGTTTAGGTTGACTGAGTCGACCAAACAAAATTAAAAACATTTACTATAAGCAGCAGCACCACTTTTGACATGGTACGTCTCAGGTGCATCCCGGGTATGTCCGGGCGTACCCAGACGTACCAGTACCATGCTTGTATCTGGTACGTATTGGGCAAGGTATGCAAGGGTCAGGGTCATACCGGTGCTTCACAGAGAACACACTGAAACTTTCTCTCCCCTTTTCTGAGTCTTTCTCCCATCTCTATGTGTCTCTCTCGCATGGGTCATATTAATCTTTGGTAAACAGTAGTATAATTGAATGATATTTTCTCATAAAAAATTCTTTCAACAGTAGTATTACCGTGGAAGAAGCAGATGGAATTGAAATTGTTTATGGTATACATGTGAGTCCAAGAAATGCCTTACTTTGTGTCTATCTTCTGCAAAGAACATGCGCAAATCACCCATGTATGAGAGACCACATATTTTGACAAAAAGATCTTCCTGCAGAGAGATGATATTACACCGAAAAAAATAAGAAGCCATACAAAAGACATCTTAACAGGCCCCAAACTTGAGCCTAATCATGAAGAGAAATTACTTCCACCCTATTGGAAAAAGTCCAAAAATTCTGAAGTAAAAACTACAAAAACGCATTTCAGGGAAAAAATAATTAAAACAACAGAGCAAGTAATTTTACAAAAGCATATCAACTTGACGGAATATGCAGTAAGAATGGATAAACTATGTAGTAAACTTATAAGTATAATTGAAGTCAATTAAAAGATCAAAATTTTAAGGAAATCACCTCCGAAAATTCAGGTGGCAAAAGCAGAAGTGCAGCTGAAGTAGCTCCCTGGAGATTTGCAGCATTCACATTTTCTAGGTCCAAATTATCTATAAGAATATGAACCTAAAAAGAGAAACAAATAATGCTTGTTAGATCAAAATCAATATGTCCATAGTACTATTGTCCTTAGCTCTTTGGACTTGCATTCTATATATTGATACAGATAAAAATCATGTTCCTGCCAGCCAAATATACCATGTTTTCCTGAGCTGTGATAACCACCAAGCACATATTGGCCATTTGGCTGTTGCTAAGTATAATGGCAGGGAACTCAGAAAGCAAATTTCTTCGTGAATGTCACGAACCCCACGAACCCATTTGTAAATCTACCCACATAGAAAAAATATAAATGCTGACTAAGTAGGGTAAGGAAGAATGTTGAAGTGATGTTCAAGATGCAAACTAAGATGCCAGGAGTGATGTGGCCATTAAGTGAAAGAGAACTTACAGAAGAAAAGGAGGCAAATGAAGAAGCAGATGTGATCCAAAGACAATCTTAAAGCAACAGCAAAAAAACTATGACATTAGAAGAAGAATATCTTGTTCTGATCGTTTGAATATATAGAGGAAAGGTACAAAATAAAGCTCAAACGCTCTTGCAATCTTGGCAGAGTTAGATCCCAATAACTTTGTATGAAAAATGTCAAGACAAATATCACAGTCCATGTAAATTTGAATGGAAAGTTAGTGGCTTAAATTATGGCAAAAGGCAAGTACACTACTAAGAAGAGCCTGGAAAAAAACAGCACCATTTCCAATGTCAACACTACATTCAACAATGAGAAAGCAAAACAGACAATTAGTGAAGGCATGACCATGGGGCGTATGAAGAAAAAGAAAACAAGTGTGAAGTGATGGTTAAATGGAAGTAGGCTCTAGGTGAAGTAAAAGAAATAGCTGCATATAAGGATAGGCAATTCTATAAAAGATATTGTAGACAAGTGGGGTCACCATCACTAGCAATGGAATTTGTTGATCTAACTTTAATTGTTCAAAAACATTACAAGTAAACTGCACCATCACTTGTTTCCAACGTATAAAGTGTTCTTTCCAATATACCTCTAAGCTTGCTAATCCCTCTAAAGCATGTTCTAATTCAATCATCTGTTATTGGTGAGAAAAGAGTAGGAATTGATTGAATAAGAGCAACTCAGAGTACAAGCTTCATCAGCACAAAGATAGCCACCTAGGCCATGTTCGAATGACGTCAATGACCCAAAGACAACAAGCCTTGAGATTCAAGAATAGCTAAAGAGAATTCTTCTCCCATGGGAAAATGTCAGCAGACGTCATGTAAGGCAAAGCAATCTAACAGTAGGAGATAAGTTCATCTTTTTAGAGTCTCATCCATCGTTCTCCTAACAAGGTCAGTCAGAATCCCATCAAAGCTCATCAATTTTGATGGAAGTTCCCCTGCAAGTACAACTTCCACCTAAATTTCCCTAGATCCAAGACAGAAAGGACGTCAGAATCTTCAACAAAGGAAGTTCGCCATATTGGACAATGATAGGCACTTTCCATGTAGAGTTAGATATGTGGAGAATATAAAAAGGAGATGTCGCTAGGGCATTACAGGTCCAACATATTTTAAGATCATGTGGGCATCTCTAAATGGGACCCACCACATCAAGTTGGACCAACTAATCCATATTGCAATGGGAGAAGAGAAATCACTAAATCAAATGTCCAAAACCCATAACAACTTCTGAAGCGAGTTGGATGCTACAAGAGCCCGTGTTGTAAAACCTCAAAGAAATCAAATCTGACAAGCAGGCATTTCACATTAGAAGAAGAGGCTGGAGAAAATGAAGTAAACATTGTGTTCAATTCTGGACTAGTAACACCAAAAGGTGATGTGCTTACAGAAAAGCAGAGTGTTATGAAAGGAACAGACATACAAATCAAGGAGGCAAGGGACCGGACAAGTGGATCAAACTAGGCAGACCAACTAGTCTTATTGAAAGAGGGTTACTGCAATAAAGTAGACAGAAAAAAAGTATTACACTTGTTATTAACCCATATAAGTCAACTTGAAGATTTGGCACCTGCTTTCAACAGATGGAGAAATGGCTGACCCCACAAGATGAGAATATTTGTAGTTCATAACTTAAGAATTATATTGTCGTAGGAGCCTTGCATTTAATATATTGGGTTGTGCTCATATTTTGACCTAATGCGCTTATCAAGGTGTATTTTGGCTTGGATAGTTTCATGGATTTTCATGACATACTTTTGATATGTACCAGAAGTTGCACCATTCAATGACATATCTATCAGTTTGGCATCACAAGGAAGTGATTTGGAATTTTTTATTTTATTTTATGGATACACGCAGTATTTTAACAATTTAAGTATAATGTACTTGCAGTGGGTTTGCTTCCATTTTCATCTCATATTTGAAGTGCCATGTTCGCATTTGATTTATTTGCAAATTACACAATCAAGTGTTAAATCAGTTGGGCATCATAAGAAGTTAATTCATTGTATATTTTTAATTAACTGGATAGGTGCAGTGGTTTAATATTTTAAAATAATGTACTTGCAGAAGGTTTCTAATGTTATAAGTTTGGCATCATTAGGAGCCAATTCAGTATATATTCTTAATTAACTAGATAAATGCAGTAGTTTAATATTTTAAAAACAATATGCTTCACCCTGTCATAGCGGATGTGGAACTAGTTGCTTCTGATTTCATCTATGCTGTGCATTGCGTGGGTCTTCACGCCCAGCTCGCGGAGTTTTCAATTCCTGACCCACTTCTTTGGGTTGAAGAAGTGGATGAGCTTGCTATCGGTTCAGGCAGAGACATCCACTGGCTCAGCGGACAATACCACGAACTGGCTACGTTTGCCCAAAATTTCCACCCTTCTTTGGATCAGCGCTTCCTGCCTGCAGTAGACATCGATGCGGCCTTGTTTCCTCTTCATTCGGCTGTGGATCAGCTGAATGCACTCAAGGATCGTGCACTTCATGCCTTCAACGTCCTGCTTCAGGCGGCTTCCTCACGGGCGGGTCACCCCGCGGGTCGGTAGCGACATCTTTGGGTCCTTCGTTCGTCGGGCTTCCTTTGTCTTTGTTCGTTCTTCCTTTCTTTGCTTCAGTTCTTCTCCTTCTCTCCCCCTCGTCTTCTCATTCTCCTTCTTCCTTCCTCCGTATTTGTAGGGTTGGGGTCCCTCTCCCCCACCGGTTCATAGCTCCGGTCAAAAGCGTTTACCAATCAAAAAAAAAAAAAAAAAAAAAATTTAAAAACAATATATAAATTCGTAAGGTTATCTAATAATAAGGTTTCCAAATAATATAATTTTTTTGCAGAGAAGGAAAAGCTTGGAGCTCTAGATATGAGGAGACGAAAGGTCATCCTCCATTGGAGCTATTGCGAGATTTTCCTTGTCTAGCACTCATGATTTTCTTTGTTGCCGTGGTTTTATGTGTGTTTTGTATTCCTTTTGATGTTATTAGTCCTGGTTATTATTGTGTTTGTTGTTATTTGCTTTTCTTTTTATATTTTTTGTCGGCCACGTTTTCTATGCCCTTTTCCCCACCCTACCTGCATTGGTAGGTGTGCTGGAAACTTTTGGGAGAGAAGAGACTCATTAAGAAGTTATTGTGAAAAGAGCCTATATGGAGAATGGTTGTGTTAACAAAGATCCACCCCATGCGAAGAGTAAAGGAGCTGAGTTGGATGGACGAGAAGAAGGAAAGCGAGATAATGAAAAGGCAGAGGCAGAGAAATCAAATAAAAGTGAGAATATTAAGAACCCTAGTCGGCCTCTTGCAAGTGAAAGAGGCAAGAAATTGTTTGGTGAGGTTTTGTGAGTGGAAGAACCGGCTAAGCATCTACGAGTGTTGTTTGTGCAGAATGGAGGCCAGGTTGCCGGAGACGGACAGCCAAAGAAGGAAGGTAAGCCCCCTACCCCGTCTGCTACCTTGTTTATCTCACCAAATGAAGAAATGATGAAGAATATCTTGACAGAATAAATTAGGCTAAAACATGTTGGGATTTTTTTGTACGCCTTAACCAGAATGCTTTTCCATCTACAAAAAAAATTAATAGCTGGTGAATTTATGTATGGGGTGAAAATGGCAATTTACATTAGTTTCTATAGAATGTTACAGAAAGGAATTTTTTTTATTTTGTTTGAGAACTCCAACATGCAGAGAAGGGCCATTAACGGACCCTTCTAGAATATGGGATGATTTGTATTTTGTGACATCCAATGGAACACTAATTTTGATTATGAAAAAAATCATTCTCGCAACTGCTCCTAGGTGAGCGGAAATTCAAAATGTCCCTCTACAGTTATGGAATTTTTTGCCGCAATTGCTCAAGTCGATAGGTGATGTATTAAAAATAAAGGATACCAACGTCACTCTTTGCGCACATGAATGCTAGCATTCTTATCTCGGTGAAGGCAGTTGATACTTTTCCAAAACCCTTGTGAATTTGAGAAATGAAAAAGTTGTGTACCCTGTTGTCAAATAGGGGAGTCTATATTCATGTTTTTTATGTAAGAAAGATGGCCAAATGAAAAAAAAAACGTCCTCTTTTGCCTCCTATTAGAAAGGCCGCCCCTACCTTAGGTTATGTGAGTGAAATGCGGTGGTGACCCCCCAGTTGGTAGACTAGGGGTCAAGCGCCCCAGTTGGTGATGTTACTATGGAAGGCTGCCCTCCCCTGGAAAACTCTTCTCTGCCCTCGATCCTTACCTCCTACCTTCTCTCGACCCCATATCATTCATGACCAGCCAGCCCTTCCCTGCTTCCCCATCTTCCTACTAGCTCCCCTTCCTTTCCCCCTTCCCTGAGTTTTGGTCCCACTCTTCCCCTTTCCTCTGTCCCCCCTCTCTGCAATGACACCTCTGGCCCTGCAACCCCTAATGCTGAGCCATCTTCCTTCAAAGAAATATATATCGAAGTATTGTCTGACAAGTATATTGTTATACTCGCTCAACCCAAGGGAAGCTCAGCGATCCCTCTTAATATTAATATCAATATCCTTGATGATGTTCCAACTAGGGCTGGTGCCGGTCCATCCTTAATTCATTCATTTGCCACTTGACACCGAGAACATTGAATGACAGGAGACTGTCTTCAACTTTACCAGAAAATGAGCCTATCACTCAAAATGAGGATAAAAGTTTGGCCTCTTCCAAAGCCAAACATGGTACCAAGAGGCTTAAAATTGAAACAAGTGTCCTCACTGCCGCAACTAACGGCTCTAATATTGATGAGGTTAAAAAAGGAAAGCCCGGCCAATTGTTGAGAAAAGAGGCCAAAAAGAAGGATAAGGAGAATAGAATGCTAGAATGTTACAATAGGTTCTACTTGAGTAAGGGAGGTGTTAAACCTCCTACACATATGGTCTACAATGCAATCTCTTTAAGTCTCCTATGGAAGTGGTAAGTTGGAATGTTTGAGGTCTAGAAACTTGTGATAGAAGACCTATTTTTGGGCAATTTGTGAATTCTAGAGAGCAGTTTGACTTCCTACTCCTGCAAGAAGTTAAAGAGATCGGTTCCCCCTTTGATTTTGTCTTGAAGTATATATGGTCAAAGACTTCTCATTTTTCTACAAATCGCCCCAAAGGTGAAGGGGGATCTTCCATTTTGCTTAATCATAGATGGGCAAGTCTGGTTACTAGTTCTGGTATCTCTCCATGTAACAAAGTTGTTTGGGTCACTTTAAAACATAATGAGCAGCAGTTAGGTCTTTGCTCCATACATACTCCTAATGACTATAGTGAACAAACAAAGCTCTAGAATTGATTTGCTTCCAATTTGGGTAACAATCCAAGGATTTTTGGAGAAAAGTTTAGTATGGTGGAAGGAAAGGAGGAAAAGCAACGGGGTTTGTTTTAGATTGGTAAGGAAATGAACTCTTTTTCGGTTTTAGATGAAAAGGATACTGTAATGCTCGTAATTTTCACCCCAACTAAAACCTGTAAAATCCCAAAAAAAAAAATTAAGAATAAGTTTAATTGATTAATGCAGTTGTGCTTTAAGGGTTAGGAACATACGGCCCGACTTATGCCATAGTAGTCGTTGCGTAAATCCACTTTCGAGCGGTGGTCAAATTAGGGTTTCACACTTAATGTGTGAGAACGGTTTACATGATTATTAAAGTTCCTTAATTAGGCTAGTTAAGTTAAAAGTGAATTGTCAAGCTTATAAATAGTTTCACTAAGGATTTTAGTTTATAATCGTGATCTAGAATTAATCTGCTAATTAATTTTAATTTGTAATAATAAGCTAGTCTCATTCGTTCTTTCGAAATTTAAGTAATAAAACAACTTGATAATTAATTATTTAAGGGCTTATTAAGTCACAATGTGAGCAGTGAGCACCCACTTAAATCTTAATTAAGTGTAAATTAAGCCTATCACATTCTAATTCAATGATTAGTAAAGTTGACACCCTTCCCAAGTGGCATTGTAGGGTTGATTATGGACCATTAGATTGGACAAATCTACACCTTTATATTTTAGGGTTTGGTAGTTTGCCCTGATTTTATGTGAAGAATTGGGGACTTTTTTTTATGTTGCTCAATATCTCTATGGGTTGGGGTTTAAGGTGTATATACACCCATAATATATTTTTGTATTTATATAGTTTGTTTTGCTTAAATCTTCTCTTTGAGTGTATATACATTTTTATATACCTTTTTTGGGTAAGGAGGAATATGTATATATATACCAAAATATATGTATATATATGGTATAATTGTGAGCATGCGCCTAAAGTACATGTATATATGTGTGTATACACAAATCAACATAATTAGGTCTAACTAGGGGCCCCCTCTATCCATCTAGGGGGGCGGCCGCTTATCTATATATCTAGGCTGGCCTATATATAGATAGTCAGCACCACTCCTATCGGGATGTTGGGCATGTTACACAAATATTAATCAAGTCTCAAAACTCCATGCTCAAAATAAGATATATAAAGCAACGTATTTAAATGAGCAACTGAATCAAAATAAGATAGTCCTAGCATCTTGTGCCGACATATAACTATACTCAAAGTAATAAATAGTATAATAGCAGTACAATCATGGTCAAAATAAACTAGTAGGAAATGGGCATCACAAATACACAACTTGACTAACTCGCTTTTTAAAAACACTTACGTATTTGGCATACATGGTGCAACAATCAGCAACGTAGAAAAAGATTGTGATCCAGACTTGACAAATTTTACTTGACTTTGGATTTCTTCAATATCCCTGCTAAAAAAGAAGGCAATCTTGTCAATGTGCTCCCTTTTACCATGTTTGACCATCACACCATTGAGCTGCATTTTGTTGTCAATTCCTCCCCACCTCTAAGCGAGAATGAATGGAAAGGCCTCTTCAAACTCAATACTTCCCATCTTGAGGACCTGGACTTTTTGATGGCATCAAATCAGCCTGGAACATTGCCAAAACCTTCATTGGCTCATCCTTATGTATACAAAAATGGGATAGCTACATCAATGTCTATAAGAAATTCATGAGATCTTATGGCCAAGCTAAAGCTAGAAGAAGGAAAACGTTCAGAAGGTATAGGAGCAATTGATCTCCTATTAGGCTTGCCTGCAAAGTGACCCTTGCAAGATTAAAAATCACCAGAGTCTTGCAACAATATTTTGCAAAATGAACTCGAGTAAGATCAAGGCTTACTTGGCTTAGGTTAGGTAACAAGCATACTAGTTATTTTTTTAAGATCTTAAAAACTAAACGGTCTAAAGAAAAGATCAAGGCCATTAACATTGGTGGAGTTATCTTTGACGACACCACTGAGATTAAAAATGTCTTTTATTCCAGTCTTTTTGTGTCTTATGGTTCCTCACACCAAATTGAAGCTTACAAAAATCTATGTGCAAAAAATATCCCCAACAGGCTCTCCATGTGCTCATCTGCCTATATGGATAGTGTTATCTCCCTTGATGAAGTTCTCCATTCTGTTGACTCTCTGAAAATTGACAAGGCCTCTGAGGTGGATGGCTTGCTTGCTGAATTTTATGAAACCGAAAAAGGCTAGGTTGCCCAAGAAATATTAGATGTTTATATCAAAGCTATTCAAAATGGATCTCTTGAGCCTAAAATAAATAGAGAGGTCATCAAGCTAATCCCCAAGGAAAGGGACCCTCACCAAGTTAAGAACTGGAGGTCTATTACCCTTTTGGATGTATATTACAAAATTTTGGCCAAAACCGGTACTCGAAGAATCTCTCTTGTGCTTCCCAACCTTATCTATGTTACCCAAACAGGATTTGTTGAGGGAAGATATATTCTTGAGAATTTGATCATGGATTCGAAAGGCATGCACTGGGCTAAGGCTTCTAAATAGAACATATGCATAACTCTTTTGGATTTTGAAAAAGCTTATGATTGAATTGAGTGGCCTTTTATTGAGTTGATGTTGAGAGCTTTTGGTTTTCACAATAGATTCTGTAGAATGGTTATGCTCCTCTTCAAAGATGCCTCGGCCATGGTTGAAGTGAACAACAAATGGACTAACCCATTTGAATTGCAAAGATCAATAAGACAAAGCCGCCCCTTGCCCTTTCCCTCTTTGTTATTTTCGTTGACAAGCCCTTCATTATTTTTTAAGAGATGCCTCTTTGAGGGGCCCTGTTAAAAGCGTTACATTGTCTAACCCGTAGTAAGCAAACTCGGTGAGTACTTGCCGAGTTTGCGAGTACTCACCAAAAAAAACACAGCCAAATATTCACGAGTTTAACTCGCAAGGCAGACTCAACAAGTATTGGCGAACCAATACTCGTCAAACCTGTGTCAAAAACTCGCTAGAAGCAGCCAATACGCAGAACATGCCAAAATCGAGGGAAAAACGCTGCAAATACATCGTTTTTTTGCTTTTTAAGGCAACAAAGCACTTCATTTTCAATCACAACCATTGAGCATGCATTGCCTAAGTTGAAGGGATTTGATAGCAAATTAGAAGAGCACATTTGAAGAATTGCATTTGGAGGTAAAAAAAAAAAGTTTTTTATTTAAATTCTTTTCGCAAATTCGTTGTTTATTATTTAAATTTTATATAATCATATTGCATCTGAATATGTTTTGTAATTTTAAATGCATTCAATCTAATTCGAATGATTTTAAATGTTTAATAGTCATTTGGAGCCAGAGGTAAGTTTTTTTATTCTTTTCGCAAATTCGTTCTATATTATTTACATTTTATATATTCATATTATATCCGAATATGTTTTGTAAATTAAAATGCATTCAGTTTATTTGTTAATGATTTTAAATTTTTAATGGTCATTTGGAGCCGGAGGTATGCTTTTCTTAAATCTTTTCGCAAATTCATTCCATATTATTTAACTTTAGAATATTCATATTGTATCCAAATATGATTTTTCAATTTAATTACGAATGATTTTAAATTTTTAATAGTTATAAATTTATTCATGTCTGTTATCGTGACATCGTCATTAATGAATGAAATTGCCGGAATGTATTGTTGTAATTTTGTAAATGTTATTTTAATTTCTTTTTTAGAATGTATTCTTGTTCATAGGATTTACAATTTTAAATTTGAAATTACGGTTAAATAGGGTTATAAAGCCACTTTTTTAATTTTTTAATTTTTAATTAAGTTTACGTTTTTTAATTTTTTAAATGTACATTGTGTTGCAGATTAGAGCTTACCAATGGCATCAGGCTCGACATCTAGTTCAACATCACTAGCAGGAACCATTCCCGCTAAAGTCTGTACCATTGCTTGGAAGTATGGTGTACGTGGAGCAGTTCAAGAAACCGTGGTTTGCAATTTTCTGTAGCAAAACGTTTTCTAGAGGCATCAATCACCTGAAGTATCATCTTGCATGTATTGTTTGTCGGGACGCTGTGGTATGTCCCAATGTTATAGAAGAGGCAAAACAAGAGATGAAAGCAGAGTTGGCAGAGCTGGAGGAGAAGAAACTAGAGAGGGAAAGGATGCATGTAGCCATAGCAGAAGTCGTTAGACCTGGAATGGCAAAGGATTCAGAGGACGATGCGGCAACGATTGTGGGCTCTACTCGCGGTCCACACATACGAACCAGAAGAGGCACATCTGCTTCATCGAGTTCAAGCAAAGGGATACATAGTTTTTTTGTACCAAGAAACATACCTAGGGCACAACCTTTGTTGCAAGGTACAGGTTGGAACAAGGATGCACACGAGGAAGCAAATAAAGCATGTGCGAATTTTTGGTACACTTCCCTTCAATGTGGCAAAGAGACCATACGGGGAGTACTTAGTGACAACATTGACAGTTGCAGGGAAAGGGTACAAGGCACCCTCTCCAAAAGACTTGAGTGGGAAATTGCTCAAGGGTGTAGTTGCAGATGCAACGACAATCCTAGAAGATCAAAAGAAGCAATGGCAGAAATACAGATGCACCATTCTTTCAGATGGGTGGACAAATGGAAGGAACCGCACCCTCATCAATTTTTTAGTGGCTTCAAATGGTGAGATGGTGTTTTTGAAGTCAATTGATGCCTCTAACATAGTTAAAAATGCAGAGAATTTGAGTCTTATGTTGGAGAAGGTCATATTAGAGGTGGGTATCCAAAATGTTGTGCAAGTTGTCACAGACAATGCAGCAGCATATGTGGCGGTTGGGAGACTACTACAAGAGAGGCATCCATCACTCTTTTGGACTCCTTGTGCGGCTCATTGCCTTGACCTTCTTTTGGAGGACATAGGCAAAATTGATTGGGTGAGACCAGTTATAGAAGATGCAAGAAACATAACCAAGTACATATATAATCACCCTTGGGTTCTCAGCTTGATGAGAGAACACACAAAGGGGAAAGAGTTTGTGCAAGCCGGTGTCACAAGGTTTGCAACTAACTTCTTGACATTGCAAAGTATTTCTAGTTTGTTGTCATCATTGAAGCAAATGTTTGTGAGTCAAGCATGGCTAGACTCACAATATTCAAAGAAAGTTGATGGAGAGAGGACTGCAAAGATAGTTTTTGATGATATCTTTGCAAAGAGAGCTATAGAGATCATCAAGGTAATTTCAAACTTCAATTTATATTTCAAGTCAATTCCTTTATTTTAATTTGTTAAATTATAAATATATTGTTATTTACTTATTTACTTTATTTGTAAGTTTGTAACTTTAAATTTTAATTTGTGTGTAGGTGTCAAAGCCGTTGGTGAGGGTTTTGTGCTTGGTTGATGGGGAGCAAAACCCTATGGGGTACATTTATGAGGCCATGGATAGGGCCAAAGAGGCCATCCAAAACTATTATATGGGGGGATATAGCCAAATTTGGTCCCTTTTGGGAGATAATTGATCGAAGGTGGAACAATCAACTCCACCAACCTATTCATGCAACGGGGTACTACCTCAACCCCAAGTTTTTCTTCTTTGATGGCTTCACAAATGTGAACGGGGAGGTTATGGAGGGCCTTTCAACATGCATTGAGAGGATGATACCAGAGGTTGAGACGAGGGACCTCATTATTTTAGAGTTGCAAAATTACAAGCATGTTAGAGGGAGGCTCTTTTCTTCAGCATTAGTTATTAGAGGGAGAACCACGCAGTCACCAACTAATAACAATTAGAATGTTTACCAAATTCCTTGTGTTACAAGTTACAAATTTAATTTTATTAATTACTTATAAACTTTTGATTATCTTGTTTGTAGGTTCTTGGTGGGAGGATTGGGGAGGAAATACCTTGCATCTTCAAAAGCTAGCCCTCAGAATTTTATCTCAACCTTGTAGCGCTTTTGGATGTGAATGCAACTGGAGTTTGTTTGAGGCCATTCACACGAAGAAGCACGACAAGTTGACTCAAAAACGCCTCAATGACTTGGTTTTTGTGCAATACAATCTCCGGCTTTGCACAAGAAAAGTGGAGGCCACATCACAGGAGCTTATTGATTTGGATGAGATAGATCCATACAGCGAGTGGACTGGGCAAGAAGACGAGACCCCTGCGTTCACAGAAGATGAGATTGCTTCTTTCGAGGGAAGCTATGGAGGGAGAAGCACTAGCAAGATTGGATGACAACTTTGAAGATGATGTCAAACATGCAGCAGAGGAGCCACGGCCATCTACTACCAGGTTGGAGCCGGAGTTTTAACCTTCTAGGAGGAGTGAGGAGATGCAACCGAGTGTGGGGACTAGTAGAGGCAATAGACCCTCTCCCAATATTTCTCTAGAACAGGGAAGAGGAAAATGTAAATTATTGTAAATTGTAACTTGCATAGATATGAAATTTATGATGATAATTTTCAATGACAATCATCATAAATTCATAGCACTTATCAACCAGTTGTTGGATTAGCATGATGATGCACTTTTGTATTGTATTTGTATTAAAATCTAATAGAAAACACTTCTCCAACATTTTTTACACTCATTTGATACATTTTGTAGCTATATTTTGCATAAAATTTATGTTTTTTAAAGAAATTTGCGTATTTTTTAAGTTGTCGAATATTCACCAAGTCTTGCCGAGTTTTTGCCGAGTCAAATTTTTTTGGGTTTGCCAAATATTTTCCGAATACGAGCATGCAAACTATGGTCCAACTAACCAAGTCCCGCCTTCCTTGATATCTTGTTTGTTGATGATATAACATTGTTCCCTCTCTTGGAGGAGGATAACTTCAATCAAATGACCTCCAAATTAATGTCTACTGCAATGCTTCTTGATCAAAAATTGCTGTTCATAAATCCTTGGTTTTGGGGCGGGATGACATGTTAGGAATTATTTTATTAGTGATCCATTGTATATTTGTATAAGTGTTAATATGTGAGGTTGTTAAGTAAATATTCTCAGAATGTGTGATGAGTTCTTATATACCTTATTATACGAATTTTTTTCTATATTGTAAATAATTTGTTCCACCAACTTACATAGGCTTGAGGGAGAGGTTTGTAGTTGAGGTAAAGTAAGGATTTATTCTTTGTTTATAGGAGTTACAATTCCTATATATGTGTCTTATGTTTCTAATGAATCCCAACAGCACATTATTGTCTTATTCTTTGTTGCCACTCGGACCAAACTTTTCAATGACACCCCTCCCGACTAGCTCCATAAGAATGGTTGGTCCTAGAAAGGGCCCAAGGAAATTGATAGATACTTGAGTATTCCTTTCGCCTGGTCTCCATCATAAGGATATGTGGTGTTGGTTTTTTGACAAGATCAAAAGAAACGTGTCTAAATGGTATGGTCATCTTTTATTTCTCCCAGGCAAAATTCAGGTGTGCCAAAGGGTGTTATCCTCCTACAACATTTACTTCTCTTGTTGGATGTTTAGCAACTACCAATTTGACAAGCTTCACAAGATGGTCAGAGATTACCTCTAGTCTGATGGTAAAGAAAGCAAGGAAAGACATGTTGTTTCTTGGGATATTTGTTGTTCTCCTAGAATGTTTGGTGGGCTAGGCATTAAAAGCCTCAAAACTTTAAGTATTACATTAACTGTGAAGTGGATTATTAGAGCCCTAAAAGGCAACGAACCCTAGAAGATTCTTGTGAGACACAATATTTAGAGTAGATTCCTCAAAAGCAAACCATTGTGGAGAGCTTTGCATTTTGTTGACCTGATGCTTTACCCTTTTCCTGTTAAAATTGAGGGCTCCCCTATTTTCTAATCAATTTGGAAGGCATGGTAAAAAAGTGAAGTACCTTGCCATTGCGCAACCTATCTTTTGTGGAATGGATCTCAGGTGTCAAGGGTACAGATCCATATGGTGGAACTGGAGCATAAGGGCAAGCCTCTTGCCCTAACCAAAGGTTGTTTTGCTTACTTCTAGTTCATGAATGGTATTCAAACCTTCCATGACTTGCAACTTTATGGTTCCTGGTTGTCTTGGGATGAACTGAAGAGGAAATTTGTCATCCCCCCCTCCCAACTTCGAACATATACGATGGTATTCAATACATTGAAGAGCTTCTATAAAAAAGGTTTGATCATGGAAGAGGTTGAGGTGTTTTGGGACACTCTAAAATGGATCAAAGGTCCTCCAAGAAATGAGATCTCCTCCAAACAGCTATACATGCAACTCTCTTTCTCGCCGAAAACGTTACTTAGCCTAAATAAGAAGTGAAGTTTTTGTGATCCCCAATACAATTGGTCATATAGATTTCTTGTTTTATGATTGTCTTGTCTTGAACCTAAGAAATTGTGTTTTAGATGGTTTCTACTACACAATAAACTTCTCGTTGGGTCTATTCTTGCTGAGTTTGGTTTGTCTAGCTCTTTCTGCAATGTGTGGGGCGAATTGGAAGCCATTCAACATTTGTTTTATTTTTGTCCCAATGCTGCCTCTGTTTGGAAGTCGTCTTTTTGAAGCAAGAAATTCTTTGGATTAATATTACTTTTGGTTATGTGGCTACTGAAAACAGAATTCCTCTCTTTTTCAAAAACTTTTGGCTTATCTTTTCCACACAAATTCTTTGATTTTATTATAACCAACACGATAATGATGTTTTTCTTTTAAGGGAGGGTGTTTACTGACTTCACTAGTGAAGTCATAGTGCAAATCATGTATGTGCAGATTTCATTGCAGCTGAAGATCCACCAAATTGAATTGGAGAGTTTCTTAAAACTAGGATGATAAAAATCTCTGCTAGCTACTTGATTGTTGGTGGCTTCCTAAAGTATAACCCTTTGACAGGAAGGTCCTGCACAATGATGTTGCCATGGTCCAAATTACTAAATTTGAGTGGAAGCTTATCAAAGATGTTTTTTTGACCAAGTTCTTTTTCTTGATCCTAAACTTGTTGGTTCTTCATTTTCTCATGGTAACTTAGAGGCAAGTAAAACTCGTAGTAGTGAAGAACTTCTTAACGTTCTCCATGCTTTTTTACAGCAATAAGAACAGACTTTTGATGATCCTATGGATAGTCATGTTCCTCCTACTCGTCACAGTGATAGGGTTTTCTCTTGTGGACTTACAAGGACTCTTTCTATTCCTTCCTTCCTTCTCAACTGCTCCCCAGTTCAGGTTATGGTGGTGTTCTACTTCAAGGGACAAGAGGTTGAAATCACTAATACATACACCTACCTGGGAGTCCAGTTCTCCGGGCCAAGAGTCAATATGAGGCATGCTCTTCAGCCGAGGGTGAGTAAAGGGTATGGGTCTCTTGCCATTCTCGAGAGACGATGCTTTCGAAACCACTTCCAAGACATTTCCTCCAAGATGTTTCTTATGAACTTCCTCATCCGCCCCACTGTTCTCTATGGGTCTATTGTCTGGGGGCCCTCCCTTTTAGACACAGATTGGGCTTCTACTAAGAGGATTCAGACTCTCCTCCTTCGCCGCTTCATCAGATGTAAGCAAGACGATTCCCCAACATATTATCTTAGCCGAGTTCGGGGCTCGTCCTTTCCACCTGGAGACCATATTTGATATATTGGCCTTTCTTCACCGTATCAGGAGGTTTGGTGATTTCTCTGATGGGCGTGACAGGTACTCCGTATCTCTGCTTATTGCTCCTCTTTGAGTATTGCCCAGGATATGGGCTGCTGCTGGTTTTCCAGGACTTTTGCTTTATTGAATTCGGTCGGTATCTAAATTGATCGTCTCCCCCCTTTTCAGTATTCCCTTAATACTCCCAATCATCTCTTGCCCACTAAACAAGTGCTGAACAGGTCCATCCGGGAGGATATCTACAAGTGTTATATTTAGACTATTTAGGTGAATCCCCATGGGGGTTTGTGCCCTAAGATGTCCTTTTATGTAGAGCACTTTCTTGAGATCAGAGATGGACTCATCATCCACCCTCAGTACCCAAACAGGATGCCAGCGCCCAGGCGCCCTCGTTTCCATTGGGCACCCTTGTTTCCTTTGGTCGCCCCCGACCTCTTTGTATCTTACTCGCTCTTTTTGGGGCCATTTTATCTTTTAAGCATCTTGTTTTCTTATGGGTCGACCTTTTAGTTGTCAGTTGCGAAATTCAACCAAGGGAATCATATAAATACAAAGCTATGTGACCATAATAAAGGACCAAGCTCTAAGCATCTACTATCACACCTAAGGTTGCATCCAAAGGCATTCTAAGAGCGTCAAAGGCATCCAGCTAGCACTAACTCAAGGGACAAGGGGCTGCATTTTCTGCATACATGCATAGGGGAAAGTTCATTTTAACATCCACACATCTATTTACATAGCTACATCTAGCTATTGCTCACTATCAAGAACATCTTGCACAAGAGCTTCCTAGGGCACGATTTCTACACACACGCACAAAAATTACATGGAGTCTGAGATGTAGTGCAGCACTCCATTGTAAGTTCACTCTGTCAGGTGACCGCCGAGGTCAATCCGACTCCCCATTTGCATCTTTTTCTTTTTAGGATATGATGTGTTTTGGGGTTTTGCAGGATATCATTTGTTTTGCGGGTTACAAGCGAATACAGCGATCATCCAGCGACACACAGGCGACCAATAACGAAGGTTAGCGACCACCTAGCAACACAAGAAAAACCAGATTTCGAGCTCTTGCACAGTCACAGGCGCCCAACAGAGATTTCCAGTGCCTAGGTGCCCTCGCCCCAGTCCCGGCTCATCCAGCAATTCTAGGATTTTCTGAGTGCGGTGCAACAGTTTCTTCCTCTTGTTTATCAATCTTCCAGTCCAAAACACTTCGATATTTATTGCAAAATCGGCTAAGTCTTTTATCCTCTCTTTTGCACCTAGGGTTTCATTTTTATCTAGCTTATTGCTTGCGTCAAATTTGTGCTTTAGCGTTAATTTATTCGTACATGACTCTGCAATATCTAGGGTTTAGCATTAATTCTATTTTTGTTAAATCAGTTTTTAATTGTTAATTTTATTTTATTTGTTTACTTTTAATGTATAAAATATTTTTATTTTTAATTTAATTTTTATAATTTGTTTTTATAAAAGGATACATTTATTTTTAGTTTGAAGCATATATTTTATTTATATTTTCTATTATTTGATCTTAATGGCAATTTTTTTTCCAAACTTTATCCATGAGACGAACTTGAACTAAAGTTTATCCTCTTCGAACTTAAACTCAAACCTTGTGATTATCCTTCAAATGACTTGCACACGTAGGAGTAAAAATCCCACCAAAATTAATAATCTAATTAAATTGCTCATGAAAGTCGTCAAATTAATGTAAATACATGATTGGGTTCTAATTGGGTTAACCCCACATTGATAATAATTGTAAGACAAGGATGATACATAAGGCACTACATGCTCCAAAGGCTTTTCGAATGGGGAAAGAGGCTAGAGGGTGATAAGCCCAAAGCAGTGGATCACATACACCATTCCCCTGCCTAATAACAAATGCTTAAGATGTTTGTGTGCTATGTGGGTCTCTTTGCCATGTAATTATTGCCAAAAATACATGAGGAAAAATGTCATTACATTAACTACTCCTCATGGTAGCAATCTTGAGATGACTTAAACACACAAGTAAAAATTTCACACAAATTAATAATCTATGGAATCTGCTAAGTTTGGTTCAATGATGCATTCATAGAATTTAAATTCGCGTCTATCTAAAAATACTTGTTACCATAGCCAAGCCCACGAACAAAAATGGGTTCTTTGGGTCCAATTCCAACAATTTATGAATAAGCACCCCCATTTCTCCAATGGTAGAGGCCCAGTATTTGATTTGTTATTGTTTTTTATTTCTTTGTTTCCCCATCACTATTCCATGTCATACTTTGCCCTTGCAAACGCCTAACTTCCGTTCATGTTTCATCATCCAATTCCAGACAAAGATGGTAAAAAACAATTATGTCCCCCATGAGCTCAAAATGTGACAAATAGGTGTGATGTTCTCCATCTATTTGTATATTATAAAAAATTATTGATATTTCAAATGTCTGCATGCCAATGGTATAAGTACCAATAAGTTTAAATTTCAAGTTGGTCACAATAACAAATCAGTTATAAGTTGGTGTAACAACTAGACAATTGTAACCATCAAATTGAGCATGTAAACATGTATCTATTGAAGACAACATGCGGTTAGGTGGAGATTAAGGTTAAAATGTAGGAATAGTATAAATGCCGATAAGTTAGATTTACAAGTTGGTAACAATAACAAATCGGTAAACAGTTGGGCTTATAACTAGACAATCGTGATTATCAAATTGAGCACAAACGTGTCTGTTGAAGACAACCAAGGGTTAGGTAGAGGTTAAGGTCAAAATGTTCCAATAAACACTTATGCATCGGTCCATGCATGTCTTATAATATAATCAACATCATTTACAAGTGAATCGTGTATCTTAATTTTCTACTTTTGGTAATACTAATGTCCATCTTACGAGATTAGATTATACATTTGTTAGTAAATTTATCCCATGTATTGGATTAACAAAAAATCCCTAGAGATAGTCTATACATTAGAAAAATCTTGGAACTACTAATGCAAATTCTTTTACTTCAGCCTTCAACGGAAAGCACTAAAGCATATTCTCAGCAAAGTACAAATTTATTTCTGAAGGGAAAATGAGCAATTTGGAATACACAGAACCAACCCATCTATCCAATTTTTTAAATTTCAAACCCAAGAAGATGTTGTAGGAGATCATTTGGGCTTTTCAACATAAATATGTTTTATGTGAAGAATATCTCTTATTATTTTTAAGATGTCATCCACTTCGAAAAAGGAAAGTTCTTTCAGAGAGCGTGTGGTCACAAAAAGCAAGCCTTGAAAAAGAAGCAAGAAGATGCGTACTTGTAACAAGTGCATTGTATAAAAAAGAGCTTGAGAAAGTTGGCATGCTCGAATAGGAGATGTTTGAGGTGAAATCAAAAATACCAATAAGGGTCTTTTGGATCCATATGTTAGCAATTGGCATAGCCGAAAGAATTCTTCATTAGGGAATCTGGTGGCCAATAAGTTCCCATAAACGCTCAAAAAACTCTTAGAGGACTTTTTGCAACCTCAAAAATAATGGAGAAGAACAATGAATGTGTCTCTATAAAATTTCACCTTCTGGAGGAAAACCATACGTATCTAAGAACAAGTCGTAGAATTCCTCAGCCTAGTTGTTGTTCTCAATATTTTGAAACAAGAAAAATGGAAGCCGTCAATAGGGACTCAAATGGAACATACTCTGAAGGCTTACATCTCATAATACTTTCATCAATGCTTGCAGGACTCGCAACAAAATTCTTCGATAAGATAAACCAGTGAAGTACGAATAACAATATTATGGTTTCTTTAGACCTTTGCTTGTGTGCTTTTAATCTTCTGGTCACTAGTTCTTCCTCCATTTGCTCTTACAAATGAGCATAAGTAATATGCAAATTGGTCGACATAGAGGACAATAATGGGACATTTTCAGAGTAATTAAAACATCACCAGCAAAGATAAGGATTGGAATACATTGGAAATGATCACCCTACCAAAATTACCAAGCAATTCAAGGCACTAATAATACAATTATCATCAAGACCTAATAAAAGTTAATACTTTCATTTATGCTGATATATTTCTTCTTGTAGAATGGCTACTGGCATATTTTTAAACAAATATTTTGATCTTTTGCAGGTCAATTAAAATTTAGGACCCCGGACCCGAAATCAGTTTAGGTTCACAGCAATCACAAGCATGGATGAGGCAGAGTTCTACACAAAGGTTTAGCAGATGTCCAACATGCTTCTCAAGATGGATTTTCTAATAGATGGATGATGAAGCAAATGAATTAAACCTAAATGCCGAGTGTCCTAATGCAGGTTAGAAAAAATGATAGCATTGGCATTGTGTAGAGAAATCTGATTATATAAAGTGACGTATTGTCCTATGTCAACTAAGAAACCACACCTGCGAAGTACACGTACAGGCTTCTGAAGACGACCACTTATATACAGGCGGTCCCAATTCAGCACATCTTGTATCAATTCATGCATGCGAATTACACCATATTTAATCTTCTGTAGACAGGAAAACAGACAAATATAAGCTCATAGTGTAGACCAGTCATTCCTAAATAGAATATAGACAGAGCCAGAGAATGGATAAACTAGATTACTTAAGTCGAACACATGACTCGTATAAACCAGAAACGGGCAACAAATCATATGAGACGTTAATAAACCTTATCTTTCCAAGACACAAATGCATTAAAATGAACTCCTGTTCCAATCTTCTCTGCAACTCCTGTAACCTGGAACCGAGGAAAACATACAACTGATGATCAGTTTAGAGAGAAGTTTAGTAGCTACCATCCGTAATTTGGCTATTTTATACAGCTTTTTCCATAATATATACTACCAAATGAAATATTGGCTTTTATCTTCATAACAACACTAATTTGGTTGAAAGTTATGCCAATTTTCTCTTCAAAATGCATGGATTTCTACTATACTATATGAGAGAGACTTCGTTAAATTTTATTGCTAATATTCAAAATAGAGAACCCATTAGAGATATAAATCTTTCATAATTCATAGGTCAATAAAATAGGTTTATGAAAGACATGAAAAGAATTTTATGAAAATTGATGTTTCATATTACACTTCATCCCAAACTTCAAGGTTTCTCTCATACTGCTAATGGATCACAAGCTGTGATCTAAAATTTCAATTTTTCCTAAAATCCTTGCAACAGTTTTTTTCTTGTTAACCTATTTTGTAGAACCACCATTGCCTCTGCAATTAATAAATTAATAAACTATAAATATGAAAAGAACATCCCCGATAAGAGGCTTGCAATTAGTACAAGATGGCTAGGTTGCCAGGAAATGGGTATGGGTACAAGCTAAGTCACAAGGTTCGATTTCGAGTTCAAGTTCGATAAGGGTAAAATTTAGTTCAAGTTCGCCCAATGGATAAAGTTCGAAAAAAAAATTCGCCACTAAGTTCAAATAATAGAAAAACATAAACACATGAAATTATGTCAAACCACAATCTTAAACATGTAATATTAAGTGTTTAGACTTTGTACTAACCATACTTTAGCCTTCTACTAAATTTAAGTTTTACTTTAACTAATATTTAAAATTAAAAATAGTAAAATTATATCTAATAATATTTTTTTTAACACAAATTAACTTCAAAATATTAAGAAAGACAACATAAAAATACGAAATTATTATCGAACAAGGTGTGGTGTGTATGATGATAAAAAAGATGTTCTTATTCTATAAAAAATAAATAAAAACAAATTCATTATTAAAATTTAAAAATTAATTTACCACATTTATTATTCATTATTAAATTGTTATAAATTAAATCAATACAAATTGTATTGATAAATTGTAAATTATTAATTTTAAAATAATTAAAATGATTAAAAAATAATCAAAAAATTAAATTTAAAAACAATATTGCAAGATTTTAAATTTAAAAAAATACAATAAAAAAATTAAAATTAAATAAGGAATAAAATTAAATAAAAAAATTATAAAGAAATTTTAAACATCATTATAAAGTTTGAAAGTTTGAAACGAATAAAATAAAAAAGTAAAACAAATTTTATAAAGATTAAAACGTTTTTAAAAAAATAAGAGAAAATAATTAAAAGAAAAAATGAATACTATAAAATAAACAATAAAACAAAACTTTAAAAGTACGTGAAACTTAAAAAGTTAAAACTAAACAAATGAAAAGAAACATTAATAAACAATGTAACCTTAAAAATAAAAACCTAAAAATTAAAAATGTATTGAATGCAGCCTTAAAAATAAACAAAACCTAGAAATTAAAATGAATTGAATGCAGGGGCTGGAGAAACTCGACGGCGCTATTATGCCCTCTTTGCTGGCAACGACTTCTTTCTAGGTGCTCCAATAATGGCAATTCAGCTACACTTCAATTTCTCCCACACAGCTACCAATGCCCACACCGCCGACTCCAATATCACACTTTATTGCTTGTTGTTCAAGCTTCACCACAAACACCAGGGCGGCGACCAAATTCTTTCTGAAATCACTCAAAAATCTGATGTATTTCGCCGAATGAAAACAAAAATATTTGATATTTTTAGTAGAGAAAAATAGGGTTTTCAAGGAGTTGTTTGGACTGTTCCCCATGTTTTTTTTCCAAGCTTCCTATCCCGCATTTTTTTTTGGCATTTTTCCCTATGCGAACTGGACGAATTTCGACGAACTTTTTGGTGCACCGTTTAAGTTCAACGAATTTCAAATTTTAAGCCAAAAATTCGGCGAACCTTATGACTTAGAGTGTATACAACATCCCCACACAAACGAAGGAAACATATGCCAATACTTTAACCTTACCATCAACCACATGTTACAAACCAGCCAACACTATGACTAGACATTGACGGCAAAGCCTTAGTCCAAGAGAGATTCAACAGTACCACAAGTCCTGACCACTCACATGAAATTATTCCCTTCTTGGAATTAAAAGCTAACATAGAGATTGAAATCACAACTGATTAGGTCACCAAAGTCCTTTTCATTTTACTAATGAAGAATAAAGAGCATTATTAACAAAGCACTTATGATCACACTAGAAACATACATCCAGAACGTATGAATGCACTTATTGATCCTACTAGGGACATGGATCCACAGCGTATGAATGCACTTATCAATCATACTAGGGACATGCATCCACAATGTATGAATGCACTTATAGATCACATTGAACCATGCAGTCCACAACTTTTGAATGCATATAACTCATCAGGAAATCAAGTGACAACAATATTTTCAATTTACATGGCATAAACTACTTAGACTATTGCTTGATTATACTTCCCACAACATGCTTAGAAACTAGGTATCTCATAAGACAAATTGCTAACATTGTAGCTCCAAAATAGAATAAAGATTACAACTAATTCTGAGTCCAAGGGAAAATAAGTGATGTTACTTTATAGTTCCAATGTAATGCACATTATCTTGAAAGAGATACTCACAACATGACTTGTGAAAAAGACTTGAACTAGATTCTGTTTACGTATATCGAATTTGTTGTTGGAATCTTGTTATGGCATTCCTTATCATCATTTTCCCATTGAGTTGATGTCCAAGCTTTCCTGAAGTGAAGCACCTGGCCTCCTCATCCCATTGCCTCTCATTTGGCATCTATGATTGTCACGTATCCCCACTATGACACTTTTGTGCAGGTTAGGCACATGCAAAAAAGGGTCAATGGTGACTTCCATTTTGTTCCCTATTACTGTTGAATTCACATATTTTCTTCTGAAGAGCTTGCGGCTTTCATCCATGACTTTCTGTAAAAGTATTGATATTCATTATATAATGTATAATTTTTAAAAGGGCAAGAATGCCACTTCTCCCTTCAAATAACGCGTTGCCCCTTCAATGAATCGTGATTTTCTTGTAATGACTGCAGATTTCCATGAGGCTTCTTCAATCGGTTTGCTTGAAGTTTGAGCATTTAATGAGAGATTTGATCATTTCTCTATTGTTGGGCTTCTATATTATCCTGTACAGGTTTCTAAGAGGTTCATGAGTTACTCTTCCTTCTTTTCAACAGTTATAAAGCTTGGAAGGATAATGTAAACCTAGAGAGTTCTTTCTTTAGAAGCTCACATGGAATATTAGATGTTTTTATGTGTTGTGGTGGTTGTTTCTTGTCTGTCATCTTCATGATTTTGTCCTCAGTCATAAAGCAATGCACCATCTGGGGTAAAGGTATACATTTTCATGTTGACAATGAGTGGTTTGGCTTGGCGATATAGTGCACATGATCTTGGATTTTGCATTAATGATATTGGTACATTTTTGCTCCTAAGTGTATACTTTTGGTATTTCTTTTACATTCTCTTCTTTGGTTATGGGTTGTTGGGTACATCACCAGAACAAGACTGGTTCTATGGATCAACAAGCCCTACTCCAAGGCATGTTATTACATATGCATGTTTGTCAAGTTGTAATATCCTTGAAAAATACTTTAGATAAATCTGGATATTTTGTCAAAAACCCCAAGGCAGCAGTATTAAAATACTAACTTCTATGACAGTAGTGACAATCTGATTTTTAAATTAAAAAAACAGCGAGCCTCCAAGGTGCTAAAACAAACTTTTATTTATTTATTTCAATCAGCTACAACAAAAGAAATATCAAAGTGTTTGAATACAATTATTTTCTAACAATTGATGATCAAAATGGAAAGATAGATGGAAGAGAAGAGCATGCAAACTGATTTTGACTGAAATCTGCCTTAGATACTGAAGCCCTAGTTGTATTTGTTCTGAATGTAGAATTAAACCTAAAAAGCGTGCCCTAGCTGCACTAGATGAACACGTACCCTGAATGACCACTGCAACCCCTGAATGGAATTGTCAGAGCTTAGATATGAAGGATTGTGTCCTCAAATCTATATGCAAATGAAGGTTTTCGTCCTCAATTGCTGATGCAGAAGCAGAAGCTACTTGCGCAGACATTGAAGTAGTTGATAAATTTCCAAAATGAATGTAAGAATAAACCCCAAATATATTTTTATAACTTCCAAGGCCTTCTCCAAAGTTGGCGCCCCCCTCTTAAAAATAGGAATAAACATTATAAAATTGTTTTATCCTCTCTCCCATGTTGGCGCTCCATCCTAAAAAAAATAGGAATAAACAATATAAAATTGCTTTATCCTCTCTCCATCCTAAAAATAGGATCTTGATGCTCATGCAACCCATTCTGTCTTTGGCATCTCATAATAGAATGTTTAATTATTATTCTATCTTTATTGCCCCATAATAAAAATTCACCATTCTATTATTATTTTATTCTATTTTTGCTTTTTCAGATTAATAATATAATTTAAGTGTCTTTTTTTCTAATTAAAATATAAAAATACCCTTGGACCACTTAAATTAATTTATTTCCCTCTTTAATTTCCTCTTATCATACAAAAAATAATAAGAATAGGCTTCAGGTATCTAGAATTAATTAAGTTTGAACAAAAGACATTACAGTCTACCCTTCCCAGAATTGCTTGCCCTCAAGCAATTGCAAGTCCCGTCTGCAAATACCTCATATTTATACAATTTGAAACTTGTATGAACGGATCTATGTGCCCTTTGGCACTCAAAATGTTCTTAGCTCTATCACCATTTCCACTATGTTGTCCATGATGACCACACATCTGAAATGACTTAGTAGAAAGCAACAAATCCACAACACTTTCATACCTTTAGCTGCCCTCAACTTGTTCACCTTCTTTTGTCAAATGAAACTTGGTTGAGATATCTTCAACATCCCAACCTTGTGACTCGGAACTTCTAGGTTAGGATTAGCATTCTTCTTCACCATGAACTCTTCACATTCAACAAGTGAATCTTGTTGATGCATACAAACATTAGAAGTCAATAAAACATCTTTATGATTCTCACTAAAGTCATGAACACAGTCAATTTGCTTCTCATAGGTTACTATTCTAAAAATTCCAACAAGTTGAAATTCAACATTAGCAACCAATAAAGCCCTTTTTTCATGTTCATGCCCCTCAACATGATCTCTTTGGCACTCCACCCCAAAACCTTCTTGCACATCTGATTTTTCTTTCTTTGGTTCATGCCCCATGATTTCTCTCTCCTCATCACTAAGGGAGAACTCTTATTAAATCCATCAAAAGTAGGGAGTGACAACTTTCCTAAAGCCTGTTGCATGTCTCTCTTATTAGCTTGTGGTCTAAAATCAACTCTTGGTCCACTCTTGCTCTTCTTCATATTGATAAAATTAGTGAGCGATATAGCCTCTCTAATCTCACCTAGAAGTACCTTGTACTCCTCATAGTTGGTGGCAACATCATCTGCTATAGATGGTAGGTTGAATTTCCACTTCTGGAACTGCTTCCTCCCTACGAAGGAAATCAGGTTAGAAGGGCCTAGCAATAGAATCGGCGACTGTCCTCTGGGTGTGTTGGTTATGGTTCACTCCTGTGGAGCTTCCCTTATTGTTTAAAGCCCTTTGCACATTTGCGTTCGGCATGGTGTGGACTAATCGAGCCATCATGTCACCTAACCATTCCTGTCCATGCATAGGCTTATCGAAGCGTACATCTTTTGGATCTTTGTTACCCATGACTTATGGCTATTTTGTAGATTTCCTTTAATCCATTTTCTAGTACCTAATTTCTCTGTCACTACCCTGTATGAAGTTCAAAGCTACAAAAAAAAATATTTTATTTTTATTGTTTTCCTTTGTTTTTTTAAATGCCCTTCCACATGCTGAGAGGAAATTCACTCTGATACAGCTGTAATATCCCTGGAAAACATTGTAGATAACTCTGGATATTTTTTTCAAAACCCTAGGGCAGCAGTATAAAAAATTAACTTTTATGACAGCAACGACAAACTAAATTTTTAATAAAAAACAGAAACTCCAATGTACCAACAGACTTTTATTTATTGACTTCAAATCAGCTACAAATAAAAATTACCAAAGTGTGTGAATACAATTATTTTCTCACAATTGATGATCTAAATGGAAAGATAGATGAAAGATAGGAGCATGCAAACTGTTTGACTAAAAACTGCCCCAAATACTGAAGCCCTAGTTGTATTTGTTCTGAATGTAGAATTAAGCCTGAAAAGTGTGCCATGGCTGAACTGGATGAGCGCCTGTACCCTGAATCGTCACTGCAACCCTTGAATGGAGTTATCAAGCTTAGATATGAGGGATTATGTCCTCAAATCTGTATGCAATTGAGGGATTTCATCCTCTATTGTTGATGCAAAAACAGAAGCTACTTGCAGACAAAAAATTAATTGATGAATTTCCAAGATGATGTAATAATAAACCCCAAATCTACCTTTATAACTTCCTAGGCCTTCTCCAAAGTTGGCACCCGTTCCCAAAAATAGGAATAAACAATATAAATTGTTTTATCCTCTCTCCCATGTTGGCGTTCCATCCTAAAAATTTAAAAAAACAATATAAAATTGTTTTATCCTCTCTCCATCCTGAAAATAGAATATTGATGCTCATGCAACCCATTCTCTCTTTGGTGCCCCATAATAGAATGTTTTATTTGTTAGGAAATAAATTATTAATGTTTACATTATAGTTTGTTAGCTAATATTTAATATTGTTATATATTAAATATTAGGTTTTGAAAGTATTTTGTTATAATATATTGTTTCAACAATATATTATTCTTAGATTTTGTTATACCCGTGAATAACATTCCGGGTTAATTGTTGTGACTCCTTCCTATTTTATAGGAAGTTGTTCAACAACATTCCTGGCTATATAATAGCCATTGTATTAGCATGATGATATCAAGAAGAAATAATATTTGTGTTATTTTTATGATTGACTGAATTGAACTCTATATTATTTAGTTATTATTTCTACTTTTTTGGATTAATAATATAATTTAAATGTCATTTTCCAATTAAAATATAAAAATACCCTTGAACCACTTAAATTAATTTATTTACACCTCTTTAATTTCGTCTTAGCCTACAGAAAATAATAAGAATAGGCTTCGGATATCCAAAATTAATTAATTCTGAAAGGGGACATCACAAGGGAGCTCTTGCAGATTGGAAGTTAGCTTCCTCTTGCTCTTTCAAGTACACGAACATTTGTGCATTTTCACCTTGTCACTTTTTAATCCTTGTTCTCATTACCCCAGTTAAATGAGTTTTCAGGTGCATATATTAGGACTTAAATGACGAGTTGCAATGGTTACATACACAAAATCGAATGCCACCACCAAGAATGTTCTCCAACACTTCTACACGTTTCTATAGAGGAGAAGAAAGATTGTGTTTCACATTCATGGGACCCAGAATGTTTCCCAATGAGCCTCCCTTCTAACTTGCTTTCCCTTGCCTCCCTTGCCTTCCTTGCCCTCAACCTGAAGTTGAACTTGATGCCATTGATATTTTTTATTTTAAACCTACAATGAGAAAGAAAAACTTACAAAATAGCAAAGATAACTAAACAAACATTGCATCATCTTTTTGTTTATGATCACCAAGTTTGCCATAAAGGTGTGCGGCAAGAGCATACACAGAGTTTGGATATATTTTTTTAAACTAAATAAACTCCTAAAAACAACAAACATATCTAAACCCTAGGCATCATTTTTTGTTTCTAATCACAAAGTTCGCCATAATGGTGTGAGGTGAGAGCATACACAAAGTTTGGATTTTAATTTTTTTGAAACAGAAAAATATTCTCTAAAAAAAACAAACATAACTAAACCCTAGGCATCATTATTTGCTTTTGATCACCAAGTTAGCCAAAAAAGGTGCAAGACGAGAGCATACACAGAGTTCAAAAGTTTAAAACTTTAAAAAACAGCAAACCCGTAATTAGTTTAATAGTTTAAACTTTAAAAAAAATTAAAATACATATAAAACTAAAACTAAAAGGAATATTACATAGAATTTAAAAATAAATATTATGATCAATGATCATGAATGATGAGTGCATTACGCACACATCATTTATGATTGTTGATCACATTAACAAATTTGATTAAAAAATGGAAATGAGGGTGAATGGAGAGAAAAGCCTGATTTTTCTCCTCCAAGTTGCTCCTTCCTCCTCCTTTACAGCTTCTAACTTCCTCCTTCGAGCTCATAAATTTGCAAAAACTGAAAATCTGAAAGTGTTTTTTGAAATGGAGCAAAGACGTGCTTATATAGCTTTTGTATAGTGTCTTTAAGAGGTTGAGGTAGGTAGATTGGGGTTACGTTCATTTAAAATTGTAACATATTGCTAAAACGGTACGGGTACACCCCAGGACTATTGCACGTTTCAGGGACATACTTATCCTGCACCCGTACCGAATACATTTGTAGGCAGGTACAGAGGCATGTATGGCATTTTTGGGTATCTGAGCAAAATGGTGGCTCAACAATCACTTGGCCCCCCACTCCCCTAGGTTTCACAAAGTTAAACTTTTGTGGTACAGCAAAGAGAAACCCAACCCCCAGCAAGTGGAGGACATGTGTTTAGAGATGAAAAATGTCAACCATGTCTGATCTTCACTCTAGAGTCTAGACATTGGCAAGGATGCTAATAATTAAGCAAAAACCATGGAAATGCTCAATGGTATCCTGACAGCTATCATCAGTGGCTGGAATAAGTTAATTATTGAAAGAGATTCGCAAATTTTGATAAACGCAATGAAGGATGGTCAACTAACATCATGGATATTGAAAGCAATTGTGGAAGAAGCAAAGCAATTTGTTGAGAAACTTAGATGTGCTCATTTTTGTTCATATTAAAAGAGTTGTTAATCAGGTGGCAGATATGGCAGCCCATATGGGAGTAAAGCTTATATAATGAATAATATCCCTAGACAAATATTGGGAAGAGAAATTCCCTGACAACTTCCCTGACAATCAACAGCGATTGTTGGTTCAGGACATTGAGCAATGTCTTTCCTCTATCTTCATCCTTTCTATCCATCCCACACTATCTATTAGAACTTTATGTGCTACCTCACCTCACCCCCAAACCCCTCATAACACCACTTTAAATCCATACTCATTCTCACTCCTCACATCCGCTCCCATGCATCCCCTACATCACTACTTTATATCATTGAAATTTGCTTTCGTCTGAGTCGTAATTTTTGCACATTGTGATTCATTAATCATCATGGCAACTAGCTTTATTAAAAAGCATAAGTAATGATGTTTGTAAACTTCAAAAAGCTCCTTCATGCATGAATAACTGCATTTTTATAAAAACACCAACAAAATTAGTAAGTTAGTGGTAGGAGACAATTGAGCTCTATCAATAGCTTCTCTTGTAGGTATGACTCAACTTGCCTATGTTCTATGGGATTCCAAAATTCTTCTATGTACTTGAATCATTTAAATTTAAGTAGCCAATACATCGAATTCGGGTATGGATATGAAGAGTTTGATACATGGATATGGAAGAAAAAAAATTCCCCTCTGGATACAGCGGTACAAAAAAATATAAAAAATATAAAATATAGAAATTTTGGCCAGATAAGTAAGAATTAACCACATAATATGCATATAAAAAACAAAATAACCACAAAACACTATTGATCATGCCAATAAAATGTCACAAATGTCATAATAAATATTGAATTTTATTATTACATATAAATGCAGCAGGGGTCTGAATCTTCACGTGATCATTTTAATAGAAGATGCTTGTATATGATCTTTTTTTCTGGTTTCATTTCAGCACAAAACTGAAAATCAGATTTGTGGTGGGATTTAGATTCACTATCACAATCGTTGCTTGTCCTCAGATAAAAAGTATTTGGGTTGATTGTGCTTGTTCCCTCCTGGTCAAATTTGTTCCCAACATCAAACCCTGTTGTTTTTTTAGGGTTTCATAGAAATAAAATTGTGTCATTTTATGTTTTAATGTTATAAAAAATTAGAAAAAAAATTTAAAAACTTGTTTTTGGCCCTGGATATGCCTAGGATACGGCCTAGACGGTCCAAATATGGCCAGATACGTCCACTACAAAACCCTGAAAAAACAGCAGGGTCTGATCTTGGGAACAAATCTGACCAGGAGGGAACAAGCACAATCAACCCAAACACTTTTTATCTGATCACTTACAGGCAGATTCAATTCTGGACAATGAATGATTGTGAGTGTAAATCTAAATCCCACCACAAATCTGATTTTAAGTTTTTTGTTGTGATAAACCAGAAAATAAGATCGGTACCTCTTAATATACAGGCATCGTCTATTTTAATGATCAAGTGGAGATTCAGAAGCTGCTGCATTTTTGGCCCTGGATACGGCCTGGACAGTCCAGATACAGCCGGATACATCTGCAAACCATCCTAGTTGTATCCAGAAGTTTCATTATTCGTTTAACCTGCGATATGAACCTAAAATCTTTGAACATTGTTTTTTTTAAATCGATTTCAAAATGCAAAATGAGTTAAACAAGGACTTTGTCCATTGTTGCTTTTTTTTCCAAGAGCAAACTACTTTTAAATTTAAAAACTTAAACAAGGGTGTGATTTTTTTTGTTTCTATATGCAAAGTGTGTTAAAAAATCTAAAATGTTAGTAATATTGCTGTTTTTTATTATTGCAGCCCCAAAATGAGTTCAAACAACAAGTATGAAGCTGAATGTGAGATTGAAATGAGTAAAGAAATGGGTGGGGGGTGTACAAGGAAAAAGAACAACTGACAGTTCACATGGGAATGTTGACAAGTTTTGTTGCCCCTCAACAATTTTGAGCAAATAAACTAGAGGACCGTTTAACAAAAGAAAACCTTCGAAACAATTTGCTAAAATTGTTGAAGGTCCTGTTATCCAATTTCAACACCCGGGTGAAATTGGACAATAGAGCGGGCTTGCACTAAGGGATTCTCATAGCCATTCGGAAGAAACAGGAAGACTTCAACGTCCAAGGCAGAATTGGGGTCTTTGAGAGAGTTGAAAGTTGCAAGAGGAATTTTTTCCTCTTCTTGGTCTTGTCTGAGTTAAGAGTTTCACTCAGTATGGAAGAGCAAATGAACAGGACTCGCTTGCAAGAAAAATGACAAAATCTGATGATTCATCTAAACATTTCCCCGGCATCTCCTCGCAGCTCTAATGCACCTGAAGAATCCCAAAGATTCCATAAATTATTTAAAGGGGTTGTGGATTTTGCAAAGAAAGTTTTCAACTCTAGGGATAGCTCATCGAGCTAATTATAAAAGGCCGAGTTACTTTAATAATCAATCAAGTTGTTTGATGTATACCACCAAGCTATCTTTCCAACAGACCGAGCTATACATTACAGAGGAACCAAGTTGTTTGCATCTAGGCTTTGCATGAGTCGAGACATTCAAAAAGAGACCGAGCTATTGCATTGATAGATTAGCGAGTTCACTGAGCTTGTGAATCGAACTTATGTCAAGTCATACGTTAATGGGCGAGCTAACATTCATAAACAAGCTGATCGGATGATTTGGAACGAGCTAAGTCAACTTTGCATTGGCACCGAGTTCCCTATTGCAAAGCCGGGTCCCGGGTTGAATAGATAAGATGCAATAAACCAACTCGGGGGGGCCTACGAAGACTTGTATCGAGCTATGACAAATAACAAGAAAACAGTTGCCCGAGCCATGGCGAAGTGCAATGTGAACCGAGCCTTGTGTATTGACAAGATGTTGCTGAGCTCCCAGTGACCGGTGCAAGCTCGAAATGGAGTGTGAAGTCCCTGGTCACAATAAAGTCGCATGATTGGGAATCACCAAACTATTCAAATCAAAGGCGAACTAGTAACATTACTACAAGTTCATGTATGACTCGTGTAATATCGGTTGGGTGGATCTTTTAGCAACTCAAACGATTTTGCATGAAGGAGAAAGAGGTTGTCGAACTCTGCATCATGGACGTGAGGGGGCCAAGTCGTTTTCAATACAGAAGGGTCAAGCACTTGGCAAGTCGGGCAAAGACTTGGTTGAGCCTTTAAAGACTGGTTCAAGTTTGGATGTATCAAGCTCGCAGGCGAGCTATGGCAGAAGCATTGGAGGTGGGGCTCTGAGTTGAGCTCTACTGGCGAGCACAAATATGGTGGGGTCGAAGTTTGGACAAAACGGAAAACGAGTCAAGCACTTAGCAAGATGGCGAGAATGATGCAGCGAAATCGGAGATTCAGGTCCCTTGCGGCGCATGCAAACCAAGGACACCAATGTGGCGGAACCCCGCCTTTGCCGCATTCAAGAGGGTGTGGAAACTTCGGCTCTAGTGAGCCCAGATGGCCTGCGGACCATGTGTGCCATAAAAACCCGATGTTGCCGCAGAAAACGTTGTGCGGGTGGCGAGCCAAGGCAAAGTCCTTGCAAAATGGGCGAGTGCGCATTGCGGACGAATCGAAAGTCAATGGCCCAAGCAGTCTGTACGAGTTGGGCCTCGCGTACACGAGGAGAGCCGAATGGCCGCGAACAGCATTGTAGGGATGGCGGAATGTGACGGCCCAAATGGCCCTTGGGGCATCCATGCACGAAAAACCTAACTTCGCCGAGTTGTACGAACGATGCGGGTAGAGCAGAGGTTAGTGGCCCGGTTAATGCCAGGCCTCGCCAAACCAAGTTCGCCACAGGGAGCCTATACCCGCGTTACAAGGCAGCAACATTACACTGAGCCAAGAGTTATAAGGGGGTGTCGTGGACTCAATGCAAGAGTTGGGTGAGTTGGCGGTATACAACATGGAGGCCCGAGTCATCGGGTGACCGACATGTGTCATGTGGAAGCCGAAGTAGCAGGTGGAGTGGTCAACCCAATGCAAGGAGAGTCGGTGAATGATGAAGGAATAGGTACCGAGCCGGACACTCAAGCAAAGGTTAAAGGTAATATAAATAGCCCGGCTCAAAGGTAAGGTGTGTGACTCGACACACATGTGAAGAGGGAAGCCCGTAAGGAAAGGAGCCATCTAGGGCGAGTTGGCCAAGCTGGCAGGACTATGAAACATTTAAATATTAAATCAAACCCTTCCCCACTTAAAAGCCATCAATAAAATCAATGATGGGCCCCACCAATTTAAATGCCCATATCATTTTAAAAATTTGCAAACATAGGAAGGGAGAAGAAATATTTAAAAGTCATTTCCAGCAAGCAAAATATTTAATACATAGTCCCATGGAATACAAGCAAGCCGGTGAAAACTCAAAATAGTTGTCTGTGCTTAAAAGCTCATAACCTGAGCATTTCTCAACGGAATCGGGCAAGATTGGTCTCGTTGGAATAGTGACTTCGAGATCTTTGCATAGCAATCAAGAAATCTAGAAATTGATGAAGATTTGAGGGTGAATTTTGCAGAAAACGAGCCCAATTCAAATTGGTTGTTGGAGAGTGGTTGAAGATGCAATTAATGGGCATGGGCAGCAATTTTCTCTCACTACAAGTTGCATATCAATCAGGGATGCCTTTTGAAGATTCGCTATCATGATTTTCACCCACCTTGGGTACCTTGTAATTGATGCAAAAGGCAAATCTGAATTTGCTTGTTTCTCTCTCCTCTTCATTTTCTATAAATTGGGGTGTTCTTTCATTGTAAAAGGGGGGATAATTCTAGTAGCAAAACTCGGTCATTTTGGTTTTGTGAAGCCAATGTGCTGCAGGCCTTCATAGTGGACTCCTTGCATGGTGACCCAGGCCTTTCCTTTGTAATAGAACAAACTGTGCATATTAATGAAGCAATAGATACAAGTTTGTGGATGTGTCTTCCCATGTTGTGTTTATTTGCTTTCCTCTTGCTTCTTCAATTCTATTGCAAGTGTATTGTGTCTACCTTATGCTCTTGCAAGGTTCATTATTGTTGTGTTTCTTTGGAAATGTTGTTGTGAATGTTACTGTTAGATTGGGGAGAACTGTTATCACCCTTTCTAATCTGCATTTTGCTCCCATTTTCACACATTGGAGAGTTGTTCTCACACCCTTCTTTTGGTGCATCACCTTTGTAGTGTAGATTTATTTTACTTTCATGCTCTTTCTCTCTCCCTGGTCCCTTGGAATTGTAGGATAGAGATAGCCAGTAGTTTTCCTTCATTAGAATTAGTGTGCATTAGATTAGGAAGAGGAACCAACCTTCTTTGGAGGTCTATCTCAAGTAGCAAGTCCCACAACTTGAAGATAGTACCCATGTTGCCCAGTCACACTACTTGCCTTAACACACTCACATGCTAAGCAAACAGAGGGTGTTGTGATTTGGTGATAATAGGTCCTAGATCAAACACTTTAGGGGGGACTAAAACATGGAAGTTCAATATATGTTCATTGACTTGACTGGGCCAGCATTACTAAATTGAATGCACACATATTGCACATCTCGGGGAAAGGTGTTGGCCTATGTGGACAGCTATCACTTGAAGAGAGGGCAAAGATGGTGAGGTTGTAAAATGGAGATACGACTAAAAAAGTTTCAGTAGTTTGTGGTGTTAGTGGCACCACTTCTAGTTCTCACTCTCAGAGAACTCTTAGGATTGGTTTCTCAAACACTCCAGTAACTTATGAGCTGGCGGAAGTGAATGTTTTTGCTAGTAGGGAAAGAGGAAGGTTGTGACCTCCAATACAGTTGTGGACAAGAATGATACAAAGGTTAGAAATGAGACTGATGAGACCATTGAAAAAAAAAATTATGCCACTGGCATCCCATTTCATGTCGCCCGCTCTACTTATTACAAGGAGGTTATGGCTAAGGTAGTCAAAGCAAGTGTAAGTTATGCGCCTTCAGGAGACACGAAGTTAAGGACCACAATCTTGGATAGGAACTATTCTAAAGTTAACTTACTGATGGAAGAGATGAGATGCACATGAGTCTCTCACGGTTGCAGCATCATCATGGATGGGTGGACGGATATTAGACAGCACCCACTCATAAAAATCATTGTTTCATTCAGAGAGGATCCTTACATTTTGAGCATCGTTGACTGTTTAAGAGAGAATAAGAATGCAGAATTTCAATTTACCATTTTACTATATGCCATTGAGGAGGTTGCACTTGCCAATGTTGTACAGGTTATTACAAATGTAACATACATGTGCAAGGCAGCGGGTAAGTGTGCATGCCATGAACAATGCATTGTAATACATTGGAAAAATTGATTGGGTCAAAAATATAGTCATAGATGTTAGTGAGGTGCAGATGTTCATCTACAACCACCACACATTATCGTCGATCGACACTCTTTCGCAGCTTTTCAAGGAATTCCTTAAGCCACTGGACACATTTCGCATCCTACTTTATTTTGTTGGATAGGATGGTTGAGTTGCAAGAGTCCTTGCAATGAATGGTCATGACATCAGAGTGGTCTAGGTGGGATGGGTCCATGACAGAGCAAAGGAAGAAGGTGAAAGCAATGGTGGTGAGAGAGACATTCTAGACATATGTGATACATCACAACGATTGTATCTGCAGTTTCACTGTGATAAAATATGGGTATTCTAAAAACCCTAAAGACACCACCCACTCATAAATATCATTGTTTCATTCAGAGAGGGTCCTTACTTTTTTAGCGTCGTTGACTGTTCAAGAGAGAATAAGGATGCAGAATTTCAATCTACCATTTTACTAGATGTCATTTAGGAGGTTGCCCCTACCAATGTTGTACAGGGTATTACAGATGCAACTTATGTGTGCAAGGCAGTAGGTAAGCTTGTTGAGGCTCACTACTACCATATATTTTGGATGCCATGAACAATGCATTGAAATACATTGGAAAAATTGATTGGGTCACAAAATATAGTGGTAGATGCTAGAGATATGCAGATGTTCATCTACAACCACCACACATTATCAGCACTCTTTCACTGTTTTTCAAGAACATAATTTCTCAAGCCACTGGACACATTTTGCATCCTACTTTATTTTTCCAGATAGGATGGTTGAGTTTCAAGAGTCTCTGCGATGAATGGTCGTGACATCAGAGTGGTCTAGGAGGGACGGGTCCATGATAGAGCAACGGAAGAAGGTGAAAGCAGTGGTGGTGAGAGAGACATTCTAGACAGATGTGAAATACATCACAACGATTGTATCTCCGGTTTTTCAGTGTGATAAAATATGGGGATTCGAAAAACCCTAACCTCGATGAGATATACAAGTGCATTGACATTATGCTCGGCCAAATGAAGGATGTTTTCAGGCAAAGGACCCCACCCTGGAGTTCTATCATCAACGTGTTCAACCCATCATTAAGCAAAGGTGGGAGAAGTTGAACACCCCTTTACACATGATTGCATATGCATTAAATCCTAAGTAGTATAATGACAGGCATGACAGGATTGTCCATGTAGATGATGAGGAGGTGAGGAAGAGTTTCTTAAAAGCCTTGAAAAGAATGTATAATGCAAAGGACGGTTCACAAGTCAAAATTGACTAGCTCGAGTTTGTTGATCTAGAAGGCTACAAAACTTCGGCAAAATTAAATAGGGGCACATTGGCACAAGAGAGTCCAGTTAGTTGATGGCGATTGTATGGACCTCTAAGATTGTTGCATGCACTTGTTATTCGTCTTCTTTCTCGGGCTTCTAGTTCCTTTGCTATTGAGAGGAATTGGTCAACATATGGGTGGATCCACTCTCTTAAAAAACACACTTACCTCTACGAGGGCGGATAAACTTGTCATACATAGTGTCTTGCGTCTCATGGATTGCAAGGCACCTACGTACAAGGAAAGCCCGACATTACGGTAGGATGTAGATCTTGAGGATTCAAGACAGACTGATGAAGGTTGGGAGCAACGGGGATTGGTTGAGATCCCCTTTGCAGATATATATGATGTCAATACTTGTACTAATGAGGAGCAGTTTGCGGGTAAGCCCTCAAAGGACTCTGACTATTGAGTTGCCATTTTGGTTATGTACTTATGACCTAAGTTGTCAACAAACAGGTACGGGTACAGCACAGAAACGTTCATACACTATACTATACACTATACAAAAAGTTTATTCATGCATGCCAATTTGCATTTTTAATTTGAGGTCCTGCTGAGCTCTATGCTATCTGTGACTGATGTTTTCAATCTAATTATACTGGGCTAGGGCCCTTTGCTTAGGTCTCTTTAGCTGAAAAGAGAAACATCAATTAAAAGTGAAAGGAGAACTCACTGTTTTAGCACCGAAATATGCCATCATGAATGAGTAATGATCTCTATTCCTTTGGAGATTCTGGAATGCACACATATGCATATAATTAGACAGTATAGTAATGAATTAAATATGCCTGCAAACACAAAGCTTTGAACATTAGCTAGAAAATGATAATTATAATGATAAGTTACCTCTGTGTGCCATTCTATGGGATCAGCAACGCCGAGGATATAATCCACCATAGGTTCCTGCAATGAAAATCGCCCAAAATTCAAAAGAAAAAAGGGAGATTAAAACCCTTAACAATGTTGCCGAATGTGGAATGTGATGAGCTCAACTGGTAGTTGAAGAATTAGAGCTTTGATTTATGAGCGCCAGGTTAAAATCCCAAAGAGATGGGATAAGCTGTTCCAAATGGAGTTAAAATACTACATGCAACTCATCCCAATGGATACAAAGTGTTGAAATTGGATACAATATCACACACTAGATGTTACATTACTAGAAGAATTTGACAAATGCCAAAACAAATCACAAAAAAAAAAATCGGAATTCGATAAAAAGTGTTAAAGATGTCATTGTTCACTGATTTTTTATGTAATATATACATTGTATAGAATTATTTCTGACCTGGTTTTTGGTAATGCGACCTGGCTGCGGAAAAACTCCGGATCCATATGCGCAGGCAAATTCAACAAGTGGAAGATCTGTGAGAGGTCCCGCTAATTCACGACTAAACCCTGCGCCTAATTTGGCAAACCCACTCGCCATAAACCCAAACCCCGAGTAAACTCGAATGCTTTGACAACTCTCTCGACAAAAGCAAAATGAAGAGGTTATGGGTGGTGAAGTATTTGATCTCTTCGAATCGTTTCTTTTGTTTTAGGTTAAATATGTTTCTTCTAATGTTTTAAAAAACTTTTGAATGAGAAGGTGCATTTAAACGAATTTGTCAATAAAAAACTTAGTTCAACAGGTGTTAAATATGACAAGGAGCAAGAAGGGAGATGTATTTAGATGTTTGGATGCTCAAAAGGTTGATCTGGTAGTGGCAGACAGGTAAAAAATTAGAATTGATATGCAAGTGCTTCTTCTTTGATTGTAAAAGTTCAAACTGAGTAGGAATGGAACCGTCGAGTGTGTGCAAAATTATTTGGTGGTTTCATACTTATTTGGTGTTTTCATGTGGCTAAGTATTAGCACTTTATAACTTCTTGTGTCTGTGCGACCCTTTGAAGTACACTTTGTTGTGAAAACCTATATGGCGCACATGTATAAAACTCTCTCTATGACCTGAAATAGCTTCAAACACTAACCATGGGTGAGAAACCCTATAAGAGAGTTAGTGGTTGAGTTGAAGTGCAATCCATACATTGCCTACATTGGCAATACTCTGAAGATGCCTCAAATTGCACATTATTCTCCACCTAGCATATGATATTTATATAGATGTAACTAAATTTGGCAATGTACACTTAATAGTGCAATGGCTTGGTGTGTTTTGCTTGACTTGGTTTTGGAAGCTTATGACTTGGGAAGTTATGCTTTTGAACTTGGATAAGTGTGCTTCAGACCTGTGCAAGTGCTATTCTTAGAGTGCAATGTTACTTTAGGAATATTTATAAGAGTTTTGAATACTCTTGGAATAATATTTGTAATGAGTGTTCTTTAAAGTATCAGGTGAGTAAATGAGTACATTATACTTGTTTATATAAAGTTTATAAGGTATAAATTTGCATTAAGGATGGCTCATGAAGAAAGTACCAACTCGTAGAAAGATATTGAATTGAAAAAATGATTGTTGTATGGTTGAGGACAAACCCGCTAGCTTCAAACTAAACCATTTTGTTGTTTGGTCCTTGTTTGGCAGTCTCATACATGCACGTACTAGGATTTCGTAAAGTTCTACGAATGATGCCTAGTAAGAATATATTGGTATAGAATAATACAAGTAGTTATGTAAGCGAATTAGCAATGTTAATAAAGAGAGAAAGTCATTGTATAGGATTGAGGATAGCAAATTGAGCTTAGTATGTGTGGACACCATAAAATATCGCATTACGCATTCTAAACCTTTGAAATCATCATGTAATTACTTCAGAGTACATTACAACCATTTTTTACCACTTTTGATATATTTCACTATTTTTCAACCTTTAATGACATTTTACGACATTGTCCCACAACTTCTTTAATCATGTCTATCGCTCATACATGGTCTCGAATTGTTAAATATTCACACTACGAACCTTATTACATTCATATCTCATTCCTATGATTAATTAATTAATCCTATCAATCTTATTATCCATCCCTTATCTCATTAGTTAATTTTATTAGCTAATTTAAAATCAAAATAATTAAATAAATCCTACACATTATCCATTTACACCTCCCCTCTTATCCAATTAATTAATATCACTTCACTAGTCAACATCTCAAGTTAACTAGAGCAAAACAAATCAATTAAATCATTAAATATATGCAAGAGGACACATTTAGATTAAATCAAATCATGCATTTGACTTAACTAAACATATCTCCCATAAACATGGCATTCCAAAAATAAAGCAAAGCAATGCAAAAGCTAAAAGTCACCTCACTTTTTTTGTGAATAAAACATAAGACATGGAATTAAGATTTAATTCTAAATATACAAAAACATGTGCAAACTTGGCCAACTCAAAAATAACTCATCCATACAGGCTCAAAGTAGCAAATAAACTCCTTAAATAAATTGGAAACTCAATTAAACAATTAAATCTTACTTCAGTTAACTTCAAATCGGACAAGTTAATCACACAAATCAAGGATTTGGAATTCTCATTCCTTCCTCTATAAATAATCGTTCATTCTTCTTCAATTATCATCTTTGGAAGCTCTGAGAATTACATCATTATTGTGTTAGATTAGCATTCAATCTCACATATCATTATGTTATTCATTTGATCACAGATCTACAATCAAATCAATCATTCAATCACTTTTCTCGTAGCTAATCTACTTCCATTCAAAACATCTTTAGAGCATCCACAAGCAAATTTGATCAAGAGATTCAATAAGCTCGAAGCTTCATTCCAAGCTTAACAGTCTCATCTAAGGTTGCAAGGAGATATGAAGGAAGAACTAGTTTGATTTTATTTGCTTTGTTTCTTTTGTTATGTAGTTTTTTTGTTTATATATTTCTGGTACGCCCAGTGGGAGAAACTCACATTCTTTTCTTCTCTTCATTGTTTTTTGTGAAATTAATTTTGTTTTTATGTTCTTATTGTTGTTTTAGACTCACTAACCAATGTTCAGGGCTTTTCATGGAGTAAATTGTGATATGTTTTGAAAAAACTAGTCAAATTGGTTGTGTTTTTGCTTTTTTGTGCATCTACAGGTTACCCGCACTATCGTAACACTACTTGTGCTAGCGTAACACATAATTTTCGCTACCGTCTAACTACACATGTTACCATTGATGTATTTACACTACCGTCTAGCTACATGAGCTACCATTGCAGTATTTGTGCTATCGTCTAACTACATGTGCTACCATTACAGTATGCGTGCTATTGTGTAACTACATGTGCTACCGTTACAGTATGCACACTACAGTTTAATTACACACACCATCATTACAGATGTATGTTACTGTCTAACTACACATGTTATTGTTGTAGCATGTGCACTACTGTATAATTACACATGTTGTCATTACAATTCACGCACTATTGTATCAATTCACGTGCTACCGCATTACTAAATGCACTAACGTATCAATATGTGCACTAGCGTATTATGGTAACTTTACCTTAATTTTCTTTGTTTTCCAACATTCTCATCTTCATTCCTTTGTTTTTTTCTATGTTTTTTTGACTTTAATATGTGGCTTAATCAATTCTAACAATGATAACATTCTACATCTTCGTATATCCATTTGTTTTATTTTGATCAAAGTCATGTATGCTCTTTTCTCGTGCTCTTAAGTGATCTTGAAATTTAGAAATGGTTGTGATCACTTGTTGTTTTTTTTCTAATATCATGCTTACAAGAAAACTACTAATCAAGTTTTGTGTAGGACCAGTTCGTTTGGAAATATTACTAAAATCAAGCAACAAACTACCAACACCTTGCATGCAGAATTCCCTGGCCAAATGGCCAAAGACAATCAAATCAATTATTTACAAATTTATAGACATAAAACTTTTGCAAATTACAAGTTCAGATAAGGTTTTATACCCATCTGCTTAACTATGGGAAGTACTTGCACATAGTCCTAAAACTCATTGTGAGTACCATATGAATCCCAAAGTAGTTGGCACATTGAGGGAACTAGCCAACGAAATGGGTAGCACCCATGCCTACTTGATTAGTAATACTTGTGAGGGATACCAAAAGTTATTTGCGGTGATGAACCCATTCCTTAATTGATTGCAGGGTATAGTCTATAGTCACAATTTTTTCTAATATGTGTACTCGTTCAGACAAGTAATGGTGAGTGAATTATCCAAATTCTTTAGGCAACCTAACAAACTGGGGCCAACCATTTCAATTACTACTTAGATTGTTCGTTCAAAATAGTTTATGTTTCATGTTATCCAAATTCAATTTGAAAATCAGTTATAAAAAAACTTGTTTCTCATTACTATTTAGATTATTAGTTTAAAACATTCTTGAAAATCAATTATAAAATCCTATTTTCCTTTATTGTTTAGATTATTAGTTTAAAACAGTTCTTGAAAATCAGTTATAAAAAATTTGTTATTGTTTAGATTGTTAGTTTAAAACGTTCTTGAAAATTAGTTATGAAAAAGAAAAATATATTGTTTGTTACCATTTCGATTGTTAGTTTATAATAGTTTGTGTTCCACATCTCATACTTATCCAAATTCAATTCAATTTGAAAATCAGTTGTCAAAAAAATATCATCTCCTCCAAATTCAAAATCAAACTCAAGTCTGTTCAAATCCAATCAAAGTTTGATCAATCAAAATCATCTTGTCAAAAGCCTTATCTTTTGGACATTCACTTTGTCCAAATTTAAGCCTATCAAATCTTATCAATTAAAAGCCTTATCTTTTGGACATTCACTTTGTCCAAATTTAATCCTATCAAATCTTATCCATCAAAAGCCTTATCTTTTGGACATTTACTTTGTCCAAGTTTAAGCCTACCAAATCCTATCAATCAAAATCCTTACATTATGGACATTCACTTTGTCCAAATTTAAGCCTATCAAATCCTATCAATCAAAAGCCTTATCTTTTGGACATTCACTTTGTTCAAATTTAAGCCTATCAAGTCCTATCAATCAAAAATCTTATCTTTTGTATATTCACTAATTATCCAAATTTAAGCATATTAATCCTATCAATCAAAGTCTTATCTTTTGGATATTCACTTTATTCACACATCTCGGAGAAAGTCTTTCTAGTGTATTCCATCAATTAGCACTTGCTAACATGGTCACATATTTAATTACAAGACCCTTCAAATAAGGGCAACCAAAACCTACACGGTATAAAGAATCATAATATTGTGAATACCACCACATCAATGGTCATTCTACGAATCATTGTTCAAATCTCCACCATTGCATCCAAGCTTTACCTGACAATGGAGACATTGAAGTCGAAGACACTTCTAATACAACTATTCCAAATGAAGAATTAGAAATGATTTTGAAATCCCTTTCAACTCATGGTATCAATGAAAAATCTAAAGATAAATGTCAATCATCAAACAAGGTTGATCTTGATTCTGTCATTTCATTTCTAGATCCCACGCTTAACAACGTGACTACCATCAAAACTAACAACCCTAGCTTTGATATAACAATGCTATAAAAACAAGTTTGGGCATCATCCACAACACCTCGAATGCCCAATCCTAAGTCTACAACTATTTCACAATAACTGTCTAATGAAAAGTCTTTGTTTATTTCTCATGACATTATCAAATAGTCTAAGAAGGCATCTACGTAAATCCCTCTTATGGATATGACCAAAACAATACCTACATTTCAAGACATCCTTACATGTGCACTCTATGATGTGTGTGTTCTTAATGGTATCAATACACAACCATTTCAAACTTTAATCATGAATCTTTCATCAAATAATTCAATCTTGTTATTTTGGCCTTGTGTCCTTTTAAAATCTAACATCATAAACAACAGTTCTTTATGCATTGAAGCATTCATCACTAATCACAAAATCAAAAAAGTGCTTATAGACAACAGAGCAACATTGGATATTTGTTCTACAAAATCATTAAGATGCCTTGAAGGCCCATCTATAGATCAATCCTTCACTCCCTGCATCATTACGTTCACAAATAAGGATAACATTGACGTTGTGTTTGACAAGATTTATGTGCTACATGTTTAAGATTAGCGAAAAACTGAACGAGAAATCAAGAATCCTCAAAATATGGGAGGTTTTAGGGAACCTCATGATGTGGATAGGATGATATGGTGCGGGCGCACAGTAAATGATCCTCCTCACAACGAGTCTCTAACCTGCACAACAACGAAAGACTTAACACGAAAGGGGATTAATAAGAGATATGGTGGGTTACCTGACAAGAGTCAGCTTCGAGAAGTGAAAACTTCCTCGAGAGGGGTGTCAACCCATGTGATGATAACAAAGAGTGATAACACAATAACATAAAGGAAATATTGATAATGGAATCTGAACAAATATCTAATAAGATAATCTAACTGATACGATGATTAAGGATTAAATGATAGAAAATGAGAACAAACCACAAAGGGTCGAAGATGACCCAAGAGCAGGACAGAGAGTCAACGACGACCTGAGAGTAGAATAGGTAGTCGATGGTGATCCGAACAGAACTGTGTAGAGGTATGCAGATCAATGGAAAAATGTGGAACCTAAGATGTTATAACAAATAATTGGATGTTTCCATAGGGGTGGAATGTTACAAGGGTGGATTGGATGTAGTGTATATCAAACAGGGTTGCATGAAAAGTGGATAGGGTGGGTTATGGATAGGATGTAGTGAAATGCAGGCTATGGTTCAATGACGGTTGGGTATGATCGGCAGCCACCAAACTAGAGATAGGATGTTAACAAGAAGATGGGATAATCTGCTATATCTAGGGATGATTGAAACTGACTGAAGGCTGAAGCTAGGCTTGACGAACACCTGCAAGTACCTACAAAATAAAGCAAATGCATGCACAAACCAAAGCTCCAATATACTCTTTAACTCCGAGCTCTCAATGCAAAAGGAAACACCAAAATATCTCAATTGATCAAAAGGATTCACAGATAACACAAAAGGAAATATGTCACAAAAGCACATAAAAGTCTTAAGATTTTCTAGCCCTTTTAGAAGAGGGATAAAGGTAATTAAATAGCCCAGGGTAGGGTTGACGTCAACCCGTGTCAGTCGCTGACGATTGGGAAGAGTAGACTTCCATTTGAACGTTATAATGAGAAATGAGGATGAGAATAGACTTTCAAATGGGTGACAGGCTATTTTTTAGGACTACGTGTGTGTAAGAGGGTTCAACGGGTATAAGGGAGGTGGAAGGAATCTTAGGAAGGGATAAGATGAGTGGGAGGAATCTCAAGGAAGGATTAATGAAGGGTAGTAATGAAGAGGGGTGGGAGTCCCATGGGGGATGATTAAATGAGGGTATTAGGGTAGACTTAGGAAAATTAAATGATTTAGGATTTACTAACTTATTTTAGGATTAATGGGATTAATAGGGATTTTATAAATGGGTATATAGGAATTAAGCTAGATAAGGGGGGATAACAATAAAATAGGATGAGGGGAAAAATATAATAATTTAGGAGGAAAAGGGTGTAATTTTAAAAATAAGAGGGAAACAAGTGTGCTAAGCAGGGGTGGAAAGCAAACATGGGACAAAGGCACGGGGATGTGTTGAAAATAGGTGTCTACATTCTACCCCTTTTTGTTGAGGGGTTTGTGATAGCAAATTGCGAGACAAAAACATGAATTGATTGATAGGTAGGATGACGAGGGATGTTGGTAAAGTGATCCTCCTCAAACTAGGGATCGATGACAAGAGAAAGAGTGGAATCGATCATGAATTTGAAAGATATGGATGAGGAGGGCGGGTGGGGAAGAATGGGAAAAGAAAAGGCATGATGCCCGAAGGAAAAAGGGATCTCACACTAACAATGATTAAAATACGACGATGATTTTACAAGTCATGTTGGTAGAAAACAAAGGGTACGGTCTTCAGGGAGATGACGAAATTGTCTTACGGGCTAGTGAATCGGTGAAAATCACTACAAAATAAAGGGAATCCAATAGGAAACCATGCAAAAGGATGAAGGTTTTGTGGACCAACGAGTCATTGGCACACATCAAAATCATGCATAACCAAATGTGAATAAAGTGTGAGATCCTTTGTATATGAGGAATTAAGTGAAAAGTATGCGTCTTTAAAAAGACGAGGATGATAGTAAAAATAATGATGATGCCCCAGTGAAAGGCACAAACATCGCAGTATGGATGTTTTATCAACAAAGGAGAATGAAGAGTTTACTAAATGACAGAGATGGTGGAATGTGGGAAAGGGATAAAGTGGGTCGACGGTGCCTGAAGTGAGTCGGCGACGGCCCATATAAATCGGCGGTGATCCCATATGATTTGATGATGACCAAAGGGGGTGGTTATATAAGTCCACAAATTGGCCCATAGCAGTCATTTTCACACCTGAAAATGACGATTGAGAGCTCTTGTTGATAAAAGGAGGTTGAGTTTGTGAGCAAAATGGAGGCTGGAGGAGTGGCGAGGAAGAGGTAGAGGACACGTAGGATGGTGAGTAATGGAAACCATAGCTTTGTTTTTTTGTTTTTTTAATGTTTTTATTTATTTATTTGCATTTTTCAAATTTTTGGATGGCGCCAGAGGTGGTCGGTGGTGACCGGCGACAGTCACCGTCGACCCAACCTAAAAGGTGGTGACTCGATTGTGGAGGCATCGACTAGGTATGAGTGAAGTAGGTTTAGGATAGATGTTGATTTTTGATGAGGGTGTGATGAAATTGATGATGAAGAAACTGATATTTGAATGGTTTATTTGTGATTGCAGGCTCAAGAAATTCTCTATTTGAGAGATAGAGTCCCCATCTTTTATGATCAGATCAGGGGAGATATAGCTGACATTGAGTGGGATCACTTAACGGTAGTGGGATTAGGTGGTTTTAAGACATTATCAGAGGATCCCATGAGATGTGGGTTTGATGATTGCATTGGTGGAGAGGTGGGATGTGCGCACATGCACATTTTGGATGAGGACAAGTGAGATGACCATGACTTAGGAGGATGTGCATCGCATCCTCAGGTTACCGATATAGAGGGTAAATAGTTCCCATTATAGTGGATCATAGATTGGCAATGTTGACACGGTTGTTTGGAGCCAATGCCACACATATCACATTCACTTAAGGGGCATTTGAATATGAGATGAGATATGACCACATAATGTTGTGGAGAAGATTGATTTGTTTATCGATGATGGTGATATCGTGCTACACACTTATAGATTCAGGGGATCTGAGGTTTCCATGGATGTTGGTAGGCGTTCTGATAGATATAGAGGATCACCAGACTGTGTTTTCATTTGGGACAACATTGTTGGCATAGGTGTACCACGAGCTATCGATGTATATATCTGGAAGGAGGACGGGATTCAATGTAGGGTTTATACTCCATTGTTGGGCTTATGATCACATAACACTTATTATGCCACTAGGGTTTTTGTGGTTCACAGAGGATCGCATTGAGCTACTTGTGGGGTTTATTAAATGGTAGGCTGATCAGGCCTATGGGGATAGGGGAGGCCAGGATGCATACTGGTGTGAGATAGGCTCAAAAAGTTAGATGTCAATCATATTAGATGGTGGCCATATCAAGACTTTCTGGCATGGCCTGGAGTGGACATTGAGCTAGCAGGGATGAGGAGGACCAGGTGGGTGTAGGGACACAAGTGTAGACACCAAATTTAGGTCACACTCCCCTTGGTCCCCTTCAATCAATTAACGTAATATATTTAATTAATCATGACCCCTTAATCCTATACTAATATTCATCCTCACATTATTAATTAATTTAATTATTGTAATTAAGTTAATTTCATCCTCACACCTCCACCTCATCATTACACCTCACCTTGGACCCATTCCAGGGGCATTTAACTCATAATGACCGAGTCATCACTCTCAGCACTGAGTCATCACTCCAGTGCTGAGTCACCACTTAACCTAACTAACTAAGACTTCTTCCTAAACCTAATTAGACTTCTTCTATGACCTTCCTGCCTTCTCTCATGTGAACTCCACTTCCCTAAGTGGACTCAATCAAAATCATGCCAAAAATAGTAAAGATCTACCTATTTTTGGTAAACCTAGACTTTCCCACCTTAACCAACGTCGGTTATCCCTCAACCGACGTCGGTCACCTAACCACCATCGGTTACCTTATATACACTTTCACAACTCTTTACATGGGTTGGTCATTTAGTTATTGGAGCTTGATTGCATTCAAGCACGAATCTTGAAGCCCTCCTACATCTAGATGAAAAACACACATAACTACAGTGTAAGACAAACAACCATTTTCCCTTCCAGAGCATTGGAATACTCACAAGAAGCACATAGGAGTATTGTCATGGCACTAGACTCAAAACTTCTTCTCTGATCAACCATCAACCATCCCAACTCCCAAGATCTACAAGACATCAAGTAAGTATTGTGATCCTAATCATTTTACTTATTCCTTTTGTAGATCTCTGGTTTCTTTCAGTAGTTTATTTCCTCTGTTGCCTATACATCACCTTCCTCCCACCAACCCACTATTCAACCATCCCAAGCCTTTTCACCATTCTAAACCTCCTTCTTAGTATCCCTGAGTCTTCTCAGCCATATTATGACCCAAACCATACTACCCTCACTCTCTGTGTAATCACAGAGAGCCTAAAAACCTCTGTTTAATAATTTACTATCAAATTTCCCCTACCGATGCTGGTCACCTTAACCGTCATCGGTCTCCCCTCTCTACTGGCACCGGTATCCAGATTGATATCGGTCACTTTTTTTTGTTAACCTTCACCAAATTACCTCTAACATCACCTAAACTCCACTCAAACCTTACCAGATACTTCTGTGACCTTACCTAACACCCTGTGACCTATGTCCCAACTAGAAACATACCTTTCCTGATGCTAGATTAGTTTAGATTTTAATACTTTGCTTAATCTAGTTTGTTGATATGTTTTGAGATACCTAAATCAAAGTGTTAGCAATAGGACCTTTATTTCTTGTATTTACTTTCATTGATTTGATAAAATAGAGGATTGACAACCATCTAGGAAGTATCACACTTCCCAGAACTAGCAATCACTAGGTAGTCCACTGTCATTTGCTATTTAATATCATTTGGTGGTCTTGCTTTGTATCTACAGGTAGTCCTTCCTAGAAAAAAGGAGTTCTCTACAATCATCTTGGATAAAGTCAGTAACGTGCGCATTCAACCTTCAACCAACATATCACAAGTATTCCTCCTTGACCTTTTACCTTATCTATTTTATCACACACTTATTCGGTGAAACATTTTGGCATGCCTAGTGGGACCCATCAGGGGTTCTTTTGCATTGTTCATTCCTAGGTGAAATATTGTGTGTCTATTTCCTTTTGAAATCATTCACATTAAATTTTCTCCTTTGGAACATTCTCTCTCTTCTACTTGTCTCATTGACACTCGTATTTTGGACTAAAAAGAACCATTCTTTTTATTTTTGTATTGCATTAGTGAAAGACATACTCTTGCCTATTCATCATTGCTCTCATCGAATGTCATTGTGGATTTGGGTCTAAAATATTTGCATATCATTTCTGAGTGTTGCATCTGTAGCTCATTTAAAATTGTGGGCAACCTATATGCTGGAAGTCATGCCCAGCTGATGGTTGACAAATTGAATCGTAGTGCACACTTTCTTCTCTACACCAAACCACTAAAATAAATTACTCATTTTCTTAAACAACATCCTACTTAGAAGAAGTTTTCAACAATCACATGATCAGAGGATTGACAGTGGGCTCCAAACTAGTTTCTCTGTCCAGTCATTATCTCAGAGAAAGGACCTCCCTCACCAAAACTTACCTGAAACTATCCTTAGTTGTTGGATTTTCATAGGGCACCTTTTATCAAACCAAAAACTCTACTCTATTCACAAGTCAGTCCTAAATGGCATAAGCTGGAACATAAAATCCACCACATAGGATTTCGTGTTTGCTAGTTTTTGCTTGATCTGTGTTTTGAGGTGTGAGTTCATTTTCTTCATTCTTCACTCCTTTCACACTCCATAATCATAGTTGGTGTATTCTGAACTCTTTTTTGAGTGTGTTAGGGTTAATCATTTCCATACTCAGGTTTCTGGGTTGGTCTTTTATTTGATCTAAATCACCAAATTCACTTTTTTCCATCTTTTCACAAATTTCACAGTGACCGACGTCGGTCCATGACCGTCATTGGTTTACTCATCTAACCATCATTGGTTTACTGACCGTTGTCAGTTTCCTACTGTTTTGGTCATTTTAACCAAAGTAGCATTCATCACATTTCTATTCTTTCTGGGGTTTCCTCAGTTACCTCACCATATATCTCTGTGTCTTTGAAATCACTGTCAAAGTCTAGATTTGCTTCATTTTCATCATTTATTGCCACATTTACAAATCCTTTTATTTTCCACAGTAACTGGTATCGGTCCTCTGACCGGAATCGGTTACCCTCTGTCACCGACACCGGTTACCCAACCACCATCGGTCATTGTGTTTTAATTTTTCAATTAAAACAATGACCAATTTTCACCTTCTGGAACTATTTTCTCCATTCCTTCTATGCTTCTGTGTCATCTACAGAGATCAGATTACCAGGTCTACTATAAGTCACATGGTTTTGACTCGTAGCCAAGCCAATGCCCTCGTATTCCATGCTAGCCTTCAGCCACTCCTTCCTAGCCCATTGCCACCTTCCATTCTATCACCTATGGATCCTAGTCATCCTATTACCATCAGTACCAGGTGATGAGGAGTTTGCAAGACTCCTTGATCAAAACCATGTTGCTTTACAATATTATTTAGCCCATTCATCCACTCAGGATTCATCAGGGCAACTTGTATATGACATGCATGTGTCCATTCCTCCTACCCTCGCACCCACTTCTGCATCAGCTACTACTAGCTCGGCCTTACCCTCTTCCACCTTACCACCTGTGGTGTCCCAACTTGACCCTACATCATTGATATCTGTTACACCTATGGCATCTGTCACACCTTTGACATCAGTTTCTCTTGTGATGTCAACCATTCCTTTATCAACTGCCTTGAGTGTAGGTCTATCTGCACCCACCACCTCTCATATACCTATTGCATCTCAACCACCCATGGTGTCAGTAGCCCATACTCCCTTCCAAAACATTTTCCTCTCCATCCCGTAGTCACTTCCTCTAATTACTACGAGAGTTGTTACATCCACTCCACCTACCTACACTTATCACCAACAACCCCTATCTCATCTATCGCTTATTCAGGATACTTGCCACCTGCATCTATTCCTCCCTCACAATTTTTGTACTCAGCACCACCATATATTGGGATTCCACCCACGTCATACCTTCATCATCTACCCCCTTATACTGCAGGGGGTGCCCAGTCATCACAACCTACTAACAATCTTATCAAAATGATGATGGACAAGATGCAGACATTGGAAGCATCGGTCTCTGGCTCATGTAATTCTCTGACATACGACAAGATTTGCAATGAGCCCATTCACCCATCCATTCCAATTCATCCATACCCTATGCATTGGGAAATGCCTAAATTCAACCAATTTAATAGCAAATAAGACCCGCAACAACACTTGTGGTCTTTTAAACATGGGTGTTATCTGATCGCTCATGATGACACTTTTCTCTTACGAACATTCCCAATGTCCTTGACAGGACCTGTGTTGGATTGGTATAGTGCTCTACCTAGGCACTCCATTTACTCATTCAACCAAGTAGCTCAAGCTTTCCTAGACCACTTTTCTATCAACATCGTCAAGAAAGTCACCATGACCGACTTGTACTCAACACACCAATACGAAGATGAATCTATTGCAGATTTTTTCACTCGTTGGCGAAGCCTAATCAACCAGCTCATGTTTCAACTACCTCAAACTGAGTTAATAGATTTGTTCACCAGGGATTGTGCTAGGCACATCTTACCAACTCTCTAAGTTCAAACCTTCTACACATTTGATGAGGCATTCACCATGGCTGAAAACTTGAAATTCTTGTCATTGAAGAGAAGAAGATACAATTGTGTAATAAGAACGTTGCATTTAAATCAAATGATACCTCTTCTTCTTCCAAACCACAAAATAATTACTCCAAAGAAAAAGGATCTGCCCATGTGGTAGTTTTGAAATTGGCCCATCTCACCCATCCAACCAATCAAATCCTTCTTCCAACCTTTCTCCTATTCAGGATTTTCAGTTCAAGGGGGGGCAATGAAAATAAACTCCCATAGGAGAACCCTACTCTTTGTTTTCGAAAAACTTCTAAAAGCTAGAGTAATCACTCTTCCACCCATCAAACCACATATTGGTTTTGACCCCTCTCATCCTATGCCTGCATGGTACAAAGAAAATGATTACTGCAACTATCATCGCGTTAAAGGTCATAGCGACAGTAATTGTATAACTTTCAAAAATATCATCCAAGAAATGTTAGATAGTGGAGATCTCATCTTGGATAACCCTAATGCACTGGCTAATCAGAACCTTCACATCTTCAAGAAACCATTCCCAAACCACACCCCATCATCTAACCAAACCAGTGAACCTTCGACCAATGACAGTAACATTCGTGAGGTTCATGTTGTTTTCGACATCATACCAGCTCTTCCTCAATTTCCTCCTACTCCATCTATCGAGGAGATTCTTGCATGAGATCCTTCATCCATGGAAGAGTTTGTTTCATCCACTCCTTTACCCATAAAGGAGTCTCCCTTATCTCCCCCTTCACCCATGGAGGATTCTACCATATCTGCCGAGACAGTTTCCCCACACACCTCTCAACCTGATGAACAACCCACAGTATTTACTCTCCTACCCATGGGAGAGTCATGCTTACCTTCCTCTTCACCAAAATATAAACCTACCTCATCCTACTTGTCATCTCCCCTACCCATAGGGGATCCATTAACAGTGCCCCTTCCTATTGGTGATAATTCTCCATTGGATTTCAAGGATCTTATTGATTTTATCTTCACTCTTTTACCCACAGAGTCTGAATCCAACCATTTCCCTATCTCACAGACATTATTTACAGGGATTACTACCAAATCAATCCTACAATGGTGTCATTTTCACATTTGGCTGACCACTTGGATTATGTTGACAATTCCATGCTTTGGGGATGCCTTCGGCTACCTTTCTCAACTCAGATGCAAATGTTGTCTTTGCTGATACTTCCATGATCTATCCAAAGGTGTTTCAGACAACCAAACCAACCATGCCCATGCCAGTTGTAGTGACCTCTTCTTCATCACCCTCACCCACACCTAAACCTTTACCATCAACTGAAATTTTTCCAATGCCTAAAGCCTTACCTACATCTATATCTTCCTCCACATCCAAACCCATTGCCACATTGGGAGTCATGCCGACATCAAGCCTAGTCCATCCCCCTGTCAAACTGGATTTAGCCACATCCTCACAAGCTAGCACAAAGACTATTCCCCCACCTAAGAGGAAGACCCAACCTCTTAGGCCACATACACCGGCTTTTCCCACTACCCCTCTGTCACCTTCACCACTTCCATCTATCCTAGGACCCCACCCATCAACCTTGGCCAAGCAGCCTCCTACCCAAGGTAAACTAAAAGCACAGCAGCCCACCTCCTCATCACGATCCTCTGTTACACCCAAATTACCTACACATCTTATGCCTTCACCATCACCTGCATCCTTTCTACCACCTATACCTACACCACTTCCAGTATCCTCATCATTACCTATGATATTTCCTTCTCTTCAACCAGTACCTTCCACCTTGCCTCTTCCCACAACCTTCACCACACCTCCATTATCACCTTGGCTAACCCATCCCCTTCCACCATCTACCTTCCCTTCTACATCACACACTTCTTCTTCACCTTTACCCAAGAAGGTGCAACCAAAGTCCAAAAACCCACTACCCTCCAAAGAGGTAGTTAAACCTACACCACCTTCAACCGCTAGTTCATCTGCTACATCTTTACCCAAGAAGGTGCAATCCAAACCTAAAACCATACTACCTACCAAACAGGTGGTCAAACTGACTCAACCTCCAATTCCACCTCACGTGGTGCCTCTCCCATCAAAATCACCCACACTTTCATCTAGACCCACACTTACTTCACATTGTGATCCATTGGCAGGGTCTTACGCCAACATCTTAGCTAACCTTTTGGAAACCTCTGTCATCACATTGCCACCACTTAGACCTTATGACCCACTCAAACCTAAACCAGAAGGGTTTGACGATACAAAAATTTGTGCTTACCATCGTGTGTCAGGGCATGATGTGGAAAACTGTAAGGCTCTTAAGACTATTCTTCTCCAACTATGTCCTCCTGAAGAAAACTTTGACGATGATGATCTTTTAGATGAGGACCCTATTCCACCTCCACCTATCACCACACATCCTCATCCCTTACCTATTCAGTGACCTTCATCTCCCCCTCCACAACCCTTTTATCCTCCTCCAACATTTGAGATCAATATGGTCCACATAAGAGAGCTAGCCAAACCTCTGCCAAAATGTCAATGCGCTGCATTCTTTTCACAAAACTAGTATATGCCCTCACCATATTTTTTCCATCCTGTCGCTACACCTATCATGACTCACTTGCTCCTTTACCACATATTAATATGGTTAACATTACCACTCAAGCCCAGAAGGACAAAGGAAAGGAGAAAACAACCAGCCCATCTGCCACTCTTTTACCCAATATCCCATCTGCACCTGCACCAAAAATCACCATCCGTGGACCCACATACCCTATTTCTGATGGGGTTTCCCATCGTACAATGATTAAACAATTACACCAATCTCCTCTCAAAATGTCTTTGTACGACCTTGTCCAAACCTCTGAGTCTCATCGACAGGCCCTCATTGAGGTTCTGCAATCTATTGAGGTTTTACCTAATGACCCTACTCCTGTGGCATCCATTATCACTCCTCACCATGTGGCCTCTCTCACCACTTCATCCCCTTCCTCTACACCCACTACCACTCATCAAGTAGTTGCTCTCAGTTTCTCTGATGACGAGATTGTACCTCTCCAATCAGATGATCCTGATCCCACCCTATTCATTTTTATCTACATTGATAATATACGTGTTTGACATGTTATGATCGATGGCAGTGCTAGTATCAACATCATTTCTTCCCATGCATACAACCAAATGTGCATCCCTGCCAATTACATGCATAATAACCCAGTTATGTTGTGTTCATTCAATGATGCCATGACTTCCACCCTTGGCACCATCATTCTCCACATTTGTGTGGGCCCCTGTACCATTCCAGAATTATTCTATGTCTTAGAGGGGGAATTCCAGTACAACATGTTGCTTGGCTGACCTTGGATCCATGTCATGGGTTGTGTTCCTTCAACCTTACACCGTTGTTTAAAATTTGAACATGAAGGACACAACTATACCATTCCAGTCAACCCTTCACCATTCAAGACCTGTAACATGTTGTATCGACCCAATGATGTCCTTATACCAGTTAAGGCATCTACCACCACTACCACTTCCCCTTCACCCATGACCCCATCCACCAATGTTTCTGCTACCTCTTCCACAACTAACTCCTCTATTCCCACTACTACCACAACTTCTGTAGCTGACCCATCAGCCAACCCATCTACTTCTCAACCAACCAATGCTTCTTCTTCCCAAATGTCCTAGTAATTCATCCATTCCCGCTACCCACATATCAACTACTGATCCCTTAGAAGGTGTTTTTCAATGCCTCACTCTGGGGGAGTACCACCTTTATAATATTGACACATTCCTTACTCCTCAAGAGTATGGTAAACTTCACCAACATCCCCGCTATGATCACCACATAGGAGAGGTTTTCCCTTATGGTCCTCCCCACCTTCACACCAACTTAACGTATGGGGGACTTGATGCTTCTACCTACTCACCCAAGCCACCTTCCCAAACTCAACCATTTTCATCTGACCTTCAATCTCTCACCAACCGCCACTTCACCCACACCTTCCTCCATCATTGTGCTTGGAAGGGATTTGGATTTGGTTTCTATGAACAAGGCCACCATATTGTCATCCCATGCACCACTCGTAAGCATAAAGACCACAGTGGTATTGGATTTTCCAAACCATCTCCCAAGAAGGCCCGAGTCGAACTCATTGAGGATGATAAACATTCCCCACCCCATTCACCAACTTCACCACCTTCACCTACAGAGTCTATGGATCCAGAATCCATTCCTCCTAACTTTTTTTTTTGTGAACACCATTTCCCTGGGACCTCTAACTTATCAACGAGATGGTGAGGCTCCCTCTTCTCTTCCCTTCCTATATCCTGACATGATCGATGATGATACACCTTCTATTAATGTCATTCAATGTCAGGATGATGAGTCTATTCTCACCTACCTTGGTGTGGAAGATTCTTATATTCACCGGTCATTACCTTCTGAGACACAAACCATGTTGAATGAATCGACCATCGAAATCAATATTCACACTCAGGATGACCCACACATTCTAAAAATAGGCCAATCTTTAGATGTTGCTGAACAGGAAGCTTTTACTTCTTTTCTCCTGGATCATAACAATGATTTTTCTTGGTCCTATGCTGATATGCCTGGTATTGACCCAAACATTGTGGTCCACAATATCGTAACTATTCCTGAAGCCAAACCCATGAAACAGAAGCTATGGAAAATGCATCCTCGCATTGCCCTTCTTGTCAAAGAAGAACTCCAATGCCTTCTTTTGGTTTCCTTCATCCTACCCATTGATTATCCCCAATGGATCTCTAACATTGTTCCTGTCACAAAAGTGATAGGGGGACTCTGCATTTGCATGGATTTCTGTGACCTTAACTTAGCTTGCCCCAAAGATGACTTTCCTTTACCTAGTATTGACCAACTAGTTGATCTCACCACCGGCCATGAGATGCTATCACTCATGGATGGTTTCTCAGGTTATAACCAAATATTACTTTCCCCAGAAGATCAACACAAAACCACCTTCATCACTCCTTGGGGGACCTTCTGCTATCGTGTCATGCCCTTTGGCCTTAAAAATGTTGGTGCTACATATCAGCGGGCTATGAATTATATCTTTCATGACATTATGCATCACATATTGGAAGATTACGTTGATGATCTTCTTGCCAAATCCAAACATCAGGCCAAACACCTTATAGTCCTTAAGGTCATCTTCGACCGTCTCATCAAGTACTATGTTCACCTTCAACCTAAGAAGTGTGTCTTCGTTGTTCTCTCTAGAAAGCTCCTTGGTTTTATTGTTTCTTTGTGTGGCATTGAAGTTGATCCCACTAAAATCAAGGCTATTCTTGAAATGCCTCCACCTACTAACCTTCATCAACTTCGTAGTTTGCAAGGCAAGTTGCAATCTATTCATCATTTTATTTCACAGCTTTCCGACCGCTGCCATCCATTTCATCATCTCCTCAAAAAGGATGTCTCCTTCAAATGGGATGATGAATGCCACAAAGCCTTTGACACCTTAAAACAATACCTCCTCCAACCACCTGTGCTCATTCCCCCTAAGGATGACCAACCATTTTACCTTTACATTTCTGCTACTGATCATTCCCTGGGTGTCATGCTTGCTCATCATGATGAGAAACACAGGGAACAAGTGGTTTATTATATAAGTCGTACACTTTTAGACTACGAAACTAGATATACTCATGCCAAAAAACTTTGCTTAGCCTTAGTTTTTGTCGCCACTAAACTTTCCATTACCTACTCAACCATAAAACCTTTGTTGTCACCAATACTGACCCCTTACATTACATGTATGCTAAGCCCTACCAACATCAATGTGTTGCATGTTGGCTCATGCTTCTTGCAGACCTAGATCTCAAATTCACCCATCAAAAATTTGTCAAAGGACAAACAATTGTTGACCAACTCGCAGATGCACCTCTCTCCAGAAATCAATCCTCTAACTTTGATTTCCCTGATGAATCCATCGCTACCCTCTCTTTGGATGATACCATTTACCAGATGACCTTATTCTTTGATGGTTCCAAATGTCAGCATGGGGGTGGTGCCAGAGTTATCCTCATTCCTCTTGATGGTGAGCCTATGCCATTATCTTTCAAACTAGATTTTGATTGTACTAACAATATCCCTGAATATGAAGCACTCGTGTTAGGTCTTCAAACCACCATAGCCTTAGATGTTAAATCAATTAATATCTTTGTGACTCTCAACTGGTTGTGAACCAAGTTAATGGTATATACCAGTGTCGTAATGAGATACTTCAAAAGTATAAGCATCATGTTGACATACTTTTGACTACCTTTGACCGTTATGAACTTCAAACCACCCCGCATTCCACTAATAAATTTGTGGATACCATGGCCTGTCTTGCTTCTCAAATCCCCGCTTCACCCTCCAACTCAAAAATATTTGTCATGTACAAAGGTTGCAATCACCCTCTTATCTATTTCGAGACATCAACCTTGTAGCAACCATTGAAACTGACCCACGTGACCTTTGGTATAAGTAGTTTGCTGACTACCTTTCCCTTTCCATCCTGCCTCCAGATCTTACTCGCAATGGACAACGAGCCTTTCTCAAAAGTGTCTCTCACTATGTCATCATGGGTGGTCTTCTTTATAAATGTGGTTTTGATGCTATCCTCTTACGATGTCTTACGAGTTCTGAAATTCCCTACACCATCAAGGAAGTTCACGATGGAATTTTTGGGGGTCACTTCAGTGGTTTAGCTGTTGCTAAATGCATTCTTCACCTGGGATATTACTGGCCAACCCTAAACCATGATTGTTGTGACTATGTCAAGCATTGTGTGAAGTGTCAGCAACATGCTAATCTTCATCACACCCCTAGTCATGCCTTACAGGTCGCATGAGACCTTTGGCCTTTCTCTCAATGGGGTTTGGATCTTGTCGGAGAGATCAACCCTCATTCTTCCCAATGCCATCAATGGATTATTACCACTACCGAGTATTACACTAAATGGGTGGAAGCCATACCTCTTATTTCTACAAAAGCTGAGAAAATATGTGAATTCATCAACCATCACATCATTTGTCACTTTGGTGTTCCTCACCGCCTCATCACTGATAATGGAAAACAATTCAAAAACAAAACCCTACGGAAACTCTGTGATGCCTTCAACATTCAACTCATTTTTTCTTCACCTTATTATCCTCAAACAAATGGCCAAGTAGAATCAACCAACAAAACCTTAAACAAAATTCTTATGAAAGTAGTTGACGATACTGGAAAGGATTGACACATGCACATTCCTTTTGCCTTATGGGCTTATCACACTAGTATTCATACCTCAACTATTGCCACACCTTTCTCTTTGGTCTACGATACAGAGGTTGTCCTGCCTCTCGAAGTCCAAATTCCATCTCTTTGTATCTCACTCAAATATATGCTCAACGATGATGATTTTCACCAGGATCGTTTGGCACAACTTGAGTTATTAGATGATGTCATCTAAATGCTCTTGATCACCTCCAAATCTACCAAAAATGTATCAAACATGCCTATGATAAATGTGTCCAAAAATGAACCTTCTAGGTCGGTGATGTCGTCTGAAGGAAAATCAACATGTAACAAAAGTGGAGAAAAGTAAACGGGGAAAATTTTCTCCTAATTAGCTTGGACCCTATATCGTTACTCATACCTATGGATCAGGTGCTTATCATTTGTCTTCCCTCGAAGGTAAACCCAGAACCTGAGCCCCTCAATGCCTTGCATCTTTGACCATTCTATTTTTGAATCAAGTCCTAGATCACCTTATGTCTATTAAGCATTTGTCCCTTGAGCACCATTCACCTTCCACTTACCTATTTTAAGGATCAACGACTAAAAGAATCATGTGATTACCCATCACTTTCAACCTTATCTTCAATATGAGTACCACGGCTCTACTCGTGGCATGATTCTCTTGGATACTTTTCATCCTTTTCAAGATGGAATCCCATGGTCATTCATTCACTTAAAACCTCTCTTCCATAGCTAACCCCTGTGTGTTACGGTTTTGTCTTCATAAAAGAAGCCTATACTTCTCTATAGTCTTGTCCATGACCTAAAAGTCCAAAAAACAATTCAAAAGTAATATACAGGATTTTCAAATTCAAACTCCTTGAGTCAAACTTCTACAAAAATATGACTCCCTCAAAAAGGACATCTAATCTTTCTATCTTGCTGCTATAAATAGACTGCTCCCTCGAAGGACAACTATACAAAGCTAGCCATATTGTACATAGTCTATCACAAAAAGAAGACTATTCCTATAAAAATAAAAAATAAAAATATTCTGAAGCTTCCCACATCGATCAGCTTCATGAAGACCTCAAGGAGATATTCTATTCATCCCACATATACTTCCCACATCGATCCTATAAAAACAAAACTAAAAAGAAAAAGATGACTTTTTTCATCATGGACTTGCCTATTTTGATCTTGGGTCTCTTGCCAAAGAGGCATGTTGTCTCACACCAGGTTACGCTAAACCAACTTCTTTCACCTCACTGCCTTTCCTTTCTAACCTTCTACCTACTCAAGGGATGTGCCACAAATGTGACATTTCATGATCATGTGACCTTCTTCACCCTTAGAACAGTCAATCATGCAACACCTTTAGGGTTTTATGTTCATACGCCATCTTTGGTATGATAGACTCATAATGGTTCTTATCAATTAGGTGGCTCTTTTGTCTCCTCTTACCATTCACCTTTTTTCTTACTTATTGATTCTCCTACACAGGACCAGACCTTCGACACCTACATTTGGGAATTCCTCTTTCACCAAAATCACCCATGCCTATTCCTAAATCAACCATGCCTATTTGACCTAAATTCAACCATGCCTAAATGACCTAAACTCAACCATGCCTATGACCTAAACTCAACCATGCCTAAATGACCTAACTCAACCATGCCTAAATGACCTAGACTCAATCATGCCTAAAACCTACCAACCCATTCATCTACCTCATCATATTCTTCCCTAGCTTATGGGAGAACTACATCGGCCTGAGGCCCCTTTTCACCGGGGCTATGTAGGAAGCACTCTGAGGGCATGGGGCCCTTGGAGGTTAGCTCAGCCACTCTTTCCCCTAACCAATTTTCCCCCTTTTATATTCACATTCTACCTTAGTTAGTTTCCATTTTACACAAAACTTGGAAATTAAACAATCATAAAAACATACATGTGTACCATTTTATAACATCACCATATCATACATCAATCATTTCACATTTCCATGATATCAAATATTTGGAAATTTACACCCCAACATACATATACATCATCATTTATTTTCCATACTACCAATAATTGGAAATTTAAATCAATCGCCAAAAAAACATGACCTCAACCATGCCTATACCTGACTCCATCATGCCTACATGACATGACCTCCACCATGCCTATATGACCTAGACTCCACCATGCCTATACCTAACTCCATCATGCCTACATGACCTAACTCCATCATGAAATCACCTGACTCCATCATGCCTACATGACCTCGACTACCTAAATCACCTAGACTCTCCACCATGCTATTACCTGACCTCCACCATGCCTATACCTGAAATCAACATGAATCGATGGATTTTTCCTTTTTCACCTCAAATGACATGACCAACGTCGGTCATGTCAGCCCTAGCCTAACTGATGTTCGGTTACCACTATAACTGGCATCAGTCACCTGACATAACCATTTGACCTACCCCATGCCCATTTTACCTACAAACATTATTGCTCCAACAACTTTTGACCTTACCAACACCTATTACACCTTACCCGCAAGCCTACATTACCTGTACATTTCCTTAACTGTGTTTAGGGACATGTTATTTACCTATACCTCGGCCTTACCTATGCCTTGACCTACATACCATGACCTGAATCACCTTTTGTGACATTTGAATTTGTGTACTCATTATACCTTGCGATGTTGTTACCCATGTTGTTTAGCCTAATGACCTTACCTTGCCTAATTATCCTGACCATACCTTTGGTGCCATGGAACAAAACCTATTACCTGTTCCTACACCAGACCTCATTGTGCTTCATGACCATATCCTATACCTTGGATACCTGAATCACTTCAACCTCGTTTGGATAAACCTATTGCCCTTTTGACAACGTAGAGTTTGCAAGCTCTTCCACCTGGTACCGTATCACAATCTATATGTGTGCGTGCATTCGATTTCCATTACCCATTACCCAATATGACCATTACCCATTACCCAAAATGACCATACCCTTACCTACTGACCCTCACTTTCATCAATAACCTATTTATCAAACCACTCCCCGACTACTTTTCTAACCTCATCGGTTCATAGTTTGAGGGGGATCACCTTTAGCCCTACTTGGGGCAACCTAACCTCTGCTTATACCTGGGACATCAACTCCCTATTTTTGTCAGCATCACTTACCAATACAAGCTACGCAAAAAAAGGGGAAAATGTAGACACCAAATTTGGGTCACACTCCCCTTGGTCCCCTTCAATCAATTAACGTAATACATTTAAATAATCATGACCCCTTCATCCCATACTAATATTCATCCTCACATTATTAATTAATTTAATTATTTTAATTAAGTTAATTTCACCCTCACACCTCCACCTCATTGTTACACCTCACCCTGGACCCATTCCAGGGGCATTTAACTCACAATGACTGAGTCATCACTCTCAGCACTGAGTCATCACTCCCAGTGTTGAGTCACCACTTAACCTAACTAACTAAGACTTCTTCCTAAACCTAATTGGACTTCTTCTATGACCTTCCTACCTTCTCTCACGTGAAATCCACTTCCCTAAGTGGACTCAATCAAAATCACACCAAAAATAGTAAAGATCTACCTATTTTTGGTAAACCTAGACTTTCCCGCCTTAACCGACATCGGTTATCCCTCAACCAATGTTGGTCACCTAACCACCATCGGTTACCTTATATACACTTTCACAACTCTTTACATGGGTTGGTCATTTAGTTATTGGAGCCTGATTACATTCAAGCATGAATCTTCAAGCCCTCTTACCTCCAGACGACGAACACACACAACCACAGTGTAAGACAAAGTTATTTTCCCTTCCAAGAGCATTGGAATATTCACGGGAACACTCTAGGAGTATTACCATGGGACACTGACTCAAAAACTTCTTCATTGATCAACTACCATCATCCTCCACCTCCCAAGATCTACAAGACATCAAGTAAGTATTGTGATCCTAATCATTTTTCTTATTCCCTTTGTAGATCTCTATTTTTCTTTTCAGTAGTTTATTTCCTCTGTTTCCTGTACATCACCTTCCTCCCACCAACCCATTATTCAACCATCGTAAGCCTTTTCACCATTCTAAACCTCTTTCTTAGTATCCCTGAGTCTTCTCAAGCCATATTATGACCCAAACCATACTACCCTCACTCTCTCTGTGCAATCACAAAGAGCCTAAAAATCTATATTCAAAAATTAACTATCAAATTTCCCCTACCGATGTCGGTCACCTTAATCGTTGTCGGTCTCACCCTCTCTACCTTAATCATCATTAGTCACCTACCAATATAGGTCACTATGTTTTTCTGTTAACCTTCACCAAACTACCTCTAACATCACCTAAAATCCACCCAGACCTTACCAGATACCTCTGTGACCTTACCTAACACCTTGTGACCTGTCCCAACTAGAAACATACCTTGCCTGATGCTAGATTAGTTTAGATTTTAATACTTTTCTTAATCTAGTTTGTTGATAACATTTTGAGATACCTAAATCAAAGTGTTAGCAATAGGACCTTTATTTCTCATATTTACTTTCATTAATTTGATAAAAATAGATGATTGGAAACCATTCAAGGAAGTATCACGCTTCATGAACTAGCCTTGCTAGGAAGTCCTCTTAATCTTGCTATTTAATATCATTTGGTGGTCTTGCTTTGTATCTACAAGTATTCCTTCCTAAGACAAAAAGGATTTCTCCATGAACAGCTTGGATAAAATCAGTAACACGCATGCATTCAACCTTCAACCAACATATCATAGGTATTCCTCCTTGTCCTTTTACCTTATCTATTTTATTGCATACTTATTAGCAAAACAATAAGATTGAGATGATCGAGGTCATGTAGTTTAATAGGGTGCGACGACAGTTTTGTGTCATGCAAACAGTTGTGAGGGAGCCTATTGTTTATAGGTGAGAGAATAGAGACAGGGATCTACCGAGTCCCATTATGATGGATCCATTAGAGGAGGCTCTGACATAGTTTGATGATGACGACGACGCGGGAGTTAGTGTTGGGTTTGAGGATTAGATGACTACTACATGGGTGACTCCGGTGGAGGGAGGGGAGAGGGTTGATGATGATGTGGTGGAGATAGAGAAAAAGGAGGAGGTGTATCTTGGAGGTGTTATGGATGGTGAAGAAGGGGAGTCTACAAATATGGCGGAGCTACGCACAGAGTTGGCTTGAGTGAGGATAAAGCGAGATACCACTCAGCAGGAGGCGCAAATATTTCGATAGGAGAGAGATGTAGTGACTCAAGAGAGGGACTAAGCCATCCAAGACAGGGACCAGTACCAAAGATGGAAGGAGGCATATTGGGTCTAATTCAGAAATCTTGTTACTATATTGGCAAAAGAGTCAGCTAGTAGTGTATTGGTGGCACCACAGGGAGCAGGATAGGTGGCGCTTCCTGATATGATATTGATGGATCGATATAGGGCCTTGGCAATAGAGGTGAAGTACTGTGAGTAGATAGTGATAAAGAAATTACCATAGACTTTAAAATAATAGGAGTATCTACAATGACGAGGGGCATCTGGAGTAGGGCCATCTAGGAGTGCGATGAGCATGGTGCAACCACATCAAGATGAGGGTTAGGGCAGAGGAGATGAGGCCAAGAGATAGACAGAGGGACTACCTCATAGGGGAAAGACTTTAGGCTTTTTGATGTTAACTTTAATGGTTTTGATGACATATATGCTTAGAGAGAGGACCCTTAGAGGTCAATGATGTATTGAGACACTTTATTTAGACGATATATGATGTATATACCAAGTTTTCTTTAAGGACAAGCATGTATCATTATATGATGTGATGATTTGATTTTTGAGGATGATGATGAGGATGTATATATGTGATTGGATATTATTTACACGATATATGGTACACTTGGAAAATGGTGATTAAAAATGGATGCGATAAGGATGACTGATGATCGTCTAACAACATATGACCTATGTCATAGATAGCATGCAAATCCTAAATGTGATTGCATTCCTCGTTCAGAAATGTGAAATTTCACCAAGCGATAACATGTAGATGATAGATGTGGTTGGTGATTGGGATAAGAAGAGAGAGATAGGTATGAAAAATTACAATAAAATGTAACTTGTTAATTGGCGACCTATGGGTACGAATAATGCTATGATGTATCAAAGAACACATGGGAAAATGATTCCTCCAACTGTAGTGGAGGAAAATGAGAAGGGGATCCACATAACACAATGCACATGCGACCATAACAAGTGTTAACACATAACCCATAATAGCTAGTTATGTCAAAGATAAGGGGAAAATATAGATGAATGAACGTATGCACCTATAGTCGACACAACCAAGGGGTGTAGATGTGACTTGTATGTAGGAAGATGGTTCTCCATAGGATGATTTCCCTAGGACTATGCCCCAGCTCTGGGAGAAGGTAAGAGTTGCAAATTGATCAATGCTGGAAGTTTACAATATATGAGAAAGTTGATTAATGCGGGAATCTTTCTTCATGTTTGCTTATGATATTTACGAAATTTGATCAATGCGGGAATTTTCGTTGTCCATGATATAACAAAAGCCATCCTTTGAGGGAGTGGTCTAAAATGACAAATAATGGTAGGATGATACATGACAGTTGATCTTTCAAGGGATCAATCTACATTTTATTTGTTTACATGAACAACTGTCCTTCGAGTGGATCAGTCTGTATATGCATCCAAAACTTTTAACTGGGGAAGATCTAGGTATATAAGTAGTAGACCACTTAATAGGGGATGAAAAGATGTACAAGAGACACCAATGGACTCGTGGCGTGCTTGTGAAGGTGTATAAGAGGGTGATGGATATAATGATCGTGGAGTTCTCATCAAGAAGGGAGAACCTATCCATAAGGAAAATGCTATGGGCAGAAGGTGCCCATATTTAAGGTCAAGGCTAGGAAGGTAACTTGCTAGCCCACATAGTTCCAAATCATTACAGTGATAGATGGAAGAGGTTGACATAATGGAGGGTTGATCATAGACATGACTAAGTATATATATATCGATAGGTGACAACAATAGAATGGTCGCAAGTGCAATGCATTAAGAGGCTCTATTTCAAGTTTACCATCAAGGGAGGCCAAATGATAGGCTTCTGATCCATACTTATGTGTAATGATGTATGGTCTAATCCAGTTTGGGGAAAGATTTCCACGTTAGATCCTTTATACAGTAGTGACGTTCTTGTTTTCTTTAAGGACGAGGTCACTGATTTTGAAGTTACGAGGAATAAGGTGCTTGTTTTAAGCACAAATAATTCAATTTTGGTAGACTTGATGATGTTGAAGGGCGATAAGATGATGTTCATCTAACAACTCTAGGTTCACTGGATGTTCTTGATGATAATCCTCATTAGAAATAAATTCACAGAGGGAAACACGCAAGGAAGGAATATGAACTTTAAGGGGAAGAACAACTTTGGAACCGTAGATAAGAGAGAAAGGAGTAGCACCTGTGGGGGTAAATATGCTAGTCCAATAGACCCAAAGAGTGAAGGGAAGCTGAAGATGCCAGTTATGACTTGCTTTATCGATAATTTTAGCAAGGATGTTACATAAGGTCTTGTTAGAGGCCTTGGCCTGAGGATAATAAGGAGAGGAAAAACTAAGTTTGATGTTAAAGGCGGCACCAAGATTCTTAAGGTATTTGTTTTTAATGGACTTTACATTGTCCACAACAAGCTTATGAGGGATGCCAAAATGGTAGAGAATGTGATGATAGATGAAGCTGATGATTGGATTAGCTTTAGTTGAGGTGAGTGGAATTGCTTCCACCCAATTGGTGAAATATTCAATCGTGATGATGATAGAATGATGTTACTGTGAAGAATGAGGATTGATGGTACTGATGAGATCGAGGCCCCATTGTGAGATGGGCCAAATATCCTGAGCGGGGTGTAAGGCTTGGATAGGAATGTGGATAAGGTTTGAATGTATGTGACACTGTTCACATTTCTTAACATATTCACAACAACCTCGATTAAGTGAAGGCCAATAATAGTCCAAGCGAAGGACACGCTTAGCGATAACTAAGTCACTAAAGTGTCCACCATAGATGCCATCATGGACTTCTTGGATAACGTGAGAAGCCTCATGGGATTTAAGGAATCAAAGGAGAATACCATCAAATCCATCCTTATAAAGGAGAACCGCTAAGAATGACATAGCGGTTAGCGCACTAGAGAAAGGACCTCCTAACGTTCTTAGAAAGATCGAAGGGGATGTTAGAGTGGGATAGGTAGTCAAAGATATGAGAATACCAAAGGTCAAAATAATTGGTGTGAACCTGGTTGACATGGGGAATCCTATGGGCATGAATGCACTGATCTTGACGATGAACAATAAGAGATAGGTTGGATACTTTCGTTGTTTAGGGAATAAGAGAGGCCAGGGAAGCCATAGTGTCTGCGAAATGATTAGATGATCGAGGAATAACCTTGATGGAATAAGAGTCAAAAGATTCAAGGAGGAGAAGGAAGATGTCTCTATATTTCTAAAGGGTATCATTTTTACATTGATATTCACCTGTAACTTGTTTGACGATAAGCTCAGAATCCTCATATTTGTCAAGAACTTGAACACCTAAAAAGGCATAGTTTTAAGACCTAAGATAAGTGCTTCGTACTCTGCCATATTTTTTTACATTTAAAATTAAGTTTGTTTGCGATACTGATAGGATTTCCCTAAGGAGGAATGAAGATGACACTAGTGCCTCCTCCTTGTTGAAACTTGAAGATGTCAAATAAGAGGGTCATCTTAAGGGTACCATACTCATGATGGAAGTGATTGATGGATACATCTGAAAATTTCTTTAGAGGAATATACATACTAGGAAGAGGGGCTTCAACTAATTGGTCTAAAATATCTTGTCCCTTAATGGATTTCTGAGAGATAAACTCAAGGTCAAACTTTCATTAGCATGAGCCGAGTGATTTGATCACTACGGTAAGGCTTTGAATGCATGGTTTTAAGGATGTGGAAGTTGGCAATGATGAAGGTTTTATTATTAAGTAGATAATGATGAAGCTTGGAAATATCAAAGAAGAGGGAACAACACATCTTCTTAAGTTTGGCATGGTGAGTTTCATAATCAAGAAGGGTACGAATGATATAATATATAACATGTTCTCTACCTTACTCATTGTGGTGTGCCAACATGGCACCCAGAGCATGATTGAAGGCAAAGATGTAGAGGTAGAAAGGCTCCCCCTCGTGTGGAGGTGTGAGCACATGATAGAAGAAACAAGATATTGTTTGAGATCATCGAATGCCTTCTGACAAGTGGAATCCTAGTTAAAGTGGGTGTCTTTTCTAAGAAGGTGATGGAAGGGTTGGCAGCGGTCAGAGAGTTGTGAAATGAAATGGCAGATTGACTGGAGATGACCTTGGAGACTACGAAGTTAATGGTTAGATTAGAAGGGGGAGGAATTTTGAGAATGGCCTTGATTTTTGCGGGGTCAACCTCAATGCCCTTGATAGAAACAATGAAACTAAGGAGTTTTCTAGTTATGACTCTGAATACACACTTAGCTGGGTTCAGAAGGAGAAGGAATAAAATAAGACACTCAAAAAGGATTTCAAGGACTAAAAGGTGGTCGAATTGTGTTTGGATTTACCCAATAGGTCATCAACATAGTATTCCACTATTTTATGGATAATTTTGTGGAAGATATAGGTCATCGCACGTTGGTAAGTGGCCCTAACACTTTTTAAACTTAAAGGCATGACATGATAATAGAAAGTACCCTAAGGGGTGATGAACGCATTATTATTTTGGTCTTCTGGAGTGATGAGGATTTGATTATAACCAAAAAAACCATCCATAAGAGAGAGCATCTCATGGCCGGATGTGAGGTTGACGAGTTGATCAATGTTGGGAAGAGGAAAGTCATCCTTAGGACAGGTGAGGTTTGAATCTTGAAAGTCGGTACAGAGGCAGAGCTTTCTAGAAGATTTAGAAATGAGTACGATATTGGAGACCCATTGTGGATAGTCGATAGGATGAATGAAGTTAGCAGAGAGAAGGTATTGTATTTATTCTTTGACAAGAAGAGTTATGTGGAGGTGCATGCGACACAACTTCTATATGACAAGTTTGGTATTAGGGATAGTGACAATGTTATGGACAATGATGGAGGGGTCACGACCCGAGGGGTCAAAGTAGACCATGCCTAGCTATGTTTGGATAAGAAGGAGGTGAAGGATTTGAGCTCTTGGGGATCAAGAGATTGGATAACCTTGAGGACGCGAGGATCCTGAGGGGTCCCTATATTAATGTCGATGGTTAATTCATTTAGAAGAGATGAAGTGTCATGAGGAATGGGCTTTTGGATATGAGAATCCTCGGCCCCCGTGTAAGATAGAATAGAGTAGTCATTGTTGTATTGGAGGATGTCGATGGTAGGGGAATATTCTCCTATCATTTTAGGATGTTTAAGAGGAAAGCAGGTTTCGTTTTCAACTTGATAAGTGACCAGTCCAAGGGAAATGATGGATACTTGTTGCTTAGAAGGGATAGATACGGTATCAGGGATCTACAAGATAGTTAGACGGGGAAAAGGGAGGTGACTGTACATAGATTTGAGAAGAAGGAGAAGAGGATGGAGGAGGAGTGGAGGGATCTTGGTATCCCGAGCAAAAGGATTTCATGCGGTTCACGGGGTTGTTTAAAGGTAAGCTCGTGGACACCCTGCTCATAACGTCCTAGGTCATAGCCCTTCTAGGCACAACAATAGAGGTAAGTATAGACAATGGATTTTTTGGAGAGGAAACTGAAACCACTAGTGTATGGTTTGGTGTGAGGACAATCTTCAGAATGAAATGAAGGGTGATCAAGGCCGTATAGACCAAATTGGTTTGAGGAAAGAGGGGTCAAATGAGATGATGTCCCCAACATTGAGGATTGATATATAGGGGATTTATCCTAGTCAAAGAGGTGGTTGGAGGAAGGAAGAGAATTAAGAGCGATGATTTGGTACTCCCACAAAGCGAGGCGTTGCATCACATCATTGATAGATCCATCATGGGGTAACTTGGATGTAGGCACAAAAAACTAGTGGATGCTTTAGAAGAAGGGTTTGATTTAGGGACAAGCACATCATTTCTTGATAAGTCATATGACATGCCTTGAAAGGAGGGGAATTAGTGGGTAGAGTGTGAAGATTCCCTTCAAAATTATCATACTTGATGGACATTTTGTAAGGTTTGTTTGAAGCCCTCTAGGAAGTGCATGACAAGGAATCCAAGGGAATCTAAGCAAAAAAGTATTGTTAAATTCCCAGTATGACAATGTAGAAGATTTCATGAAGGATTGCTCATGGATGACGCGAATTAGAAGGATTTATTGTACCTAATGTTGAGGAAATTCCCTATCAATGAATACATGGAAACTTATGACAGGGGAAAGTGAAACTGGTTGTGAGGGATAATCTTGATTTCCTTGACAACTGGCAAGACTCTGTTTTTGATACTAGGACCATTGTCATGTCTAGGAATTTACTATTCACTTGGGAGTATTGAGTATTAGCGTATGTTCATTATCTTTGAGGAGATTGTTGCATCCTTAGAATGGGGAATCAATTTTGATAAGGTTATTCTGTTTGTACCAAATCCTTTGAAGATAAGACAAGTTGTTAGTGTAAATGGAACTGTGCATGTTTGAATAACCTCTGTAATGTTCTATAGATATGTGCTTCTTGCAAATATATTATTATATTATTCTTATGAATATATTCATGGGTGCATTGTTGTAGGAGAGTCCAAAACAGTGTAATCCATGCATGAGTGAGGCTATGATAGAAAGAAAGACCTGAAATTTCCTCTTATTATGCATTTGACGGTCTTATCCTCTATTTTCAACGTTCCAGGATAATGGAATAGGTGCAAGAATGGAGTTTTATACATGCCAATCATCCTTACTTGTAAAATTAACATTACGAACCCCTAGATAGTCCCATAGTTAAAAATTAAAGTGTTGGTTTGAATATTTGGTAAAGTTATTACATAAATACCCTTCTCGGGCTCTCTAGGAGGGTTTATATAGTCTAAACTAGGGTTTGGTTGTAGAGACACCAAATAAACTCCTCCTAACATGTAAACTTCAAGATATGATGATAAACACCTCTAGAAAGGGATGATGAAAGAATCTTTTGGAATTAATGGTTCAAGTTCTCTAATTTTGTGACATTCCAAAATGGTGAATGCAAATACAACTTTGAGGCTAATTATAGGGGTTATTTTGCAAAACAACTATTACCTAGACTTAGGGATGATTCTTGAAACTTTCAGGACAATAAAAATGCATTAATGGTTACAAAAAAACATAAACATTGCATCTTGGAACCTCTGCAGAACAAAGATATGTGATTGATAGTTACTAGCAAAGGACCCAGAGAGGGTTTGGTGTCAAAATTACAAAAAGGTGAAGAACAAGAGTTGTATAGAGAACTGAGGCTTGGTATTATTCCAGGGAAAGTTGGTATATAGTGCATAATCCTTTTGGAGGATCCAAACCATGGAAGCATGTAAATCAAGGTTTGATGCAATAATTTGGTATTAAGCCCATAATTTGGAGAATGCATGCTTTAAGCAAGTGTAGTACAAGGTTTAGCTTTCTTGGAATTGTATATCAAATTTTAATGCATTGAATAACATTGATTTGGAGTGATGGAGTAGGAAATATAGTTTAATGAGGCTCCTAAATGCCATGAAGCCTAAATAATTACAAGGTAAATGAAAATAAGATTGAGGACAGGGGTAATTTGACTAACAGAAACAACAACTTGTATCTTAAGGACTTGAATGCACTTCATTAATGTTTCTAATCCTAGTGGATTTGAAATGTTAACCAAGAAAAGTGGCTAAAGAACATGGATTGAGCAAAGAACTAGTGAAGCACAATAAATGGCAAAGACTAGAGCAAACTGAGGTAAATAAGTGGTTATATCTGTGTTTTATGAAAGCAAGTACAGTTATTTCATGAATGTGAGTCAATTCTAATATACTCGAATGTTACCCAGAGCTAGGTATGTACCTAAGTATTTAAAAATAAGTGTCATGAAATCATACTATTGAGATAGAGTCATAAAATTGAGCTTTATTGAGTCAAAATTTAGCCCTTAGAGGCTTTGCAATATTGATACTCACATTGTAGGGAATAACAAAGTAGTGGGTTTGAAACCTCTTGATTTATGAATGGTATGGTTTTTGTATTTCCTTTGCATTACTTCACTTATCATTTCAAGATGTGTAAGAGGAAATGAACGGGTTTCATGTTTCGAACCTAATAAGTGACCGGTCTGAGGGAAATGGTGGAGACTAAAGAAAGTCAGAAGGGATAAATACGGTATCATCTTGATCTATGAGATAGTCGGATGGAGAGAAGAGAGGTGAATCAACAATGTGATGGGAGAGGAAGCAGATGTGCATGGAGTGGGGATGGAGGGATCATTTTGTATCCCAATGTGCCAAATTTTTCATGTGGTTCATTGGAAGTTGCTTAAAGAAGGTCATGGACACCCTGTTCATAACATCCCAATTCGTAGCCCTTCTAGGCACAATGATAGAGGTATGTGTAGATGAAATATGGATTGATGAGGAATCTGAAACTACCAGTATATGGTTTGGTGTGAGGGCAATCTTTGACATGAGATGAAGGTTGATCGAGGTCGTCATACACCAGATTGGTTTTGAGGAATGAAGGGGTCAAATGAGATGATGTATCCAATCTTAGATTGATACATAGGGACCTTATCAGAGTGACCAAGGCTATTGGGAGAAGGAAGAGAATTAAAAGTGAGGAGTTGATACTCCCCCAAGGAGAGGCACTACATCACATCATTGAAAGATCCATCATGGGGTAACTTTGATGTAGGCACAAAGTGCAATTTGGTGGATCCCATTTAGCCAAGATCATGAGCATGCACATGTGACAAGCTGCAGAAGGAAGTGCAATTGTCATTTGGTCCGATAATTCATATGACAAGCCTTGAAATGTTAGGGGAATCATTGTGTTCAGATGTGGTTTGAATCTTCCCTTCATGGTTCATATCTTGATACAACAGTGAAGGGTAGTATTTTGGGATGTATTTTTATTTGGCACAAATCTAAGGGCGTCTGAGCGAAAACGTATATTACTAAAATTCCCCTTGCTACAATGTAGAAGATCTTTTACATGTTAGGAGCTGTATGGCTTCGGTGCGAATAGGAAGAATAATTATGCCCAATACGAGGCTAAAAAAAATCATTAAAAGCATGAAGAATGATAGGGGATTCAGTGACAATGGTATCAGGGAGCTCAAGTTAAATGAAGGCGTGGGAAGAAATTATGTTGATGATAACACCATTGTAAATCATAGTCTACCGGATGAATGTGTCATTGATAGGAACTGTGAGGAAGAGAGGGAGGTCATGGTCTTTGGGAGAATGTCAGGGATTTCAGAATCCTCAAACGATATGGTGGTGATCGATGCAAAACCTTCCACTAGAGCCACAAGGGGTCAAGGCTCATTAGATGATAAAAGGATGCATTGTAGGGCTTCAATAAAGATCCTGTTTATGGTTAGGAGAGATTTGGATGAGCTCATATAGGGAAATATTAACAAGAGCTTGATGTAACTGTTTTACGAGGGTTTATTTAATATAAGCAGGATTAGGAGTGAAAAGGATAGACACCTTAGCTTTGGATGAAGAATGAGGAAATGATAGGGGATGAACGATGGGTTCATTGGGAGGAGAAGTAATGACGACCTTGGGTTTGGATGAAGTGGATGGCTGGGTCTTATAAAGGTGAAACCTAGTAGAAACACAGACAACATCTATGTAAAGAGAGGGTTTTTTTATCAGAAAGAGAAGCCATGGGTGGAATAAAGAAAAGGAGGACTTAAAATCCTTGGATTTGATGGGAAGGTTGGATTTAGATGAGGATGGGCTACTAGGATGGAAGGGTGTCCTCCTTTTTGACAAGGAGGTCATCCTCTTCCATAAGGCTATCGATAAGGGCGTGAAGGGCGTTACAATGCTTGGTAGTGTGGCTAGACACATGATGATAGGCAAAAATAACATTAGGAGCAAACCAAGTAGGCTTTGGCATATGTGAGTCAAAGGGTTTGATGGGGGGAAGGGTAACTGTATATGTACCTGGAGATGGAAACATGTTTTAGAGGAGTAGATGGATTTAATTTAGAGGAAGTGGATTTGAACGGATCCTTGCATTTTGATGTAGAAGGGGGTAGTGGTTGATTAATTTAGAAGGTGGTAGATGATTTGGATGTTGAAGGTTGAGTTTTATCATTTCTTGGTTTAAATGTCTTAGATTCTGTCTTGGTGATGTTTGATGATTTAGAAGAATGGTCAGATTTTAAAGAAGTGATGGATGATTTGGATGTGGATTGATTGATTGATTGTGATGTCTTGGAAGAAGGGGTCGTTCTTAGGAGAGATGAAGGTGGTCCTAAGCTAGATGATGTGACATTAGTCGATTTGATCTTTGGTGGAGGAATGTCTATCTTCTTATGAGGACATGAAAGGGAATTTTGAGGAAATACACAAAGGGGCTTAGATTTGGATTGTGAAGAAGCACCCTTGGGAGGGATGCCAATGATTTCAATCGACGGGTCTGAAGATTGGTTGTGAGGTTGATGGTGGTGGAAGTAACTTTTGTTTAATGATGTCTAGAAGAGGATGTGGGTTGAATTGATGTGGGTGTGTATGATTTTATGGATGAGATAGGGGCATCATTTGAAGTTATGGTGAGTTGGAGTGCTTTCACAAACTCTTCAAATGATGAATTGTAGGGGGAGAGGATGGTGTTGATGTGGTCGCGATAGTTTATGTGATTGGCATGGGTAGGAGTGTAGGAAGGGGAATGGGGATTGATTCTAAGGATGGTACAATAGGTAAGGGTGGAATGGATGTGGGCAAAGTAGTGGGTATGATCAAATCTGAAACAAATGGAGGCAAGGAGGATGTAAAAGGTGATGGGGATGTTGATTTAATGTAAGAGGATGTAGATGTAGAAGAAGATCATGAAATAGGGGCATTGTCTAAATGAAGATATAAGGAGGATGTAGAAGTAAGAGATGATGTGGGATCAGATAGAGGAGAAGGAGTGTATGTTGATGAGGTTGTGGAGACGGTAGGGGTAGGATCACTAGAAGGAGTAAAGGAAGTAGCAGGGGAGAGATCAGGTGGGGAGATGGGTGGTATGATGGATATGGGAGGAGTGGATTCAGATATAGTAGATGTGGGTGTAATGGGCTTGATGGTAGAAGCATATGAAGTTGATGAAGTAGTCAAGGAGGAGGATGTAGGAACACGACTTAGGGTGTTAATAGTGTGGGATTTGGGTGTTTGGGATGTGGAAGGGATTGCTTGGCTAGTAGGAGGATGGTTAGGAAAAGGTTGTTTAAAAATGTCAAGTGGTTGATTAAGAGGGGCGTTAGGATTACTCACTTAAAGGTACCCTTGATTAATAATTCATTGAATAATGTCCTTAAAGGTATGAAATTTCTCAATGTTGTGCCTGCAGACTCGGTGATGTTTGTAGTAAGCGTCCTTGCGATACCATGTGGGCTTAGCCCATGATTTGTCTAAATTTTGAATATGAGGTAATTGGATAAGATTAACACCCATAAGCTTATCGAATATAGAACTATAAGACTCCCTGAGAGGAGTATAGTTCAAGGTAGGGCAAGGAGCTCTTTGTGAGGGCTCATCTTGGGAGGAAGAAGAAGCGGAAGATTTGACAACAACAATGTTTTCTGCATTATTTGATTTATCATGATGAGAAGAAGAAGAGGAGGTTTAGTGAACTCCGTCTTGGGTTTTTTAGATTTAATTTTTACATGGCTCTGTTCAAGGGTGCAAAGTTCTAATTTCTGAGCCATGGTGAAGGATTCCTCAAAACTTTGAAAGGATTGAATTTGGAGAGTAGAGGAAATGTGTTTAGCACAAGATCGGGAAAAGATCTCAATGAGCTCAGTCTGAGGAAGGGAAAAGGATAGTTGGTTAATGATGCCATGCAATCTTGTGACAAAATCTGAGATGGATTCATCCTCAAATTGTTTAATGGCGTATAGATCAGTAATGGTGATTTTACAAGTGATATTGATGGAGAAGTGTTATAGGAAGAATTGGGCAAGTTGTGTGAAGGATAAGAGAGAATTCTGAGGGATATCATTATACCAGTCCAAACATTGGACCAGATAATGACATGGGAAATGTTTTAAGCATGAGGTCCTGGTCATGGGCTATGAGATAGCAAGCATGTCGAAAATTTCAGAGGTTTTGTTGAGGGTCCTCCTTGTTATTAAATTTAGAGAAATTAGGAGGTTACCAATGGGGAGGATAAGATTTGACGGGGAACAAAGGATGAATGGGCTCATTACAAATTTGTTCATATGTGAATGAGATCTTGGGACCCAAAGTAACAACTTCCAAATTGGTCAATCTACTCATTAATATTTGCATGGGGTAACTGGAAGTAGGAAGAGGTGATGTCAAAGGATGAGGATTATTAGATATAGGAAGTGGATGGATTGATTGAGGTTGAGATGTAGAGGATAAATAGGAGCTTGAGGAGGTGGTTGATAGGGAAGAGATAAGTGATAGTGCTGAGATTGGATGGGTTGAGAGATGGGCTGTTGAAAGGGTATGCAAGTAGAAGGATAAGATTGAGGGATTTGTTGTATGATAAGAGGATTGGTTTGAGAATGGGTGTGATGGGGAGGTTGAGATGTTTGAATGGGATGATGATAGGACATGTGTTGAAAAGTGGTATGAGGAGGGGGTTGATGTGTATGAAGGGAACCTGAATAGAGTGGTTGTGAAGAGACCACATTAGCATGATTTTGAGACGTGGGTATGGAGACCGAGTTCTAAGGAGGACGCTCAATCGTAAGAGGGAAGGAGACTAGTCTAGAAAGAGGTTGAGTGAGGATATCAGTGACTATAGTGGATGATGACATGATGGGTATAAAGAGGGAAGAATGGTGTTGATGCGAGGCAAACTAGGTGGGATGGGGACCACCAACTGAGTAGATTGATGCATGGATAAATCAAGGATGCATTTTCACGTTGGGCTATGGCCAATTCATTCATCGCTTCAGGGAAGAAGATGGTAAGTTGAGATGTTATGACCTGGGTAGACTTAGGGTAGGCATAGATCTATTGAAGGGGAGGTCCATCAATGGGTAGGTGAGTGGATTTATGGATGAGGTAATCATGGAGTGCAATAAGATTAACATATAGGAGTTCTTGGAACTCTATGCATCCACGGGGAACACAAGGGGGCCCAAAGGCCTTAACATAAGTGGTTGATGATGGTGTGGCTGGTCGAGAAGGGATCAAATGATGATAAATGGAAGGATTGGTCTTGGCATGAGTGTGAAGCATGGGCGGTTCACTAGAAGAGATGGTAGGGGTAATGTATATAGTGATCATAGAGGAAGAAATGATAAGAAGGACTGATGTCTACATGAGAGAAGAGGTAGAGACATGAATGTTTGATGAAGATGATTGTTCCATTTTCCTTTGTTTTAATCGAGTAAGAATGGGCATGAAACAAGAAAGCAAAACCTATGTTGATTAGTTACTACAATAGGCAATACACACAACACAGTTTATTTTAATCTTGATTACTTAGAAAAGATGTGAAAAAAGAAAGAAAAAGGCTTAGAAGGGACCTAGGAAATGGTCAATCTAAGTCTTGTTTTAAGACGTTGTGGCTGTGGAGTCCTAAATATACCTAAGGGTACGTGAGGCCTGATTCTTTGATAAAATTTATAACACGGACAAAATACCACAACGAATTTACTATTGGGTGATGAAATCCCAACAGTTCCACCTAGAAGGAATGTTTAGATGTATGGATTTCATATGTGTTGTTTGGATGTGTGTGGAAATGAGTGAATGAAAAAATATTACCCCCTGATTATACTATGTGAACAAAAAACAACAAAGAGATTCTTTTTAATACCCAAAACTGAAGTGTGACGATTTGATGAAAACAACAAACAAGATATGCAATGTGATGAAAGAAAGTGACAAGAAATAAAGACGAAGCATACCTGGTATTAATTTTCCTATTTATTTGACTTTATAAGAAAATAAGCACGTGAAAAGGCAAATCCAAGCAATCCCGAGCCAATATGAGCAAGTAAAAGTAACCTTATACTTGTGTTGTTAGTGAAAAGGGAGATATAGAAAAATATGAAATGGAAGAAGTGAAAACAAAGAGACCTCACCAAAGGAAGGGGGGTCCCACCGGGTGTGCCAGAATGTTTGACAAGATTTTTGCGCTACCTGTTTCAGATTAGTGAAAAACCAAACAAGAAATCAAGAAACCTCGAAATATGGGAGGGTTTAGGGAACCTCTTGATGTGGATAGGATGATATGGTACGGGCGCACAGTAAATGATCCTCCTCGCAGCGAGTCTCCAACCTGCACAATAGTGAAAGACTAAACATGAAAGGGGATTAGTAAGAGATATGGTGGGCTGCTCGATAAGAGTCAGGTCTGAGAAGCACAAACTTCCTCGGGCGGGTGTCAACCCACGTGATGAGAACAAAGAGCGATAATACGATAATATAAAGGAAATACTGATAAAGGAATATGAACAAATATTTGATAAGATAATCTAACTGATATGATGATTAATCATGAAAATGATAGAAAATGAGTACAAACCACAAAGATTCGATGAAAACTCGAGAGTAGGACAAAGAGTCGATGACAACCTGAGAGTAGAATGGGTAGTCGACAGTGATCCAAACAGAATTGTGCAAAGGTATGCAGAACAATGGAAAAATGTGGAGGTTAAGATGTTATAACAGATAACTGGATGTTTCTAGAGGGGTGGAATGCTACAGGGGTGGATTGGATGTAGGGAATATCAGACAAGGTTGCATGTAAAGTGAATAGGGTGGGTTATGGATAGGATGTAGTGAAATGTAAGTTATGGGTCAATGGCGACTGGGTCTAATCGAAGGCGACCATACTAGAGATGGGATGCTAACAAGAATATGGGATAAGCTGTTAGATTTGGGGATGATTGAAGCTAACTGGAGGCTAAAGCTGAGCTTGAAAAACACCTGTAAGTACCTACAAAACAAAACAAGTGCATGCATGAACCAAAGCTCCACAATACTCTTTAACTCCAAGCTCTCAATGCAAAAGGAAACACCAAGATATCTCAACTGATCAAAAGGATTCACAGATAGCACAAAAGGCAATATGTTGCAAAAGCACACATAGAGGTCTCAAGATTTTCCATCCATTTGAGAAGAGGGATAGGGGTGATTAAATAACTCCGGGTAGGGTCGACGATGACCCGGGTCAATCACCGGTGACTGGGGTGAGTAGACTGTCATTTGAACGTTAGAATGAGAAATGAGGATGAGAATAGACTTTCAAATGGGTGACAGACTATTTTTAGGACTGCGTGTGTGTAAAAGGGTTAAATGGGTGTAAGGGAGGTGGAAGGAATCTTAGGAAGGGATAAGATAAGTGGGGAGAATCCTAAGGAAGGATTAATGAAGGGTAGTAATGAAGAGGGGTGGGAATCCCATGGGAGATGATTAAATGAGGGTAATTAGGGTAGACTTAGGATAATTAAATGATCTAGGATTTATTAAATTATCTTAGGATTAATGGGATTCATGGGGATTTTAAAAAGGGAATATGGGAATTAAGTTATATAAGGGGGGATAATGATAAAATAGGATGAGGGGAAAAAATAATAATTTATGAGGAAAAGGGTATAATTTTAAAATAAGAGGGAAACAAGCGTGCTAAGCGAGGGTGGAAAGCGAACGCGGGACAAAGGCATGGGGATGTGCAAAAAATAGGTGTTTATATGTTGATATTATTTTTAGACCCCAACCATCTATATCTTCTACTCCATCAACATCTTCTACTCCACTTACGCTGGATATCATTGACAAATGTATTGGAGATTATGAACTCCAAAATGCAAATTACACTTTACCTTTATCCACACATGACATCTTGATAAGACCAAACTAAGTCTCATCTAATGTAAAAAAATAACATTATTCATTCTCTTATAAAGTGGATTTAAACGTAGTCTTAAGAACTAGATAGCTTATTTAAGATAAAATGTACAATATATTTGATCTATATTTGAAAATTACATTGCAATTTGAATGTTTTCTTTCCCTAATATTTCTTGTAAGTTAGAGTCTAGTATTGTATATGAGTAGGTCATTTGCAGATATTTGAAAGCTAAATCACTTTAAAACACTTTGGACTATTTTCTAGACTGTATTGCAACCAACACATGAATCAACTAGTATAAGACTCAACTAGTGCAAGCCTTGGCTAGTGTAGACCTCAACTAGCGCAGGACTCAGCCAACACAAGACTCACTCACCCAACACAAGACTCACTCACCCAGTGCATGACTCACACAGTCAAGTGTAGGACTCACACAATCAACACAAGACTCTCTCTAACTAAAATTGCAAACCTCCAAATGAGAAATTGAGAGATATTTTTGTTCTTATTTCTAAGAGGAAAACCCTCTCTTTGTTTTTACACAACAATAATAGTTACAAAGATATCCACATTTAAAGGAGAATGTTGTCAAGGACATGACTCACATAGTCAACACAAGACTCTCTCTAACTGAAGTTGCACACCTTTAAATGAGAAATTGAGAGAGGTTATTTATTTATCTAAAACTGCTATGAGGAAAAACCTCTCTCCATTTTTACACAACAATGATGGTTACGAAGATATCCATATTTGAAGAAGAAGATCATCAAGCACAAAACTTGCACAATTAATATCGAACTCACTCTAACTGAAGTTGCAGACCTCTAATTGAAAAATTGATAGAGTATTTTGTTCCTCTTATTTCTAGGAAGAAAAATATCTCTCCATTTTACACAACAACAATAATTGAGAAGATACATTCATTTTAAGTTTCAATAGAATAAAGTTGAAGAAAAGAAAAGAAAAGAAAAAAACACAAGTTTAATAGAATTGTGATATCTCCCTCATTTCTCTATAAAAAGAAGAATTTCAAAATGTTCTAGAAATCTTACAAGGAGAACCAAACCCATAAATATTTTAAAATATTCTTCAAATTGAATGCAAGGTAATGATAAAAAAATCAGGGATGAGAATATGGTAGGAAAATAGTCGTGTTGAAAGATTCAATAATGCAAGAGCAGACTTATCAAGTTGAAGAGGTAGTTTAATATAAAGTTATAGTGTATGAATAAATGCATTCTACATTTGTCTCCTTGGAAAGTGGAAGAAGTATTTAAATGTAACATCCATGTTATACTTAAACAAACTAAGGGATTTTTTTTAATAAACCTTTAATTACTTTTTTATGCCTTTAATGATTTTTAGCATGCAACAAATAAAATCCAACATAATAATAAGTTTACAAAATCCATTAATTCATTTTATGCTATAATGAATAAGATTATTACTTAGATCAAAACAAGTAATCCAACATTAATAATATTCCAAAATCCATCTTGACAGTATACATTAATTATGTGCAACTATAAGGATCATTTAGATTTACCTGACCCCCCTTAAAGACTCTATATGAACATGTATACTTTGTATACCTTTAGCTAAACATTTTTTATAGACTATGATATCCTACGCATCTTCTTAGCATCAACCGGAAAGTCACTGAAGTGACATCCATCGGAATCCAAGAAATGGTGAAAAGACAATGCAACCAGTCATTTGCACTACTATGGCCATATTTATCTAGCAAGGAATTGCAAGCTTAGTTTCGTGACTGCACATAAGCCACTTGAAACTTATCTTCCAATCACTAGACAACCATCTCAATATAGTTATCAGGCTTCTTTTTTGTTATTTAAGAAATTAATTTGTAGCTAACCATTTTAGTTAAGTATATAAGTTTATCTTGACGAAAGGCTATTTAGTAACAAATTACGACATTCCTTTCCGGAAGAGAGTCATTGTATCTTGTTGAGTTACTATCATCAATGAGTATATCTCATCGTACTTATCATATCATAATTATTGCTAAGGATACATGATAACTTATCATGATATATTGATACAAATGTTTCATAATTAGTTTCATTCATAATTTTAGTCACATAAGTTTAACATTCTATAGGAATAGTCCTTTTAATTCTTTATTAGTCATCTTTAACCGTTCATAGAACCACTTATTTCATTACAATGTAATATTAACATAACCATGTTTACATCTCATCATATTCTATATCGCACCTTGTATGTCAAAGACACTTTTGTTTATCCACCTAGACACTATAAAAGCAATCGTGATTTCTATGTCGAATCATTAATTTTTATTTAATCACTGTTGTAGGAAATCAACACTTAATCAAGGTACTATGGTGACTTTACATGATGTCATCATATTGTTTAACTGATTCGTATTATATTATAATTACTCACTCAAAATGAGGCAATAATCAGATATGATCTCCTTTGAGTTTTCATGATATATGTTTGTATACTACTGATCTTAAGACAACAAACTGACTACCTAATCTCATGTAAGTAACTACAAACATATAGGTTCATTCGTGGTGCATTAATGGAAACTAATAAATCAACTTATCGTAATAGTGTACATATTTATTAAGGCCTCTATATGTACACTTATGTAACATCATGGTGTCATAATGTTAAAGTTCAGTGACACTACTTCCATGACTTCATGTTACTGTTTCCATAATTCGTTACCCACATTTATGAGGTAATTGTCATCCTTAAGAAACTATAAATTTTGTGAGAATTGTTAATTGATGACAAAAACTCTTTCAAGGACTCTGTTATTAACAACAAACCCTAAATGATTTTAGCTTAATTATGATCCTTTGTAGACTTTACTTGTATAATGCCATCCTTTAGACACTAACAAGGATATTGTAAGTTCTAATGTACTTGTCGGCATTCATGAGTAGTTTATTTAATCATTATGGTACATTCATATTAATTAAGCTCATATGTACTTTCTTATGACTACAATACACCATTCGTACTTTGTTTGTTAATGATATATTTATCTTTCAGCAAAGGTACCATGGAGACAAATATGAATTCCATAACATGAATACATTATCATAATCATGTATGTTGTCCATTGTTAAAATACAACATTACATCTCTATAGTTTTATAACTTACGACTTAATACATAATTTATTATCCACTCATGATAACTTATAAAACAAGTATATCATAGTTTCATATTTTACTCATTCAATTATGCAAGTATTGTATTATAATACATAATTTTATCTTACATATTTCATCATCATCATGAGAATATTTTTTCATTTAGAGTGAACTAATTAAACATATATATCTTATTAACATACTTATCTTCTATAAGTATAATGTTGTATTTCATGCTTCATGTTATTGTTCTTGTCTAACATGGTCATTGTCACGCTATGTAGTTTACAAACATATTTATTTAATCATGAAGATATCATGAAAGCAGATACAATACATATGTTATTAAGACATCAATATGACGTTCATATTATGTTGATGTTGTGAAGGTACAACTATCGTCAATGTAATAATTTATAGTTGTATCATGTAAATAGATTAATCAATTAATTAATCCCATTATGACTAAGTTAAAGATACAAATGTCCTTATTTCATAACTTCATATCATTGTCCAAAATTGTTTTGTTAATATCATTTATTAAACATATTAATGACGAAGTCATACATATTGTTGTAATAATTTCCATTTGTTAATTAAGGATAATAATTTTCGTAAAGTACAATCATGTCAATACAACAAATACAATTTTGTAATCAATTTCAAAAGTAATTGCCATTATTAAAAACATTGTAAACTCATTATTACAAATCATACGAGGTTTACAAGAAAAAAATGTATTTATTAAACTCAATAAGGATGAATCCTTATCTAAGTAAAATATTACAATATTTTCAAATTGTTACAAATAGGCATACTGCCTTATAAAATTTGTGAAATCATGTTTCACTTTTCAATAAATATAATGATCTGTAATAAGATATCCAAACAATAGTACATGATCAATTCATGTGTATAACATCCAACAATTACGTCACTTATCTACTCCATCCTACATCTGAAGGAAAGAGTGAAAATATACATGGTCAGTTCATCAAACTAACATGGATTAACAACTCTCAGTCAAGTTGTTTCATTACGAATCAATTGAACATCGTAGGTTTTGCATAAGATACGATTTAAATAATACATGTACCATATTAGGTATACAAATCAATTACAAACAAAGTGATCTAATGATGCGTACAATATTTCCAACAACATCATTCCAATCATCAAGTAAATACTCTATGTCTCTACAACATTAACTTCATTTTAAACTAATGACACATCAAAATCCAAGACAACATTCATATTCATAAAGGCTATTGAATTATACAACATGTACTTAAATTAAATTCTTCTCTTTTAAATCTTGGTTGTCTTTAACTTAGCATTTGAAATAAGAAAACAAGTTCCTTTCCCAAGATAACTGTTAACAAATACCCAACTTATACACAAAATAGAAAAATGATAAACATACATCTTTTCATATTACCCAAGGCCACAATGTCACATATTAACATTATATTAAATAATGTAAAAGATAATTTAATGTCACAGTTAGATTCAACAAGCATTACTTTCCTTTTCCTAACCAAACAAAATTCACATGCAAGAGTATCATCATATCGAGCTATGTTTTCAACTTATTCTAGTTAGAGGTTAAGTGACAAAATACCAAGAGCATAACTCAAACACACAGTCATTCCACTAAATGACCATTTCCATAAATCAATTAATCAAATAAGGCAAACATCAAGTCCATTGATGGAAATAACAAGATCTGCAACTTAACAAGGAGTATTCACAAGTCTACAACAATGGGAAAAGTTTCAATTATGTTAATACACAATTTTAGATTCAACATGAACAATAGTGGAGTGTCTCATCCTGTGTAGATAAATATAAGAAAGCAAGGCTTCTTGATTTATCTTTAGTGACCATCGACAACACATAGACCTCTTTTTATTGTTTTGGAGACTGTAATAGATAGGATAATTTCATTACCATGAATACCTGGCTCATAAATTTGTATACAATAGCAACCCAAACAAAAACTAAGTATCATTTTCTACCTATAAAGCTTAGAGTATTCGCAGATAGTGAAGAACCGGAAAACAATAATACCCAAAATAGTATTCAAGCCATAGTCATAGTCTTCACCAACAACTTTTAAAGATTACTAGATGTTAGGCATGCCGGCCAAAAATGGATCATATCAACAAAACCAAGAGAGAATAGAAATAAATAATTCATACCCATATATATATTTTGCTTATATGGATATTAATAAGACAAATAGTCTTAACAAAACAACTAATCAAACCCAGATGCAAGCCAAGTAAAATAACCTTCATAGTTACATATTCAAATAACCCTGATAAGGAATTGAACCCATTTTTTGTTTTTCTTATATTTTCCATCCCAAAAATACTGAAAAATCAAACAAATCATGAAATAATCTAACCTAGTAATTATTCAACCATTTTGAAAAGAACATCAAGAGAGAGGGATAGAGAGAGAGTCGAAACAATCCATTCTTGTAATGGATGATACTCATGTAACTTTTCTTCCCTATTTCCTTTGGAAAATCATCCACACAGTTGATCAAATAAACCCAAAAATTTGAACAACATATACCCAAAAAGATATCTATAGATTTATAGCATTGAAATGCCATTGATCCCATAAATAACATCATTTATTTTTAACAGATACATTTGTGAGAATAGCTCAGTTAAAATGGCTTCATATTTTCATGCACAGCCCAAAGGAGATTTCGACCATCAAACCTTACAAAATAAAACTGAAACTAAGTTGCATGCGTTAGCTTCTTTAACAAGCTTCACAATTTTCGAGAGTCAAGTATCTCTTAAATGCCATTAATTCTTGGCAGGTGCCACATAGTGGCTCATCAAAACATGCCACCGCCTTAATTTATTTCCCTCCATTTTTCATGGAGTTCACAAGTGGTCCCAATTTAAAACAAAACTTAATTATCAACAAAAGTTGTATGACATGGAATATGTCTAGTTTTATATAAATCAAACAATATTGACTTAACCAAATCCCCTTTAACTTGCATGGTGTCCCCAACATTCGGTTCAAGAATATAAAACAAACAAATAAAATTTTCACGTTATGCATGGTATGGTCGATTTGGCCTTATAAAATAAAATATTATTCATGCCTTAAGATATGGTCGAAGACCATCTAAATAAACAAATACCTTTTAATCACATGGTGGTTGGTTAACCAATAAACAACCAATTTACCTTTGGAAAAATTAGAGGGGTTATTCATCGACCTTAATGATTTAAATTAAGCATTCTTATGCCAAAGAAATGGTCGAAGACCATTAAAACACATGCCTTATAACATTATCAAACAATACTAATGCCACCATCTTATGGTCTAAGACCCCTTTTATATTTTCATGTCATCAAAGACAATACTCAAATTTTTCACGATTAAACAATCATAATGCACTTGCGTATGATTGAGGACCAACTAATTCACCTGACATTTCAAATGCCAAGAAAGTTTCCAAAGAAATGCAACTTACATTATCGCAGTCTGTTGGCATTACCAACATCACCATGAAGACTTTCGTAATGCATTATGGTCCTTGACCATTGTAGTAAAACATTAGAATGATTAGTCATTCTTAGATGAAATAATAATTATTTCATGACACCAAAATAATGTGACAACCATGCACAAATTTGACTATATTAACGAATCATTAACTACAGTAAGCAAGATAAAAAAGAATCACATAAACATCTACAACAACGAAATAGCATACCAATGTTACAAAATCATCGAACACAACAAGGTAAAGTAAATTTATACAACCAAGTACTAAATAATAAGTTATAAATGTCAAGCACTCCATGAATGCTTGACGACAAGTGTCATTATGTGGTTGGGCATGAAACTACGTGTAAGTATTTATATCATTTTCAGGATATACATAGGCATAGCTATAAACTTAGCTAAGTAATAATGCCTATCCCCTTGCCTTTGTAAACCAATTTGTATATTACAACTTATTATTACGATAAGACATAATGAAAATGAGGGACATGACAATAAATGCAAGTAGAAGAGGTAGTTCAATCTAGAGTTGCTCTGTTTGAATAAATCTCTTCCACATGTGTCTCATTGGTAAGTGTAGGAAGTAGTTAAATGTAAGTAGTTAAATATGGAGTTGTAGTGTTTGAATAAATTCCATCCACATTTATCTCATTGTAAAGTGGAAGATGTTGTCAAGTCTTGCCTAAGATTATAGGTAGGTAGTTCTATAATCTTGGAGTATTGACCAAGGGATGAGTTATAAATATCTCTCCAAAGCATTGAATGCAATGGTGGTAGAAGATGGATGATTTTGGTAACATCATTTTTTATTAATAAAATCTACAATTCAAGTATTTTGGCAACAACTTGTGTTTCATTTTTTTAACCCAAATCTGAGGGAAGAGCAAGGACTCACTCTTGCCTAATGAGGAGGATGGTTATTGTTTTTTATAATAAAATCATTATTGTTTTACTTATATTGTTTAAATCAACATTGTGTGTTTTTATATAGCATTTTTTTTGAAGCTTCACTTTCATTTGTTTATTGTCATTTCTTTATTTTTCAGTTATTTATTTCAGTTTGTTAGATTAGATTCACTTTCAATTATTGAATTTCCTTTCACGCATTTTCAATTATAGAGTAAAGAATTGTAAAATTGTTGTTTTCTTTAGCCCTTTTTGCAGATAGGATTGGACAATGCCTGCTTTTGATATTTTTTAAGATTAAATGATGAGGACTGCAAAGACCCTCATCATTTTTGGCGTCATTGCTAGGGACATGTGTTAATAGGGGTAAGTTGCTAAGTTAAGATTTATAAGAAGAATCTCGTAAGTTTCCATTTATAAAATAAATTTCCTTCATTCTTCAAAAGATATAAAAGAGCTTTTGTCGTGATACTAAATTACTCTTCATGCCAGTAGAGTAAGTGAACACATGAATTTCTTACGAAATTTTAACTTAGGGGAGATATTGGCTTACCAGTCATTTTAAACAATAGTTTATATTTTTTTTCATTTTTCTTAGTTAAATACTTAGGCTTATTGAGAGAAATTCTATAAGTTTTCATTTCTTCAGATGATATAAAAAGTATATATAGTGACAACAAGTAACTTTCAAGCTATTTGAGTGAATGGAACATGAATCTCCTACAAATCCTTCATTTAGATTAGAAGTTTATTTAAATATGTAGGATTTGAGATTCACAGAAGATTGATCAAAAACAAACCCCCAAAACAAACTTTGTACAAGATAAATAATAAACATTGCATGCAAAGATCTACTCATGCATGTCAATGCAAGGTTGAAGAAACATAAAGATCTAGTTGTTGTATACCAAGATATCACAACCCTTAGATCTATGATTGAAGAGCTATAAAGAGGAATAAGGTGATTTAATTTAATTTGGAATTAAATCTACATATTACCGAGTCATTATTAAACCAAATTATGTATAAATGTAGAAATACAAAAATGACACAAACAAGCTAAGATGTAATATTTGAAACCCTAAACAAATAAAGAGAGAGGACTTAGCTTATTTACGCTTGATCCAAAACTAATATGGATTGGGAAAAGTGCTAAACATGATAGGAAAAGTGTCGTAAATGCTTAGTATAAATTCTGGAATGTAGGAATGAGGTCGGACACAGACGCCCACGATAGGACATAGGTGCCTGGGTGCTAAAGACCGCTTATGGGCACATGTGACTATGCAAATGATTAGAATTTGGTTTTTACTGTGTCACAAGATCATCATTATTGTTTCCTGTTGATCACTTGATAGTCACACAATGAATGTTAAAGGTACGTGTAACCTAGAAAATAGAAGTTCACCTACACAAGCCCACAAATCACGTCAAACCTAAAAATAAAGATGAATTATGGGGAGTTAGACTAACCTTGACGGTTAGCTCTAGAGTGAACTTATGATTGAGTTTTGCACTACATATCATACTCCATGTAGTTCAGGTGAGTGTGTGTAGAATTTGTGCCCTTTGTGCAAGTTACACTTGATAACAAGTTGTAACTAAATGTAGCACTATAATATAATGTGTGGATGGAAAAATGAACTTCCCCTTCATATTGTCCCTTGATTGGATGCAAGATGGATGCTTTAGAGTGCTTTATGTGCTTTTTGAATGCAAGCTTAGGTGATGTTAGTAATGCTTAGTGCTTGGTCCCTGATTTTGAACACATAACTATGTATTTATATGATTTATTTGTTTAAATTTTGTAATTGAAAAGTGGAAGGATGGCCCATAAGTGAAAATATGCCCAAAAGATAAAAGAGACCTAAAAGGAGCGAGTAAGGTGAGAAAGGGTCAGGGGCACCCATAGGGGATAGGAGCACCTAGACGTTGGTTTCTTGGCTGGGTGTTGGTGTCTAGAGCCATAAAAGATAAGTTAGTAAAATTTTGATTGGGTTGTAGGGTGTGAAATACCAAATAGATAACAAGAAACAAATAAAAGAGGCCAAATATAGTCGTCAATTACTAGTTTTCTTACTTAGGAATCATATGAATGCTAGTATGTATCAAAGACCTAAAAATGTACCCAAGTGCGTCATTTTGTGTCTAAATTTTCCCCCACTTTATGTTGTTAAGTGAATGCTTGATAACGTAAAGTAGATAGAAGATGCATACTTGATAAACATGTAGAGCGTGTGGTGAAATGCATGCCGAGTGGACAAGTGAACTGTGGGATGAGTGCAAAAATGAAGCATGGAAACTAGGAAGAGAAAGTGACCCTAGGGGTGAAGTGTATAAGTTTTTGTGCTTATTGTAGGCTTCTTCTTGTTGTGTATTAAGGACAGACCTGCAAAAAAAGAGCGAAAGAGTAGTCAAAGTTGTGTATATGAAAAATAAGAGAAACATGTGTATAAGTATGTAAAACTAGGTAAAAGTGTGTAAAAGGAAAGTGTGCACCTAATGTAGAAGAGTGTAAAAGGATAAAAAATTGTCTTGAAAATGTTGTGTAGAGTAAGTTTTTTAGGAGATCTCATGCCAAGAGTGTGTTTTTTGGGTGATGTAGTCACTTTCTTTACCAACACCCTAGGCGTGCTGACACCTCATTCAGTAGAAGGCTGAATGCTCACCCAAAGTATGCAAAGGTACCATATCCCTCTTTTGATGCCAGCTTTGTCAAAGAGTTAACATGTATGAAGTTATATTCCATAACCATAATAGATAAACTAGTGCAAAGAATAAAGTAAACAAATCACAACCATATGCAAGGTGAACTAAATGAGGATCAATATTGGATTTAATAAGCAAAAACCAATTACATAGACATCAATAACAAGTAACTAACCACAAAGATTCATTATATTAACCCACCATGCATTACAATAGCTAAATACATCAATACTATCATCATAAGAACATGCACATAAATACAACAACATAACCCTACAAATAAATCATGCTCTCTCTCTAATAGTGTGAATCATAAAATATATAGGGGTGGGGACTTTCCCTTCACCATCCATGCACTCTCAAAATAGCCTGCATGCCACAAATAGCCATGCGTGCACTACAAGGTAACTATAAAAGCATATAATCTTCGCCTAATAATATATTATCTTCTATTTTAAACCCTAGATCAAATCCTATTATTAGCCCAAACTCTGCATGATGCTTTATCTTCTTCCTGTATGAGATCCTTCCCAAAAATAGACTTTGCTTTAACTACAAGGCTTCATGCTCAACCTTATCGTTATAACATTTCTTGTCCATCACCCCAACCGTTCATCTTCCAATTTTGTCCTATGCCTCAAAATGTGGCTAAGTCTTGAATGCGTTTATCACAGGGGTGATCCTTTGCGCGTTATCTACTCTACGTTTGTGCGTGCCTTTACGCCTACCTTCTTCTTGTCTAAAAATCTCATGTCGCTATACTTAGTGTATTTCATGGGTATAACATTACCCCAAACTAGCTAGATTGTCATCCCCGATAATCCTTCGATTACCGAACACAACTTCATGAAGGAGACAAAATTTCAAATTTTGAAATGAACATCATACCTAAGATCTACTAAGACACCTAAGAGATCTTTGGGAACTATGCATCTTCCCCATCTAATAATTTCTTCCATTCCTCAAAATCCTTCAAAGCCTTCCCCGACACAGCCTCCACAATCCCCAACACTTGGTCAGGAGTAACCTCTTCGACTTTGCCTTTAAAATCCTTTATAACCACCATCAACTTTGTGTAAGCACCATCAATAATGTCTATATGTTCTAGTATAGAATTATGGAACTTGTTAACTCTCTACTCAAGTTGCTCCCATTTTTCCTTGACTTTATCCTTCTGCGCTGTGTTTCCATAATTAACTGAGTGTGCTCAAGTTTTTCGGTTGGTGTTCTTTCCTGTATAGTCTTCAAAGTATCCTCCTTGTTCACCAACCTAACCTTAATGAAGGTATCACACTTCTGATTCTTGTTGAAGCCTATATCTACCTTTGTGCTCGCTTTCTTGAGCTAGGTGAGAAAGTCCTCTAGCTCAGTGATCCTTGCTTCAACTGCAATCTTATTATTTTCCTTCTCTTTGGTAGTTTCCTCTGTAGTTGGGCCTGTGCCACTCTGAATCTTAACTAGTAACATCCTAACCAGATCCTCCAGATACTCCATTTCATCTCCATAGTTTATTCAGGCCTGGCTAACCAAATAAGGACACTGCTCCAAGATTTTTTGAAGTAGTGCCCCAGCTCTATCATAAGCTTCCTTAGTCCTTTTCTGTTTGCCTTGTAATCCCTTTCATAGTCTAGATCTACCTCGCACTCCTTTTCCTTTTTGTCTGCTACAAGGGTGTGAATAGTGGTGCTAGAATCCAAGTTTCTCCTCACCACTTCTAAGGCCATTTTGTGTAAGGTTTTGCATGCCTGTTCATCTGTCAAGTGGTTTAGATGTACTATCTTGTATGTTTCTCCTAGTTTATTCTTCAAATGGATTGTACTACTGGCATGCTCACTTACTTCAAACTCTGGCTCCATGGAGTGGTTGTACAGGTTCCATCTAATCATCTTCTTTGTTCTAGACACTCCCTCATCTTGATCAAGTATCCCCCATGCATGTAAATTCTCTATGGATATTGTACTTTGGAAGTGCGTGTGTAATACCTTCATGGGATCATCCACATAATCCATATGCAGTGACCTTTGGGTCCACTATTTCCTTTGTGCCTTCCTTTTGGTTCATTATTTCTTCGGGGTTTGGGTGTTGGTTCCTATTCCCAATCCTTTGTATTCCTTGATGACGAAGGTGTCACTAGTCTCTTTCTCTCCTTGCTCCTTTGTTTGTATCGTTGTGCTCTCCTTCACCGGGATTTTATTTCCTTTTTTTGTCACCGGAGCCTTCTTATTTTTGTGCGCCTATGCTTCTACTTATTCCTTTACTCATCTATCTTGTTCCTTGAACTCTTGCTTTAACTCTTCATGTAAGGAAGCACCCAACTTCTCCAAGTCTTCTTCCTCTGTCGAATTTGTCTCTATCTCAAAACTAGAGACAACTTCCACTCTAGCACATTTAGTTTTCTGTTACTCAGTGCTGCCCTGCTAAGAGGTCCCTGAGCCTCCACTACTACTTCTATGAGAATAAAACATCCTCTTCCACAAGGTGTCAAGTTTCCCTTCATCTTCATATCCTTCCTCTTCCTGCGCTTCTTCCTCGCACGCCTTCTAAATAGGTGGCACTACTGTTCCCTTGGCTGTTGTAAGGTGGAGTAAGTAACCTCCACCTCGACTCCTCCTTGAGTCTTTGGCCGTAATTACACAAACACCCTGCTAATAAGTCCTTTAATAGTAATATTTACCTATGGGTGTAGATCCAATAGGTCTAGCTCCAAAACCTCCAAGTATGTAGGCCTGAAGTCATATCTATAAGTTGTGCGCAACGTGCGCATATCCGAATCAAATTTTTTTGTATCATATGTCAATTTTTATGTGTCCATGAGCCTATTGATGGAGCACTTAAGTTATTTTCCTGAGAATACAAACAAAAATTTTCACCACGGACCCATCTCGCCATTAGCCATTCTAAACTGAGTAAGGCTAAAATGTTGCATTAATGCAAACTTGACCTACTCCTTGACTACTATGGGCAACTCATGTGGAATACGCCATTCATTCTCAAATGCCCCACGTAGTTTGTCATACCACTTACTAATCTGGGCCTTGTACATGCTTGTGATGGTGCCATCACAAGTATACCATACAAACTAAACTGTGAGGGATTGGGTGTACTGGTGGGTAAACCCACATGTTATCCTTGGGCCCATCTGGTACCTAGATATCCCAAAATATGATCAATAGAAAAGTTGATACCCATGTGATTTTGTCTCCTTCTTCATTATGAAAATTTGCCTCTTCAATAATCCCATTTGTGACAAACTGTGCTAGGTTGTAGTGTGCCCTTTTTGAAATTATGTATTCCACGTACAGAAACTTCTTATTTATGCTCGTTCAGTGCTTGGAACCATCCAATTTTCAGCTCACTAGTCGTGAGGCAACCCTAAGTGCTGGTTCATCCAGATCCACGATCGTCTGTGCCCTACCACCCTTCTCATAACTTTATTTTGTGGAAAGTTATTTAATATTTGCTGTAACACACAAGTCCAAGGCCATGTATTATCCCATTCTTCGTATACCTATGACACACTCAATCAATTGAGCAGTGAGTCTCATCCTTCTCCTTGCAAAGTAAAATAAATCTTCATGAACCTATGACATCAACCACTGGAAGAGGTGTGTGGGTTTGGTGAAGAAAGGAAGCTCCCACAACTGCAATACATCTGTCTTCTCCAACTACCGCTTCATGAAGTCATCAATTAATGGGTTTCTAACCTCATCCATTCTTGGGAGGACTTTCTCCAAATCTTCCCTCATTTTCTTCTCATTCTCATCTGTGTGGTGATTGTACTCACTGATTTTGCATCAAGTGAGCTTCAATTTCCATATTTCTACCCTCAACACACCAGGGGGATACTACATCTTTGAATATATTTCCTCTAGGGGTTCTTTTTCCACAACCTCGGGTCTCTTTGTTCTCAAATTTTGTACCTTTGGTGCCATTTTACTGTAATGGTGTGCCCTAGGTGTTCTGGGTTACCAAATTTCTTCCTACCTGAGCTCTGCAAATCTTGACCACTTCAAATGCATGTAACCCTCCTTCTCTATGCTCTACTATTGAATCCAACTTACCCTTCCACAAGGATTCACACAGTCTCCATGCACCTTTGGTTCATATGATCTCTGCGTCACTTTAAAGCTTTGTCACACTTGACTCGCTCGATAGCACAAGTTTTTTTCAAACGTAAGGTAGCAAAATGACTACCCTCATCCCCTATTTATACTTTTTTCATGACCATCATGTCCCTTCAACCCATATGATTTAATTTACTTTTTCACTAAAGTACCCTTTCCATGTTTAACAACTTCCACGACTCCACTTCATTTGCTGCAGTCGTAACCTTCTGTGGCATTATACTACTCCTTAGCCACATACCTCCTCCACACGCCTCCATGCGCCGAAGTACAAAACCTCTACACCATATCCCAAGTAGTTTCCCATGCCACTGCCTACCTCATGTTACACTACATGATCATTTTCCCTGTGTGGTCTTCAATCAACTCAATTTCTTTAGAACACCTTATGCACAATACTTATAACATATTTTTCTCTTCCATGCCAACTTCTAGAAGAAGCCTTTAATCAAACCAACATGTATCAAGAGGGAGCCAACAATTCTCATCTCTGTACTTTGATCCACCCCACACTAAAAGTATGCACGGTCCTCTACGCATGAAATCACTTAGATAGTAATCAGCTACTGGCGTGCAAACACGCTTATTACACAAAACACTGAACTAAATTGACAAAGCATAGCAACGATGAAAGGAAACACATATAAAGAAAATGCATTAAAAGGAAATATAATCTAAATGACACCACTACCTTATTACAAACACCAAGAAGACTTATTTATAGTAGGGCTTCAACCTACTCCCATTGAAATAACCAGGAACCAAGTTCCATCCAATGCTCCTGTAACTGGAAAGCACTTGAATCAAGTATATATGTCACCACATATGGTCCCAACCAATGCACCTTCAATTTCCCAGGGTGGAGCGCAAACTTGGAGTCATAAAGAAGAACCATCTGTCCAACTTCAAACTGCTTATTCTTAATATGCCTATCATGTCATGCCTTTTGTTTGGAATTTTTTGTCTTTTGGCTCCAACGTGTGATGATTCACCTTATATCCAACTGCATCAATTTATCTATACGCTCTTCAAGCTCTTCAAGTGCTTGTTAATAATCTAGTCCTCTTGTACATGCAATACACAAGGAGGGTAACATAAATTCCACTGGTAAAATAGCCTCCGCGCCAAACACCAACTGAAATGGTGTGGCTTTGTTCAATCTTTTGTAAGTTTTCATGTATGCCCAAAGTACAACAGAGACTTTATCATCCCAGTATTTCCTTCCAACATCACAAATATTTGTCAATGTATGTCCCAATATCTTGTTGAAAGCCTCAGCAGTTCCATTGTCCTGTGGGTGATAGGGGTTGTCTTATGATGCGCCACCATAAACTCAACCAATAATATTTTGATAGTCTCATTCAAAAAGTGTGTACCCCTATCACTTGTCAAGCTCAACAAACATCCATACCTGGTGATAATGTTCTCCCATAAGAACCTTGTTGATGTAGCTTCTATGCAATCCTTCATAGGCACTGCTTCTACCCATCTGGTCAGATAATCAGTATATGTTATAATGTAGCACGACCTAGTATTGCACACCGGTGGGGAAATAGGGCCCACAAAGTCAATTTCCCATTTTTTAAAAGTTTCTGCACTCACTATTGGTCTCAATAGCATTTCATCTCTATGCCCAGGTTTCCCAAGACACTAAAAATTATCACACGCCCTGGCATAATCTTTACAATCCTTATATATGTCTCCCACCAAAGGTCAACCAACAAAATCTTGCACATGGTAGCATTTGCTGCATAATGTCCTCCTGTAATTCCACCATGAGCTTCCTCCATTATAACTTCATGCTCATGCTCCAAGTACACACCAACATAAAATCTCATCACAACCTAACTTGTATAAATCTCCACTGATCAACATGTAAGGCGTGACATGTATGGAAAGTTGTTTCTTCTCTAAGCTCTTCATCCCTTCAGGTGCCACACCAGTACACAAAAACACAACAATATCTTCTAAGTTAGAGGGTGTGTGGTTCAATCTGAATAGCTATGCATCTGAAATTGTGTCCTCAATGCTCTGCGCGTCCTCACCTGAATTAATCCTTGATAAGTGATCTGGTCTAGAATTACTCTTTCCTGGCTTTACCACCATGTAAAGTCAAATTCCTGAAACAAGAGAATCCACCGACATATGCGCCCCTACAAAATGGGCTTATTAACCAAGTACTTAAGTGCCATGTGATCTGTATAGAATATAAAGGGAGTTTCTAGCAAGTATTGTCTAAACTTGTGCAGTGCGTAAATCATGGACAATGCTTCGCGCTCTATAGTTGTATAATTATGCTCAGCTGGTGTCAACTTCCTACTCGTGAAACAGATAGGATGATCAACAATCCCATCACTAGGTTGTGCTAACACTGCACCAATGGCCATGCCAGAGGCATCAACATGTACATGAAATGGTTTATCCCAAGAAGGAAAGTGTAAAATGGGCGCAAAAGTAAGTCTTTCCTTCAATGTCTCAAATGCTAGCTGTTGCGCCTCATTCCAATGGAACTTTCCTTTACTTTTCAACAATTCTTCCAAGGGCACAAAAATCTTAGCATATCCCTTAATGAACTTCCTATAATAACATGTATGTCCTAAGAACCCATGCACCTCACTCTGATTGGTAGGATCCTCCAAACCCAAGATAACTGCAACCTTAGCAGGATCTACCAACAAGCCTTCTTTGCATATAATGTGTCCCAAAAAAGTTCCAAAGGGTGTAGCAAAGATACACTTCTTAATATTAAGAGAGATGCTCAACTATTGAAACCTCTCAAACATCAGTCTCAAATTGTCACAATGATCTTTTACCAGCCCATATACAGTCCAATCATCTAAGTAAACCTGTAAAAAACTTGTGTATAAAGTCCTCAAATGCTTGTACAACAATGCACAAAAATACTGTAGGTGCATTCTTCAACCCAAAGGGCATAACTGTATATGCAAAACTTCCCCACTCAGTGGTGAAATTTTTCTTTTCTTGGTCTTCTTTAGCAATCCACACCTGATGATAACCAGAAAATCCATCAGTGAAAGAGTAAATCTCGCACCCTACAATGCCCTCTAAGATCTCCTTAGTAAATGGGGTGGGAAAAGGATCTATAACACATGCAACATTCAACTCCCTGTAGTCCACACAGATCCTTATCCTACCATCTTTATTTATGCTTATCACCATGGGGCTAACCCACTCTGACTCCTCAATGGGCTCAATGATTCTAGATTTCAACATCTTATCAATCTCTTCCTTAACTTTGACACTGTAGATTAGGATTCATCCTGTAAGGCCTCTTCCTAACTGGGTGCACACCTTCCTTTAACTTGATCCTCATCTCACCCAAAGAGGGATGCACTCCCTTCAACTCATGATAGCCTTGTGGAAATAAGTCCTAGAAGTCACGCAGTAGCTCAATAATCTTAGCCACCTCTTGTTCAGACCAATAGTCACCAATAATGGCCTCTTTAGGTTCTGTATCTGTCCCAATGTTGACCTTATTCATTTTTATAGGCTCATGATAAGTGTGTGCCTTCTCATCAACACTATCCAAGACCTCATGTGTACCTATAATGTGATCAACATCCAGATTCTCTACTTCTTCATCATCAATCATATAAACCAGCTTACCCTTCTCTTTTTCTAGCCAGGTGTGCCCAAGCTGCTCCTCATCTGTCTCTTCTTCTTCAAAGCATGCCTCCAAATCTAACTCTCCAAACATATCTAACAAGATTTCCTCAGCTTTTGCACTATCCCCCATCGTAAGGTTCTTCATAATCTATAATGCTTCATTCACCAGAGGTTTAGTATAAAAATAGTCAAAGGTATGAATCATACCTGAAGTCATCTCCTGCCAATTAACTTTTACTCTTGTTAACTCTGCATGAACATACCATGCACACATGTAACCGCTTAGGGTGGTGTAGAACTTATGTACCCAGAGTGATGGTGGAAAGGCCTCCTGCCCCTCCATCCAGAGTCTCTCACACTTCTAAATGTGGTGCGAAGCAGAATCCTTCCCATGGAATTCACATATATGTGAAGGTACATTGCTCCTAAGAAACCTAGTAGAGAAGGTGATTCTCACCTCTCGCAATTCTAAAAGGTTATCTCTGTGTGTAGTCCACCAATGCATAGTTGTCCCTGTAGGGTATAAACTAGCATATTTCTTCAGTCACCTTCATCCTTCCACTGGGCTTCCATGGAGCGTAGAAATGCATCAGGGTTTTTGTCACCATTGTACCGAGGTACCTGGTTATGACTCAAATGTTAAACAATGTGCGGCGTGATCACGTGAGTAACTATATTCTTGATCTCTCACCTGACCATTTCATATGTTCCATGCACCTAGTTATCATAGGAAACACTAGTTGTATCACTCATAGACTGAGCATCATCCCACTGAATAACACCTTCCTTAGATGGCTCAAGCACTTCAGGGATCTCTAACTATACGCACATATATCCTGTTCAAATCCTCTTCACTCAAGGGTTCTACATAAGGTGCAACCTTCCCATCTATCAAAGGAATAATTACACACTCTTCTTTGTTCTCAAAACTGATATAACCTTTATTAAAGTGTAGATCAACATTATTCACGTAACACCAAGGGCACCCAAGAAATGTTAGAAAACTATCTGCTTCTGCAAGTGCCAAGACCTCAAAGTCCCCAGTAAACTTGGCCCCTTGTATAGTAATAGTGGCATCCTTCAATACTCCAATGGGCATGGCTCTAGTCCTATTTTCCATATACAACACATTTGAAGAGGGTTGTAATGGTGGTCTCCCCATCTGATTCCATGCATCCAAAGTGAGTACATTCACTTCTGCACCTATATCAATCAGTATGTTACTCAACAACCACCCATCAACAACTACATTCAAAGTGATCTCTTTTTCATACTCAAGAATGTGAGGAGGTAACTACACATGTAATATTTTTCTCTCACGCTCTGATCCAACACACGATATCTTCTCCCTCAACCATTCCCCTAATAAAGGAATGATATTTTCCTGGCATAACATCTTACAAACCTCCTTTAAGTCATCAACATATTTATGAGGAAGCTCAAATTTCTTTGCCTGCTCCATCTTCCATGAATTCTCTTTCAAGCACTGCATCTCACCCTAAAAGTTTCTAATAACTACCATAGTCTCTTGATAAACCTCCTTCTAATGGGAAGGATCTGGATATTTCGCATTTATCACCTCTTTCTTTGTAATAACATGTTTATACTTCAAGATCTCATGAGCACACGTAACCTTAGCACATGTAGTCACTAACATAGGCAACATCTCAGGATTAGGTGCAATCTTAGGCATCCACTGGTCTTCTATGACATGCTACACTTTAATCATCCCCATGCCCTTATCATTCTTCTTATAGTTCTTACTCATGTGCTCATATAACTCAAGACATTCTTCAAACTTATGTTGCTTCCTGCACCATGAGTAGACTACGTTCTGAGGGCATTCACACCTATAATGATCAGGGGATCCACATGTAAAATAGGTTCCTCAGGGGAAATCACCTCTTCCTCCACCATGACCACGACCTCTCTATCCTCCATGGTAACCTCTGCCTCTACCACCTCCATCTGAGTGCCATTCATGATGTTGTCCTTGCTCCTTTGAATTATTTGTGATGCTGGTTAGATGCATGCCAATTTCAATAGCTTCATGAATTTGATCAATCAGTCTACAATTATCCATATCATGAGTGTGAGATTTACAAATCTTACAATAACAAGACACATTCTTCTTGATCGTGCATTGCAACAAGGGGCACCTACTTGAATCATGATCTAAGTGATAGATCTCACAATCCGGCAACATGGTGCACACCAATTTATGAGGGAAACTATCCTTAGTATGTCCTTCAAACCTCATAGTCTGTACACCATATTCCACTGCAGGCCTCATGAGACAAATTGGGTGATAGTTTCTCCAAATGTTTCACCATAGATGCAATATGTGCCTCCAAGAATGGGCTAACTCTAGTGTCTACACTCCCAACTACCTCAGCATGTAGAGCTACCTCTAGTGCCTCACACAGATCTGTAAAGGTCTTATGAGAGAGAACCCTTCTGAAAGGTGTGATCAAACCACCAAAAAACCATTGTGCATGCTAGATAGGGTGAATATCATAAGAAACATTTATAGAAAAGTTTTAAAGTGTGCATCATACTCCCTTACACTCTCAGCCATGCCTTTCTTAATCTCCTTCAACATGCTGATGATTTTCTGTTCAAACTCAGGTATATGGAACTCAACCAAGAAAGCATCATGCAATGCATTGTAATCTACAACAGCTCTAGTTTGGATCATACTTCATATACTAACTATGTGCATGCCCTTAAAAAGTAGTAGCAAAATGACTTGCCTTACACTCAGGAAGCTGTAATTCCCTTAGCATGCCATAGTATCTCACACATATGCACATGCTTTGCTGCATCCTCAATGCCTCTGTACTCTGGTAGGCGAAGAGACATCTCATAATAGACTTGTTATGGCTGGTGCAGACCATGCCCACCAGATCCAGAACCTGTATTACCTCCAGTATTCCCTCCACCTCTAGAACCACCAAATTTACTAGATCCTCCTGATCCCCCTCCTGTAGTGGGCACCGAACCAGAGGATGAGCTATTATGTGTTCCAACTATTGTACTAAATTGAACTCCCAGAGTCTGCAAAGTTGTGTTACTTCTAGATGTATTACCAACATTCTACGTTCCCATGCTCTGTTCTGATGATGCACCAGAAAATATAGCACTAATAGGGCCACCAAAAAAAGAATATTTCTACACAGCCATAGATGAATGTGTTGTCTGATGAACCTTTGTACTTAATGGAAAATGAAATCTACTTGTCACTACTCTATCACCAACACTAGCTTGTTTCTCAATAACTGTTTTAGGAACTGAAACCAAGCACAAGGGAGAGGTCACTAGGTGGGATCAAATGTGTGCATACGGTCCTTATTATCTCTTCTTCTAATGCACTTTCATTTGAAGCTTAAGGGGATTCTCTTCTGCACTTTCCTAAGTGGGGGATATCCTAATGCTCTAGCTCCACATCTTCCACATGAGCTTCAAATCCTTCATGAGACATCATCCTCTACAACTCCACAGACTCCTCAATATCACGCTTCTTCACTAATTCCCTCTCCTGCACTTCATTATACTTAAGTCATCTTTCCTCTCTTTCCTTTTCTATCGTTTCACCACACCTGCTCCTACCATCACGCACGATGGAGGTTTAGCTAGCCATAGGCCATTCTTCCAAATCGAGATTCACCAACAAGATCTTAATCACTAAAGGGATAACGTGTAAGATCCTCCAGGTTCACGCAAGAACTAAAACTCAGCAACCTCTAGAAAGGAATAAGTAGAAACAATGTACTCCAACGTGTAACTATTCAAAACACCACTTCACTAATGATCTACAATGTGTGTCCAAGTCACATCAACATCATACAGAGCATGGTAATCTTCTTGTGTCCAAACAATTGTTCTATACCTCCAATTTTGCTTTAATGCATATGCTACCAGCCACTCATACAACTCTATAGGAAAATAAAAAAAGAACGTCTCATAGATTTCATGATACAAATGTTCTTCAACCCATGTGTGAGCATCAAAATCGGGTCCAATATTATATCTGTGAGCAAATTGGTCTTCCAAATCCACAACCCAACTCTCAATGTTGTCCAAAGTCAACAGATACGTCTTCATCATGCAACATGCTTGCAAAAGCTTTAAAAGAGGTCTCGACAATGGAACCAAAATGTAGTCACTTTCTTTACCAACACCCTAGGCGTGCTAGCACCTCATCCAAAAAAAGGATAAACACTCACCCGAAGCACGCAAAGGTACCAGGTCCCTCTTTTGATGTCATATTTTTCAAGGAGTTAGCATGCATGAAGATACATTCCATAACCATCATAGATAAACTAGTGTAAAGCATAAAGTAAACTATCACAACCATATGCAAGGTGAACTAAACAAGGATCAATATCAACCAAGAAAGAACTAGTTACAGAGACATAAATAACAAGTAACCAACACAAAGATCCATTTTATTAACCCAACATGCATTACAATAGTTGAATACATCAATACTATCATCATAAGAACATGCACATAAACACAACAACAACATAACCTTACAAATAAATCACGGTCTCTCTCTAACAATGTGAATCATAATATATATAGGGGGTGGGGAATTTCCCTTCACTGCCCATGCACTCTCAAAATAGCCTGCATGCCAAAAATAGCCATGTGTGCACTACAAGGTAAATACATAAGCATGCAAGCTTCACCTAATAATAGATTATCTTCTATTTTAAACTCTAGATCTAATCCTATTATTAGCCTGAACTATGCATGACGCTTTATCTTCTTCCTGATGAGATCCTTCCCAAAAATAGACTTTTCTTTAACTACAAGTCTTCATGCTCAACCTTATCTTCAAAACATTGCTTGGCTGCCACTCCAACTGTTCATCTTCTAATTTTGTCTTGTGGCTATAAATGCGGCTAAGTCTCGAATGTGTTTAGCCTGGGTGTGATCCTTCGTGTGTTGTCTACTCCACTTTCGCATGTTCCTTCGTCCTACCTTCTACACATCTAAAACTCTCGTGTCACTATACTTAGTGTATTTCATGGGTTGAACATGCGATCTCAAGAAAGTGCAAGTTTTTTTGGGTAATCTCACACTAAGGAGCAAGTGTTGGGGAGAGAGGTCTAGTGTTACTCTCCATCCATGAATCTACCCAATAAAAACCACTATAGATGGTGTGTCCCTTATTTATTCCTACTGTCCTGAATCATTCTGAATTAGTTCTGAGTTGTACCGATTGAACTGAATATAAGAGATAAACTATATTCTGTTACTGGAGGACTGTGCTTGTAACTAAAAAACTACTTTGAAGACTTATGTGAACTGTGTTGATATGATATGATGTTTGTGTATGCGTTAGTGTCTGAGCCTGGGTGATGTTGTCTGTTCTGTGATTCTGTCCCAAGTCATATTATGAGCTAGTGCTATAACTGTAACTTGTGTTGGTTTTGTGTTGTATTGTTTTGTGCTATAGCTCCGAGCTATTGTATGGGATGGTTTTTTCACCCAATGTATGCCCCTTCATTTGGGGTCCATGTGATGACTGTAGGAGTATGTGGCCCAAAAGAGAGGACCTGATGCTATGTTGAAGTGGATACCTGCAGGGGGCAGGGGATGTGCATGGTAGAAACCAAGGCACATGCAAACAAAATGGGCTAGTAGCACGTGTTAGTAGAAAAGTAGAAAACATGTAATAGAAGATAATGTAACAAACGTGTAAACAAAGTGGACCACAAAAAGTGGATTTCTAACACGTGACATCGCTCACAATGTCACAAGACAATCAAGGCTGAAGTGGCCAAAAACATACAAGACATAGGGCATAGCCCAAAAACAATAAAATACAATGGCAAGTAATGTCAAACAAAGAGTAGCATACGACCATGGTGATATATAGTCTTGCAAAGCAAATTATACATATGAAGCACCCTTTAACATGTTAGAAAGATAATTTTTTTGTCAAAGCATGTATGCATTAATGTAAAATAGTGTCCTAGTAAGAATAAGAATTAATATACGATGAAATGATAACACCTATAATATGTGAGAAAGTATATGCCCCCAGGAGCCTCGGTGGGACTGATAAGAGATATACTGCCAACCATCATTGTAACATGTAAGGACCTGTAAGATATGTGCATTCACTACAAAAGACCAAGTGAACGTGCATGTGTATATATAGAAAGATAATGACATACTGAGAATTTGAATAACATAGTAAGCAAAGTGTGTCATATAAATAGTATAAGCAAACAAGAGTAAGTACAACCAAGATATGCAATATGTTATGAGTGTGAATGGGATGGTATGCAATGTGTGAAGATGGATAAGAGTAGCGTGCCCCCTAATAGATGTGTATGAGATGAGGTTCATTTATAAAAGACCCTTCAATAATCAAGAATGAACCATAAAACAAGAGTGCGTCATCAGGAAATGCTTTGAAAAATGTGTGCTAGAAGGATAGATCATGAAGTGTAGAGCACGTAGAGTGATTTTGGTGAGGTTCATTTCATATTTAGACCCTCAGCAATCGAGTATGAACCATGGAACTAAAATGCGTCATAGGGTAATGGTTTGAAAAATGTGTGCTAGAAGGATAGATCATAAAGTGCAGAACATGTAGAGTGACTGATGTGAGGTTCATTTCAGATTTAGACACTCAACATTCGAGTATGAATCGTGGAACTAGAGGGCGTCATAGGGTAATGACGATACATTGTGTGTATCAATATGTGTAAGAGAGACTAGATGTAAAACATAGAGCGTAATGTATATGTGTAAAGCTTAGAAAGAATTGATAATGATCGGAGAGGGGGGGAATAAAGCATGATGCCCCCCAAGTGTGTGATGTAGATAAGGACCATGACATGGTGGCGGAGCTTTAAATGTGTCTTGGCCATTAATGTAAGGATTAGCTTGTTTGCAAAAAATGATTAAAAGATGAAGTGGAGTAGGATGGAGAGGGACCTTGAATGGTGGTAGCTTATTTGGGATTGATAATGTTGTATAAGATTTGGGAGGAGGAGGGGATGAACTTATTTTTAGAGGAAGTTGATTAGTTGGAGTGGGTAACGTTGGAAAAGAATTGAGAGGAAGAGGGGATGGAATGATTTTTAGAGGAGGTTGCTTAGGCAAATCTTGACTTAGCGGAGAAAGAACATTGGTGACTATGGAATGATGCTCATTATACATAGATGGAACATATTTAGGAGCTCATTGGGATTTAGCAATTGAAGATGATCATGAAGGATAATGTTGTGCAACATATGAGATAAGACCCTGATGTTCAAGGTGCCTAATTCTTCATTTTAAAACATAGTAATCATTGTCATTATGTCCATTAATTTTGTGATAATTACAAAATGGAAGACCTATGTACTTGGCAAGCCGATAAAGAGGATGACAATGAGTAGTTGGCAAGTTGATCAATGGTGATTGAGGAGATGAGGAAGAATAACATTTTTCTTAGCATTGAAATCAAACTTAAGAGGCACTGGTAATGGTGAGACTTAAGGTTCACTGACATGAGAACATGTAGAAGACATAGAAATAGAATTAGATGTAGAAAGAGAGCTAACATGGGCTTGAGAAGCATCCTTGAGACATTGTATTTAAGATTTAAGAGATCTAATCGTTGTTTCCATAGCTTGAATTTTGTGTTGGATTAGAGAATGTAAAGCTTGAATGGACTCTAAGATGGGTTGATTGGATGGAGGATTAAGAGTGATAGAGTCATTAGATAGATGATAAAAAATAACACTTACTTGAGTGGGTGGCATACTACGAGGGAGATACATAGTGTCTAGGGTTTTTTAGAGAACATCTTTGCAAGATGGGTGTATTTGAAGTAATTGATTCAAGGATACTTGAGGAAGCTTAGGACCCATAAAAGAAGAATTGATATAATAGGGATCCAAATGACTGATCGCGAGTGGGGTTCACCAATTGATTTAATTTAATTTGGAATTAAATCTAGATATTACAAAGTCAATACCGAAGAAAATGATGTATAAATGCAGAAATACAAAAATGACATAAGAAAACTAAGATGAAATATTTGAAACCCTAAGCAAAGAATAAGGAGAGAGGACTTAGCTGATTTATGCTTGATCTAAAACTGATCTAGACTGAGAAAAGTGTTGAATAAGTTGGGCAGAGTGTCGTAAATACTTAGTACACATTCTAGAATGTGGGAATGAGGCTAGACATGGGTGACCACGGTAGGACAGGGGCACCTGGGTTCTAAAGACCACTTCTGGGTACATGTGACTATGTAAATGATCAGAATATGGTTTTTACTATGTCGCAAGATTGTCATTGTTGCTTCCTATTGATCATCTGATATTCACACAATGAATGCTGAATGTACTTGTAACCTATAAAATAGAAGTTCACCTACACAAGCCGACAAACCAAATAAAACCAAAAAAGAAAGTAGCAATATGGGGAGTCAGACTAACCGTAGCAGTCACCCTGAGAGTGAACTTACAACCAAGCACTACACTACATCTCAGACTCCATGTAGTTCTTGTGAGTGTGTAGAAATTATTCCCTAGGACGTCCTTGTGCAAGTTACACTTGATAGCGGGTTGCAGGTAAATGTAGCAATGCAGGAGAATGTGTGGATGGAAAAATGAACTTCCCCTTCCTATGTTGTGTATGTAGATTAGATGTATCCCTTGTCCCTTGAGTGGATGCTATATGGATGCTTTAGAGTACTTTAGGTGCCTTTAGAATGTATGCTTAGGTGATGTTAGTAATGCTTAGTGCTTGGTCCCTGATTTTGAACACATAACTATGTATTTATATGATTTGCTTGTTTGAATTTCATAATTGACAAGTGGAAGGCTTACCCCTAAGTGAAAAAGTTGCCCAAAATATAAAAAAGAACCAAAAGGAGTAAGTTAGGTAAGAAAGGGTCAGGGGTGCTCAGAGGGGATAGGAGCGCCTATGTGTTAATGTCCTGGCTGAGCACTGGTATTTGAAGTCATAGAGGATAAGTCAGTATAATTCCAACTAGGCTGTAGGGTGTGAAAGACCAAATATAATACAAGAAATAAAGAAAACAACCCAAAGATAGTCGTCAATTACTAGTTTTCTTGCTTAGGAATCATATGAATGCTAGTATGCATTTAAGACCTAGAAATGAACCCAAGTGCATGATTTTGTGTCTACATAAGGATGCTTACAATGTTTTGTTGTTACAGAGATGGAAAAAAAGACATCACGTTGAATGATTTTAAGAAAAGAAAAGAGATGAATGTGACTACATAATCATCAAGTCCTAGACCATTTGCTAGACGCGAATCTACAAATATTGAACATGTTAAAGAGAAGCAAGAAGGTATGAAAATGCTTACACGTGATGATGGAGCACATGCAACCATTTCTCCTATAACAACTTAAGTATTTGTTTGAAGAAATCAACATACAAACTCCAACTATTTTAGGAATTCAATTTATGCTTCTTTTAGGGATTACATGCATTGAATTTACTATAGTAACTCGTGAAGTTTTTTTTGTCAACATGCAACTAACACTTTTATTTTGCTCCGTGAGACAAATCAGTTTCTAACATTTTCCACATTTTTGATGCAATGTGGTAGTTGTAAACAACTACTTTAGGTCTAGTAATAGGGGAAAATGACTTATTTTAGTATGATATAATTTATCTATTGGAATCTGAAAAAATAACAGAGCTTCTGAAGAAAGAAATGATTTTCCAGAAGCAAAAGTTTTTACATAATAAAGAGAACTCAACCATGGGTTCTAACCATCATGTAAGCAACTAACGATGCAAATACAAAAAACTACATGGTTGATTAAAGAGTGCAAACAAAAGTGGAAAAGAGTTTAAAACTAGTAAATGCCATCTCTTTTCCTTAAAAAAAGAGAAAGGAAAGAGCTGAAAACTTGTAAATGGCGACTCTTTTCTAAAAAAAGAAAAAAAATGAAAATTTGAAAACTAGTAAATGGCGACTCTTTTCCAAAATTAAAAAACAAAGAAAAAAATGGCAAAGTAAAAACCAAAAAATGACTGCTTTTCGCAACTTCAATAAAATATATTTGATACAATTTTCTATTTTCATCATGTCTGTAGTGTTGGAGTCCTTTGAAGATGACAATATTGGTGTTGCGAGTAAGTGATATGACTTTCTTTATTGTTTTCTCTAGCATTACAAAAATCAGGATTGTGCAACAATAAGAAAAAATAGATAACTTCGAAATATGGTCTAGGTAAATTCTATCATTTTATTGTTAAATAAAGTTATTGGTTGTTTTGATTACAAATAAGTCCACTTCTAAGAACCTATCCGAAAGAGAAAAAATATATACTTGTTTTTCAATAAGACTTGTAGCAACAAATGGGATAGATTAGATGTTGAAAAAGGAAAAGTAGAAAACTGGAAAATAACTTCTTTTTCTTAAAAAAATCTAAAAAAACCAACCATGAAAGAAGCCAAATGTGGGGGAGAACAAGAAACAAGCCTAGAAAAAAAAATTAAAATCTATAAAAGAGAAGGGTTGAGATATACATAACATATGTTGATTTTGAAAAGAAAAGAAAATTAAAATACTGATCTTGTGAAGAAAAAATGATCAGTCTTGTACAAAAAGAGAAGAAGAATAAGAAGACTCAAAATTAGAATCTACATTAAAATCAAGAATATACATGAGGGCATGCATGAAGTTAAGTGTGGTGAAGTGATGAGACCAAACTAAGTGTCATCTAATACACAAAATAACATTATTAATTCTCTTATAAAGTGGATTTAGACGTAGTCTTGAGAACTAGATAACTTATTCAAGATAAATATATTATATATTGGATCTATTTATGAAAAGTTCATTATAATTTGAATATTTTCATTCCCTAATATTTCTTGTAAGTTAAAGTGCAGTATTATGTATGAGCAAGTCATTTGAAGATATTTGAAAGATAAAATACTTTAGAACACTTTGGACTATTTTCTAGATTGTATTGTTGTCAACACAAGATTCAACTAGCGCAAGACTCACTCACCTAGTGCAAGACTCACATAGTCGAGCGCAGAACTCACACAATCAACACATGACTCTCTCTAACTAAAATTGCGGACCTCCAAATGAGAAAACGAGAGAGGTTTTTGTTCCTCTTGTTGTTAGGAGGAAAATCATCTCACTGTTTTTACACAACAATAATGTTTATGGAGTGTAGACACAAAATCACAAACTTGGGTACATTTCTAGGTCCTAAGAGCATACATGCATTCATATGATTCCTAAGTGAGAAAACTAGTAATTGACAATTTTTTTTGACCTCTTTGCTTTGTTTTTGGTCTTCTTTCTGGTCTTTTACACCCTACAGCCCAATCAGTATTTTACTTGCTTATATTTTATGACTCTAGACACCAGCGCCCAGCCAAGATATCAACGCCCTTATCCCCTATGGGTGCCCCCAACCTCTTTCTATCTTACTCACTCTTTTTTGGCCTCTTTTATCTTTTGGGCATTGTATTTTCTTATGCATCAACCTTCCAGTTTTTAATTACGAAATTCAACCAAGGGAATCATATAAATACAAAGCTATATGACCATAATGAAGGACCAAAATCTAAACATCTATTATCATCACCTAAGGTTGCATCCAAAGGCATTCTAAGAGCATCACATACATCCATCTAGCACTCATTCAAGGGACAAAGGACTTCATTTTCTGCATACACTTCATAGGAAGGGGAAGTTCATTTTTCCATCCACAAATGTATTTACATTGGTACATCTAGCTATCACCCACTATCAAATGCACTTGCATAAGGGCTTCCTAGGGCACGATTCTATCACACACACACACAAGAACTACATGGAGTCTGAGATGTAGTGCAACACTTTGTCTTAAGTTCACTAAGTCGGGTGATCATCAGGGTCAATCTGAATCTCCATATTACATATTTTATTTTTGGGATTTGATGTAGTTTGAGGGTTTTACAGGTCATCAAATCTTTGTAGGTTACATGCAAATTATTTGATCATAGTGTGACATACAAGTGACCAACAACGACTACCAAAAACCATCTTGTGACAACAAAAAAATCAAGTTCTGAGCTCCTCCGTAGTCATAAGCACCTAGTAGAGGTTTCTAATGCTTAGATGCCCCCGCCCCAGTTCAGGCTCATCCGTCAGTTCCAAAATTTATCGTGCTCATTTGCGACAATTTTCCCTCCCCGTTTATCAGTTTCTCTAGTCTACATAGTCTTGACACCAGCGCAAAATCAACTAAGTCCTTTCCTTTATCTCTTGCACTTAGGGTTTTATATTTATCTAGCTTATTGCTTGTGTCCAAACCTATAATTTAGTAGTTATTTATCATATGTGCCTCTATAATTAGGGTTTATAAAAAATTCTATTCTTGTTAAAACATTTGGTGAACCCATCCGTTCAGACCCAGCCTTGCTTCTAGACATTTTTGCAATATTTTTTAATTGCGGCTCAGTCTTATGAACCCTTTACTGAAGACCACCTTCTGGAGTTCAATGCTCATCTTTCCAAACATTCCCAAGATCTAGTTCTCCTCTTATTCGTTGCTCATAAGGAGGCCACCAATCTTGCTGAGCTTAATGTTCCTACATCCACTACTGCTTCTATGCCTATTACTACTCAAACCCCTATATCCACCCTTCCACATACTTCTATTGTTCATGTATTTGTTTCTAATCCCACTGATCACTTTACTCCGCCTCTTATCTCTCACACGTGGAAAGTCTCTTCCGCTGGCACGCAAGACCTAACCTCTCTCTATTAGGATCTCCAAGTTCAAATTTGTTAACTTCAGTAGGCTACTTCTCATGCACCTCTGTCTCTTGATTCCACATTACTCCATACTCCTTTTTCACCTGTCATGTTCACTTATGCACTTCTTCCAAACTTCATCACTCCTATGTTGCCCACCTTCAATGGTCACGGTGACCCTCAAGAGCATCTTTGAGATTTTCATGTGGCATGTTTAGATTATGCGAATGATCATACATTATTAGCTAAGTTATTTCCACGGTGTCTTCAAAACTATGTTATGCATTGGTTCTATGATCTACCTATTCATTCTGGTAACATCATTCACGCATCTAGCTTATTATTTTATCTGCTCATTTTTCAATCAATATCGGTTCTAATATATCTTATGATCAACTTGCAAAAATAAAAAAAGGATATAATGAGAATCTAATAGAACTATGTTTTACGACTATAAAAAGAATTTATCTAAGATGACGAATGTGCTCGATGATTTTGAATTGCAATATATTTTTGTCCAAATTATATTATCTCCACTGCAAGAGAGTATCATCTTTGAGACATCTCCATCATTTTATCAACTATGTCATACTCCTAAATTATGTGAAGGAAAAACTTATCTCTATGGGAAAAATCAAGTACCATGATCAAGTTTCATCCTCTTCTAATCAGATTTCACAAGAAAATCATACTTTCCAGCCATCTTCTAAGCCCATTGAAGAAAAAGATACTATTAATGTTGTGTCCACTCTTGAAAAGATTCAATGGAAACCTCCAAAGCATTACATTCACAAAATTGCCTTGTGCCCCGCATATTCTCTTTCTGCAACTACTTATCGAAAGAAATCTTATTATGCAATTCCACCACCATTGAATCTAGATCCATCTCACCCTAAAGGACATAATTATGATAAAAATAATTGAGATGTAACTATCATTAATACATTGGACATCGCTACTGATCGATGTTTCAAAATCAAGACATCTCATTCAAGATCTTATTGACAACAATGAAATCGATCTCCTATGAGCCTTCATTATCTAATCTCGGTCAATGAAAACAAAAAGATCAAAATTCTTAATGATCCTCTCCCTAAGCATGACAAGCAAGCTGTCGATTCTTTGGCCAACCATACATATTGTATTGTGCATCCTCCTTCATTGGGGGATCTTGATTTTCTAGTTGCTAATAATAATGCATCTCCACCACTCATCACATTCTCTGATCATGAATGAATATCATGCTACATTCTCTTCTAATACACTACACATCAATGCTTCTATAAGATCTTATATTATCAATAACATCATGATCAATCCAACAACTCCTATTTGCGCAGTGCTCTGCTTTATTACACTCCTTATTGCTATCAATTATCCACTATCTCAAATTTCATATCCATTTCCAAAATCTTCTGGCTGCATCAAGCTTCCACTTATAATTGGGCCTCTCACCATGTCTTATGCCATATGCATTATGACACTTATCGTCAAGGGTTGTGATATGCGTTCTTAGGTATTCCTTAGTCTCTGTGCTTCTCAAGAATATCATTTTCTATGAACCACTTGTGTCTCAAAGTTTATTCACAATAATAAATGTTTCACTCTCAAAGGTGTCCCATCATCCAATCCATTTCCTCTATCTAGCCGCAGTTTCTAGCCCCGTGGGCTTCTAAAATCTAAGGCACATTATGAACTTATCTCTCCTATTCGCACATAAGCTACTCATTCTCATTGGTCTACTAGTTCATCTTCTTAGCCTAAGTCCCCTACTCGGGCATCCCCTTCATATAGGAGTTCACCACCTCCATCACTTCCTCAGTATCCTTCACATAGGTTCTTCTCACCTCCTTGATTTGCTTCACATAGGTGTTCACCCCTCCTCAAAATCCTTCACATAGGTTCTCATCACATCCTCAGTCTCCTTCACATAGGTTCTTCTCACATCCTAGGTCTCCTTCACATAGGTTCTCATCACCTCCTAGGTCTCCTTCATATGGGTGTTCACCACCTCCTTCCGCACATAGGTCTCATTCCCCAATACATCATCAATATCATACATCACGATCTTAGAGCATGGTCACACACCTTTATCTCCTCAAAAATCAGGTGGAGGACCCTTTCCCTTCACTTTCGTTGGCTAGCTTACTCATCATTCTTACTTCCCCCCACTTAACATCCTTAGGTGTCTAACATTTCTACTCTTACGCTCCATGCTCCATAATTTCTATTTCTAAGCGTCATTACAAAATTTGATACACTTTGTATCATCACTACCATATAATGCACTCTAGTTCCATAGTTGATACTCGACTGCTAAGGGTATAAATATGAAATGAACCACATCACTTTCACTCTTTACGTTCTGTGCTTCATTGATCCATCTATCCAGCAAACAATTCCAACAGCTTCTCGATGATACAATATTGTTCTATGGTTCCTTTTTTAATGTTGGGGGGTATTTTATAAATGACCCCCATCTCATACTCATACACGTCTGCTGGAGGGAACGCTGCTCCTATCACGTTCACATTGCATACCATTTTATCTCACTCATACACACAACATATTACATATCTTGGTTGCACTTATTCTTGCTTTCTTTTACTCACATGTTACACTTTGCTTACTATGTTATACAAATATCCATTATGTCATTATATTTTCTATATGCACATGCACATTCACTTGTTATTTAGTTACGGATGTAAACTTTCTATAGATCTTTACACACAACAATGATGTTTGGTGTTGTGCCTCTTACCAGTCTCATCGAGGCTCTTGGGGGCATCTACATTTCTACTCTTACACATCATATGTGCTATTGTTTAATTTTATAATATATACTATTATTTCTAACACACTATTTCACATTGATATATAAATGCTTTGACATACTCTTTATTTTCCTAAAATGCTAATGAGTGCTTCATGTGCAACCTTTTATTTGTTGGAACTATTTTGCCAACATGGTTGTCTGTTACATCTTTCTTGCCCCTATTTTCTACTTGTCTGCCATTATTTGTGGGCTATGCCATCTGTCTTGTATACACATTGTAAGATTTTGGTAGCTTTGGCCCTAATTGTCTTGTGACATTGTGAGTGATGTCCCATGTACGAAACCCATTTTTTGCGGTCTCTCTCATGTATGCAAAATTTCTTGGTACATTACTTTTCTATGACATGCTTGCTTATTTTTTAGTAACACATGATTACTAGCCATCTTGTTTGCATGTGCCTTGGTTTCTACCATGTACATTCCATCCCCCTACAAGGACACAATTAAGTTCAATGTCGGGTCCTCCTTTGGACCACATTCTCCTAGCAACGTTGCATTGTGTAGACACAAAATAATGCACTTTGGGTAACTATATAGTCCTAGTTACATAATACTATTCATATGATTCCTATGTTAGAAAAGTAATGATTAACCCATGTCTTTGGCCACTTTGCTTTCCTTTCTATTGCTACTTCCAGTTTTGTATGTTTATTGGCCCAGTCTGTCTTTTCATACTTCAGTTTTACCTTTTCTGGATTGGAGCACCCAATCAAGACACCAGTGCCTGGTGCCCTCGCCCCCTCTGGGAACCCTCGTCCCGTTTCCACTTTACTCTTATCTCTTTATGTACTTTCTAACTATTTGAACATTTTATCTTTTGGTAGTCCACATTTTCGAGGTTAATTGTGAAATTTGAAGCAAAGAATCATATAAATATAAAGTTATGTCACCATAATAAAGGACTAAACACTAAGCATTACTACCACCACCTAAGGTTGCATCCATCAAGGCATCTATAGCTCTATTTGCATCCATATAGCTCCGTCACAAAGGGAAAAAGGCCAATTTTATGTATCACACTTCATAGGAGGGGAGTTATATTCTATTCTATTCACACATTATTTACATTCTACATCTAGATATTACTCGCTACTCACAAAGTGCGACACACACAAAAGCACCTAGGGCAAAATTCCACATACACACACACCTAGAACTACATTGGGTCTGAGATGTAGTGTGACACTCAGTGATAACTCCATCTATTTGGTAGTTGAGGACAGTCCAACCCTTTCATTTGCATCTTTTTTTTTTTAGGGTTTTGATGCTTTGTCTGGGGTTTTATAGGTGATTCTTCCATTGTAGGTTTACGAAGACATCTGACAAAGTGCAATAACATACATGTGATAAGAAGAAAAGGATTACAAACATCTTACAACCCTCAAAATTTGGGTTTCCAACCATCTGTACAGACCAAGTCACCCACGGGTGCCCCTATCCTTCCTCAGGCACCCCAGTCCAATAAAATCCTCCAGATCAGTAATTTTCTGAGATCCTGTGTGATGGTCAGTCCTTCGTATTTTCTAGATTTCCAACTCTGTGCATTTTCTAGAACATGACAAATCAGCTAAGTCTTCTTTCCTCCTCCTTGCACATTAGGGTTTCATATTTGCATTATTTAGGTTACTTGGGTGTATTTTTATATGTCATTTATCAGTTATTTATTGTTTTTATAACATCTAGATTAGACTACTATATTCTATTTTAGTTTAATCATTTTGGTGATCCCAATCTTCAAAACCACCTTTTCTTTGGGAATTTTCTCATCAATATGGCTCACTCTTTTGATGCGTTTACTAAGGAACACCTCAAAGTTATTAATGATCATATCATTATGCATCCCCAAGATCTAGACTTGCTTTTATATGCCGCTCGTGAGGAGATAATCAACCCCACAGAGCTTACCACTTCTCTTGCTATCCCTACTTCTATTGCTACTCAACCACTTGCTTCTACTCTTCTGCCCATTTCTACAATCCACATTTCTGTTCCTACTCCTAACAATCACTTCACGCCACATCTTGTTTCTCACGCACAACAAGTTTTCTACATTGAAACTCAAGATTTAGCCTCCCTTTACCAAAACCTCCAAACACAAATTCGTCAATTATAACATGATACTTCTCATGCATTTCCATCTTTGGACTCCACTTTATTGCTACATACTCCATTTGCACCTACTATCTCCACTTACCCACTTATTTTTTCACCCCAAGATTCCCATTTTTAATGCGAATTGTGACCCATAAGGGCATCTCCAAGAATTCTATGTCATTTTTCTATATTTTGCGGATGATCATCTCCTATTGGCTAAAATTTTCCCATGTAGTCTCTATGATTATGCGATGCGTTGGTTTTATGACCTACCTGTTCCATTCGGTAACATCATTCACGCATCTGGCCGATGATTTTTCTTACTCACTTTTCTATCAACATCAGCTCCAAGATATCCTATACCCAACTTGCACAACTTAAATAGGGATCTAACGAACACCTTGAAAATTAGGTTTTGAGATACAAAAACATCTTAGCTAAAATGTCAAATATGCTCGCAGAATCTAAGCTTCAAGACTTGTTCATCTAGAGTCTCTTACCGCCTCTCCAAGAGAGTGTTCTCTTTGAGACATCTCCTTCATTTGATCAACTATGTTAGACTCTTAAGCTTCATAAAACAAAACTTCTATCCATCGGAAAGCTTAAATATCAGGAAAAAACATCATCCCCCACTCACTTTCAAAATAAGTCAACATTTAAACCATCCGCTGCTAAACCAACTGACACCAAAATCACTGTCAACAAGGTAGCTACTACTAAAGAGCTTTAGTCACACCCACATTAGCATACATTCACTAAATTCCCTATGGACCCACATCTCATATTATAACATCTTCTCGAGAGAAATCTTATTACACTTCCCACTGCTTGAATTATACCCATCGCGACGAAAAGGAAGAAATTACAATGAGAAATTTTGATGCGACTATCACCCATGTGTGGGAAACTCTATGAATAGGTGTCTCAAGCTCCGAACCATGATCTAAGATCTTAACGATAACAACAAGCTTGAGTTTCCAGAACCTATAGACTCTGCACTAGTTAATGAAAATTGTAAGCTCAAAATATTTAATAACCCGTTTCCACAACATGACAAGAAAGTAGCCGAATCTTCAACTAATCACGCATATCATGTAGTGTCTCCTCCTATATCAAGGGCTCTTGAATTTTTGGTTGTGCATACTGATACTTCTCCATTGATCATTTATTTCTCTAACCACGACTATCATGCGAATTTCACTTCTAATCACTTGCATATTAATGCCTCTATCATATCATTCTCTGTTAATAATACCAAAGTTGACCCATCTTGTCCCATCTTGGCCCATAAGTGCATGCTCTATCCCGCTTCTTGATGCTATTGGTTATCTGCATTCACAAATTTCATATCCCATGAAAAATTCATATGGCATTATCAAGCTTTGTGTTACGGTAGGTCCTCTCACTATGCTTGTCCACTTTCTTGTGGGCCAAACAGTCGATGGGTGTAACATGCTCTTAGGCCTCAATTGGATTCATAGGTCTAATTCTTTCCTCTCCATGAATCACTTGCATCTAAAGTTCATTCACAACAATCAAGTCTTTTCCATCGATGGTGTGCCTCCGACTCCATGGTCACACAATCCTCTAGCAATGGATAATGCATCATCTACATCATTTAGCACGTCACGTCCTATAGTACATAAATCACAATATAATCCTATCTCACCTACTTAGACAAACCTCATGTGGCCCTATCACTATGTTAGTCTGAAGCATCAATATAGGTCCATTCCTACGATAGATACTGCATCTCAACATAAATCACCACCTTGTTTTATTCCACGTCAGTGCGCCTATCATCATCGTGGTACTGCTCCTTCACATAGATCTCCATCACCCACACATTTTGTTACAACCACAATGCTCATCATATACTCATCCATCACATGCACATATGATTCACTCACCTAGGAAACATCTATCTCATATACCACCACTCTTATAGGATGGTCACACACATTCGTCACTTACATCAATTGGGGGACCTTTACCCTTCACTTTCATCAGATAGTATATTTACCAATGCACAGTTGGGGGGCATGACATCTATACCCCCCTAACATAGCGCAATACCTTACTCTCTTTTAACTTCTTGTACATACTTACATATACATCATAGCTTAAACATCTACATCGTCATTACCTGATGACACACTCTTGTGCTTCAGTTCACACTTGACTATTGAGGGCATCTTATACACATGAACCTCACACACTACACAATAGACACTACACATTATACATTACACATTGTGCATCCTATACACCACATAACGTTGTCTAATTACTACATCTACTACACATCTTGTGCATCTTACATATCTACTCATACGCACTGCACTAACTACCCTATGATGCACTCTAGTCTCATGGTCCATACTAGATTGTTGAGGGTATACATCAAAAATGGAACACAACACATTCATACATTCATCAGTCAGTCCTTCTTATGCAACTATCCTTGATTAATGATATACATCGTAGGCTACATCATCACTTTCACTTGCAGCATTTAGTGGTATACATTTTAGGCTAAATCACCACTTCTTTCTATTCATCTTGTAGTGATATGCACTTAGGCTACATCATCACGCACAACTCATATTTATGTCACACATCTTTACTACGCATTCACCACAACACGCTACACAAAATGTATAGTTTGACCATTTCCCAATGACGCACTTTCATTTACGATTCATTCTTGATTGCTGAGGGGGTACAAACAAATGAACCTCACTGCATACATACACTCCCATTCACTCAGGGGGAAAGTGGATCCCATCATTCACACTGCATTCCATTCCATCCATCCACAACATACTACATTTTATGGTCACATTTACTCTTGCTTGCATTTACTTTTACATATATGCTTTATTACACATGCTAAATAGATATCTTATATGCCAATATCTTTATCATACACACATGTGCGTTCACTTGCTTTCTAGTTGTGATCACAAATTATATAGGACTATTACACACAACACGGATGTTTGGCACAATACCTCATACCAGTCCCATAATGGTTGTAGGGGGCATCCACATTCATACGATACATGTGTTATTGTTTCATTTTCATTCATAGCACATTACTTTATGGGTTCATACATGCTTTGACATAAGTTTTATCTTTCTAACATGCTAACAGGTGTTTCATGTGCAGTATTTTTTATGTAGGGATATTTGCTTCCATACTTGTTTGTTACATTATCTGCTATTGTTTGTTCTTGTTTGCGGGATTTTCCTTTTATCTTGTGTGTAAACTTGTTTGTTTGCTGCCATTGCAGCCTTGAGTGTATTGTGACATCGTGAGTGATGTACCATGTTTGCAACCCATTTAACGCATCCTAGCTTACATATTGTCTTTTTTCGTTTACACTTGTATTCTACATACATGCTTGTTCATACTAACACTTGCTTTCTAGCTACATTGTTTATATGTTTATTGGTTTTTACCAAACACATCCCATCCCTATACAGGGCACAATTATAAATTAGTGATTGGTCCTCTCTTTGGGGCCACATAATCCTACAATGATGTCACATGCACCTCCAAAGAGGGGGGCATCATTTGGGTTTACACATAGTACACAACACGGTACTGGTACAATTCATTTTTTCAGTTTTCGTTCATGACACAATGGGTTACTCAATGAGTGGGTTCAACACAATCTACAAACTCCATAACAACGAATTTTACAAGGAAGATTGTCCTTAGCATTCTGGGGAGCAGTTACAGGTTAGAGGATAAACCAGACCTTCCTCTCTATACTACTTCATCCAGTGGCCTCAGATCACCCCAAAAAACTAGACAATATAAAGATCTCTTCAGTTTTGGTAAGCAATTACAAGTTTGGGAATAAATCAGACTTTCCTCCCTACGCTTCTTTTCCTAATGGCGTGAGATCGTCTAAAAAACTCGCACTTCATTGACATTTACAGGATCCTTTCTACACCCTTTTTCTCATCATGGATCAGGTGCACATGTTCCTTTTTCACATTTTTAGCATTTTCATATACTTCTTTACATGATTTTTACATATATACATGCATTTTTACACATTACACATATACATGTGTATTTGACTACTTGATCGTCTTCTCTTTTGCAGGCATGTTCGTATGGGAAGCAAACAATAAAAATCACACATATACCAGGTACATCACACACACGATACTAACATACAGGCACATCACATACATTGACATCTACACATGTGCTTCCACCCTAGGTTCACTCTCATCACTTTTTACACTTTTGCATCTTTAGTCTCCATGATCCATCTCTTTGTTGCTTAACACTTTGTCTAGTCCCTTGGCACACTTTCTACATCACTTTACATGGATATCAGGTATGCATCTCTATCTACTTTATGTTACTGAGCATTCTCCTCACCGACATAAAGTGGGGGAAAATATAGACACAAAATCAAGTACTTTTGGTAACTACCTAGTCCTAGTTGCTTATTACTATTCATATGTTAGAAAAGTATTGATTAACCCATGTCTTTAGCCACTTTGCATTAATTTCTATTACTACTTTCGATCTTGCACATTTATTATCCTAGTCTATATTTTCATACTTCAGTTTTTACCTTTTCTGGATTAGAGCACCCAACCAAGATGCCAATGCCAGGCATCCTTGTCCCCTTTGGGAACCCTTGTCCCCTTTACACTTTCCTCTTATATTTTTGGGCCCTTTCTAGTCATTTGAACATTTTATCTTTTGGTAGTCGGCATTTTTGAGGTTAATTGAAAAATTCAAAGAAAGGAATCATATAAATATAAAGTTATGTGATCATAATAAAGGACCAAGCACTAACCATTACTACCACCACCTAAGGTTGCATCTATAAAGGCATCTATAGATCTATTGACATCCATCTAGATCCATCACAAAGGGATGACGGTTGGTTTTCTGCATCACACTTCATAGGAAGGGAGTTTTATTCTATTCAATGCACATGCATTATTTAGATTCTATATCTAGCTATTGCTCACTACTCACAAAGTGCAACATGCATAAGAGCACCTAGGGCACAATTCCACACACACACACACACACCTAGAACTACAATGGGTCTAAGATGTAGTGTAATGCTTATTGATAAGTCCATCCATTTAGCAATTGAGGACAATCCAACTCCTTCATCTGTATCTTTCTTTTTTTAGGGTTTTGATGCTTTGTCTGGGGTTTTGCAGGTGATTCTTCCATTACAGGTTTACGAAGACATCTAGAGAAGTTCAGTAGCATACACATGACAAGAAGCAAAGGATTGCAAACATATTATGACCCTTAAAATTTGGCTTTCCAACCACCCGTGCAGACCAGGGCACCCAAAATTCAGACCAGGGTGCTCACGGGCACTCCTATCCTTCCTTAGGCACTCTAGTCCAGTAAAATACTCTAGAAATGTAGTATTATGAGCTCCCGCGTGACAATTAGTCCTTCATATTTTTCATATTTCCAACTCTATGCATTTTCTAGAACGCGATGAATCCGCTAAGTCTTCTTTCCTCCTCCTTGCACATTAGGGTTTCATATTTTCATTACTTACATTACTTGGGTGTATTTTTATATTTCATTTATCAGTTATTTACTGCTCCTCTAGCATCTAGATTAGACTACTATATTCCATTTTAGTTTAATCACATACTCCCCAAACAAGGGGGGCATACATTGGGTGAATCAATCACCCCATATAACAACACAATACAAAATCAACACAAACTATAATTTTAGAAATGACCCAGAATCTACCTTGGGTCCTCATTTCAGCACAGACACAAGCGCCTAACTACAGACACTGGCAATTGGGTGCTCCTAATCTCTTCTAGGTGGATATGTTCTGGGGGCAGATACAACTACTTTCTCAGATCAACACAGTTTACAACATTTTACAGATTAGTTTTCTCAGCACAAGCACACTCCTCTAGCAATCATAATGCATTCTTTCTCCATTTCTACTCGGAACAAATAAAAAACTAATATGGTACAACTCAGGACAACATGGATCACACCATCTGTAATGGTGTATAAATTTGGGAAGAAGTCATGTAAGGAGAGTAACACTAGACCTCTCTCCCCAACACTCTTTTGTCATGGTGCGAGATTGCCCAAAAAACTCACACTTGGTGTAAAATCACCCAAAAAACTCACACTTGGTGTGAGATCGCCTAAAAAACTTGCAGTTGGTGTGAGATCGACAAAAAAACTCACACTTAACATGAGATCACCCAAAAAACTCACTCTTGGCATGAGATCATCCAAAAAACTTGCTCTTCTACAACAGTTTAGGATATTTTCTATCCTTTTCACTCTTCACAGATTAGGTGCACACTTTCCTTTTACACATTTTCACATAATTTTACATACTTATGAAAAAAAATCATATACACATATTTGACTACTTCTTTGCTCTTCTTTTATAGGTTTTTCCTTAATACACAACAAGAAGTAGCCCTACACCAAACACAACAATAGGTATGAACCGGTACACCAAAATATGCTTCACCCCTAGGGTTACTTCAGCTTTCTTAGCTTCTACGCTTCATTTTTATCACTTCACACTTTCACTTGTCTCTTCGACATGTTATCGCCATCACATTCTACATGGTTATCAGGTACACATATTCTAACTACTTTATGTTATCGAGTATTCACTCAAAAACATAAAGCGGGGACAAATGTAAACACAAAATCACACACTTGGGTACATTTCTAGGTCCTAAAAGCATACTTGCATTCATATGATTCATAAGTGAGAAAACTAGTAATAAACATCTATATTTGGCCTCTTTGCTTTGTTTTTGGCCTTCTTTATGGTATTTTACACCCTATAACCTAGTCAGTATTTCACTTGCTTATATTTTATGACTTTAGACACCAGTTCCCAGTCAGGACGACATCGCCCAGGCACCCCTGACCTATTTCTATCTTAATCACTCTTTTTGGTCCTCTTTTATCTTTTGGGCATCTTATTTTCTTATGGGTCGGCCTTCCAGCTGTCAATTACGAATTTCAACTAAGGGAATCATATAAATACAAAGCTATATGACCATAATAAAGGACCAAACTCTAAGCATCTATTATCATCACCTAAGGTTGCATCCAAAGGAATTCTAAGAGCATCAAATACATCCACCTAGCACTCATTCAAGGGACAAGGGAGTGCATTTTTTGCCTACAATTCATAGGAAGGGGAATTTCACTTTACCATCTATACATATATTTACATTGGTACATATAGCTATCGCCCACTATCAAGTGCACTTGCACAAGGGATACCTATGGCACGATTCTATCACACATGCAAAAGTGCTACATGGAGTATGAGATGTAGTGTAACACTCAGTCGTAAGTTCACTCATTTGGGTGACTACCGAGGTCAGTCTGACTCCCCATATTACATCTTTTATTTTTGGGATTTGATGTAGTTTGAGGGTTTTACAGGTCATCATCTCTTTGCAAGTTATAAGAGAATTCAACGATTATAGTGTGACATATAAGAGACCAACAACAACTACCAATGACTATCTTGTGACAACATAAAAATCAGGTTCTGAGCTCCCACATAGTCACATGTGCCTAACAGAGGTATCTAGCACCTAGGTGCCCCCACCCTAGTTCAGGCTCATCTGAAAGTTCTAGAATTTACCGTACTTAGTTGTGACAATCTGCCCTCCCTATTTATCAGTTTCTCCATTCTCGACACTAACGCAAAATCAACCAATTCCTTTCCTCTCTCTCTCTCTCTTGCACTTAGGGTTTTATATTTATCTAGATTATTACTTGTGTCAAAATCTATACTTTAGTAGTTATTTATCATATGTGACTGTGAAATTAGGGTTTATACAAAATTCTATTTTTTTAAATCATGGAGATATCCACATTTGAAGATGAGGGTTGTCAACAGACCTCTAAATGAGAAACTGAGAGAATTTTTTATTCCACTTATGGCTATGGGGAAAAATCTCTCTTCATTTTTACACAACAATAATGGTTACGAAGATATGTACATTTGAAGAAGAAAATTATAAAGCGTAAGACTCACACAATCAACACTGGACTCACTCTAACTAAAGTTGTAGACCTCCAAATGAAAAATTAAGATATATTTTTGTTCCTCTTTTTTCTAGGAGGGAAAACCTCTCTCCATTTTTACACAACAATAATTGAGAAGATACATTCATTTGAAGTTTCAACAGAATAAAGTTGAAGAAAAACAAATAAGAAAAAAAACACAGGTTCAGTAGAATTATGATATCTCCCTCATTTCTCAATGAAAATAATAATTTCAAAATGTTTTAGAAATCTTACAACAAGGAGCACCAAACCCAGAAAACATTTGAAAACATTATTCAAATTGAATGTATGATAATGATAAAAAAATGATGGATTAGAATATGGTGGTACAACAGTCATTTGAAAGATTTAATCATGCAAGAGCGGACTTGTCAAGTGGAAGAGGTAGTTCAATATAGAGTTATAGTGTTTGAATAAATCTCTTCCACATTTGAATCCTTAGCAAGTAGAAGAAGTAATTAAATACAAGTGGAAGAGGTAGTTCAATCTAGAGTTGTAGTGTTTGAATAAATCTCTTCCACATTTGTCTCTTTGGCAAGTGGAATAAGTAATTAAATGAAAGTGGAAGAGGTAGTTCAATATAGAGTTGTAGTGTTTGAATAAATATCTTCCATATTTGTCTCCTTGGAAAGTGGAAGTAGTTAAATCGGGAGTTGTAGTGTTTGAATAAATTCCTTCCACATTTATCTCATTATAAAGTGGAAGATGTAATCAAGTCTTTTCCAAGACTATATGTATGTAGTTCTATAATCTTGGAGTATTGACCAAGGGATGAGTTATAAATATCTCCCCAAAGCACTCAATGTAATGGTAGTATAAGATGGATGATTTTTATAACATCATTTCTTATTAATAAAATCTATAATTCTATTGGCAACAGTTTGTGTTTAGTTTTTTTAAACCCAAAAATGAGAGAAGAGAAAGGGCCCACTCTTACATAATGAGGAGGATGGTTTATTGTTTTTAGAATAGAATTATTATTATTTACTTAGATTGTTTAAATCAACATTGTGTGTTTTTATTTAACTTTTTTTTGTAAAGCTTCACTTTCATTTGTTTATTTTTCAATTATTTATTTCAGTTTCTTATATTAGATTGGCTTTCAGTTATTTATTTTAGTTTATTGTATTAGATGTGATTTTAGTTATTTAATTCAATTTTTTAGATTAAATTCACTTTTAGTTATTGAATTTTCTTTCAAGCATTTTCAATTCTAGAGAAAAGAACTAGATTTTTTTTGCTTCCTTCAGCCTCTCTTGTAGATAGCCTTGGACACCGCCTGGTTTTGACATTTTTAAATATTAAATGATGAGGACTACAATGACCCTCATCACCTCTTTGATGATCTATTTGATACAAACCTACTCATTGTAAACCTTTCCATCCACACTGTTGACTTGGACCTCGTTTGCCCAAGTATCATAAGTCAGAAACAATCAAATCACATAACCATTAACTTAGACCTCTTCTGCCCAAGTCTCGTAAGTCAGGACCAATCAAATTACATAATCATAGACCTCATCCACCCAAATCTCGTACATGAAGGCCAATCAAAATTTAAAAACATGGACATCTTCCAAAATAATGGTTCCATTGCAAACCTTGATCCATGAAAAATCAAAAAGCTAAAAAAGAGAAAAAAGATTTGGAATATCAAACCTCTCATCGCAACGCTATTTGAAAATCAAAAGTGAAGAAGCAAAAACTTCTTATTCATGGGTACTCTCCACACTGGGGGAGGCCTCTTATACAAACAATTTTAATTGATTAATCCATTGGAAAATATCTCTATCATTTCATTATCATATATTCACACTCTTCACTTATAAGACACCGATTAATCTCGTTCATGTGGGGTATTATGTATCTCATCCATGTTCTAGATTCTTCCATTCTAGATGTTTTTACAGACAATATTGTTTAGAAACTTATTGATGGAAAATTCTCCTTTCGAATAAGCTCTCTCCTTAACAAGAAAGCACTAGACTTCTTTACCTAGATCTTTTATCTACCCATATCTATTTAAGGTGACGAGCCCTTGCATCCTACTAGTCATGTGAGCCTGAGATTTGGGGGTAAACTATCTTTCCAAAATAAGCACAATACAAAAATAAAGTAAAATCAATAAAAAATATAAAAAATCAAAATCGTTACACCTTTTGTCCTTCACAGTATTTGGTGTTAAGCGCACGCTTCTTACCGGTAGCGCGAGACTCTGAAAAGAGAAAAGTACCCTTAGTCGGCTACATCTTTTCTTCAGTGTTGAACCCTTACCTCTTACTGGTGAAATGGGAAAAAATGTATGGGGTCATTACAAAAAATAATCAAGCAACAAAAAATCCTTTAGAAAACCGAATCAAAAGTCTTTAATCACACAAAATCCAAAGAATCAATTTAGTTTCTCATGTTAAGAGAGAAAACCATTCCTTACACCAGATCTTTCCAACAATATGGCCACCTGAAGGTCTAATTATATTCAAAACCTATAAAGTGGAATCATCTTGGAATCAATTAGATAATCTTAATTGGAGATGAGTCACATTTCCCCAAATGGACCATTTTTAACCTCGTGTCTTTGCATCCATCATATTCATTTCCACATCACTATATCATTTGTTTTATGTCCTTCTTGGCTCTCAGTGTTGAGCCCGCACATCTTAATAGTTGCATGTAGTCAAGGGTGGAGTCAGATATCTTATCACTATATCATCTACATTCTGCCAATGGAATGAAATGTTTATAATTGTTTGAACATATGTTTAGGCAGTGCACCCTTTACCACGTCAAAAATCCAAAAAAATCATATATTACAAAATCCTTAAAAATCTAAAACATTAAAAAATCCAAAAACATTTCAAACACTTCAAAATCTAAAAATAATCACAATGCAATAAAAAATCAAAACATTAAAAAAAATGTTCCAAAAATCTCAGCAACTATAAAAACAACTCAACAATATCAAACTTTCAACTCCTATCCTAATGATCGTTCTAACTATCCAATGACTATCAAATGATCAACTTACCCCTAGCTGTTAGGAATTCATAATGATCCATTCAATAATTACTTGTATTATCGTGTACATGTAATTAATTACCGTATGGTGATTAATTGTTAACAATTAGTTTGCTTGGTTATGTGGTTGTACCTGTAAGTCTATTAACAGGTTAATTGTTATTATTTAATCATATTTAGTAGGAAGATGTTTTCTATTGTAATGACTATATAATAACCAAATACATTATACATAATACACACTTGATTATCACTTTGTATTTTACTTTACAAACTCTGTACCTAGATTATTTGGTATCAGAGCGAGTTTATTCCTCTGATGGACTATTAATTTGTCTATAAGGTCAATTCATATTCTCCATTATTGCCACATACTATGACATTTATCTTTCTTTGCCTACATTAATTCTTTTGTGCTCAATTCACGGATTCATAAGAGTTGTGGATTTAACCTGTCCTCGACACATGATTTTTTCCAGCTGCATGATAGACCGAGCCATCAGACGACCAATATATGGTTTAGAATATCTCTATTTTGTATATAAGGTACATGTTGACACTGGGAATTAATCTAGGTTTAATATCGACTTTGTACTTGTATATCGTCGGAAGAATTTTGGCGTCAGAAGGTCAATGAAATTTCTGTAGATTATTTCCTTGGACCTGCATCAATATCATAGTCCTGTAGTTACATTCCATTCTCACCGCCTAACTGTCTCCTCTACAATGTCATTTGAACTCCAGTGCACATTTGAACATTGCCCCGAGTGATGAGTTTTATCCTAGGATTCAACTTCTGTTTACATTATAGATTGGACGTGTTTCTTCTAAAAACATAGTGTGCAGATCTTCCACACTTCAATTTTAGATGTGGAAATACGTGGATTTTTAATGGTATGTCTATCTTATGAAGTGCCATCATATTCTGTGGATCAGTTTTCTCAGATTTGATTGAGATAACATTGATTTAAAGTCTAGATTCAATCATTACTCCAGAGATCATACTCGTATTGTGCTGCACAAATCGTGACTGTCAGTTTCAGCATAGTGGCTCGATTTCCTGGCATGGTCATCTCCTTGTTAGAATTTAAACCTTCATTGACAGCGGTGAGCTCCTCTCAGAGTTAGAATATCCTCCACGAGATCATATCGGTTGTGTTTAATACTTCTCCAATTTATATGCTCTAAAAATATCTACAGATCCCCTTGATTCGCGATGCTCTACGTTCATATAGTTTAACAGTGAGCTCTCCAACATTTTTATTTGTATCCATCCTTCAACAGGTGTCAAAATTGCATCCAACTCATTTGGATTAACATTGAAAATGGGAGATATGTGTAACGTGTTCCACGAACTCGCTATATATACAAATATCCCAACAAGAGTTCCCTCAGCCCATGTGTGCATGGTGTGTTGTCAGTTAAAGAGTCTTAATTTTGTTTCATTTTGAGTCGATTGGTTTTTAGTATTATTTTTGTCCGTAGTGTTAAGATGTTTGAATTGTCCTAAAATAATACTCGAGTCTCATTATAATTGTTTTGTCAATTTATATGGTTGAGCCCTCTATACATTAAATTGTATTTAAAAATACGTCAAGAGTCAAAATCGACTCTATATGTCCATGTATCCATAAATTTGTATTTGTGATTCGTAATTGTGTTGTCTTAATTTGAGATAGTGTCAATATTGTATCACTATAGTCAAATGTGTCAATGTCTTCTTGTTATTAAAATTGTCTTGAATTCATGTCAATCAAAATTAGCAGAGTCAAATTTTAGTCCATTTGCTTTTAGTTTTTCCGTTATCAATTTCATATCATCATTTTTACTGTAATGGTTAATTGTTGTCAGTGGTAAAAAGTGTCATTTGTGGTCCTTTATCAAAAAGTATGGAAAATAAAAAAATGCATTACAGACACATTTTCGGTGTTACCCGACCTTCGGAAAATTAATGATTTCACACTGTGGGGGGAACGTATACAAATAAACCCAATGTAGAAATTGTCGAGCTTCATATCCAAATCAGGTTGAGGTAGTAACATGACACTGGATGATGGAGAAACATGAGGATGGAGGACAAGTAACAACCTCTCGCTAGCCGCAAGCAACGGGGCCGCAAAATGAGGTTGTGTCATTTTGTTTTAGTGTGTTTTTTAGTTTCAGTGAACCTATTATTATTTAGTTTACTATATGTTCATGTTGTAATAAAGTGAGTAGATTCCTATGTACTTTCTTGATGTGAAAATATAGTGGAAAGATGCAAGCAAAAGGAAAAAAAATCATGTTTCTTGAAGAGGATGAACAAGGGTTCATACCTGGAATTGGGGTTCCTTTTTTATGGACAAGGGTCCATATTTTATAAACAGGGGTTCATATCAGATGAGCAGAGGATCATACCAAGGTTGTTGAGTAGGGGATCATAAGTTGAGGTTATTGGTCAGCCTTTTCAAAACCATCAATGAGCCAAGGTCATGAGCACACACATGCGACAAGTTGCAGAGGAAGTGCAATTGTTTTTCTCCCATGTTCGCCCTAAGAGGGGGAATGTTAGGAATTAATAGTTCTCCATTCAATAATTACTTGTATTATTGTGTAAATGTAATTAATCACCGTATGGTAATTACTTGTTAACAATTAATTTGCTTGGTTATGTGGTTATACCCGTAAGTCTATTAACGAGTTAGTTGTTATTATTTCTTCCTATTTAGTAGGAATATCTTTTCTATTGTATTGGATATATAATAACTAAATGAATTATACATAATAAACACTTGATTATTACTGTGTATTTTAATATGTAAACTATGTACCTTCATTACTAGCATGTGTCCTTGATTGGGGGGAAGTCAAACCAAACCCTCACATGTATCGTCACTTGGGGCAATATCGTATCTCATTATCTTCCTTGCATGCATCCTTTCTAGGGGGGAATGACCATTTTAATCACAGATTAATCTTCAACAAGATCCAACAAGAGTGTCACTTGACCCAATTTTTAGTTTGATCCAATCTCCTTGCATGTATCCTTGCTTGGGGGCATTCAAATATTCTTAATCTTCATTGTGGAACACATTAGGGGCATAATTAATTGTATTTATTTAAAGTTTTGCTGCAGATTTATTGTTCTTGACCAATTACAAGTATTATGTAAATATTTTGGTTTATTTATAGCTACAGTGTATATCATTACTGTGCATATTGGGTTTGTTTTAATTTTTGTCTTTTATTTTTCTGTTTGACCAATTGTAATTATTTTGTTATAATTTTTATTTATTCATAACCATAGTATATCAAATACTGTGTATATTGATTTTTTTTGTTATTACCTTTGTGTGTGTGTGTGTGTGTGTGTGTGTGTGTGTGTGTGTGTGTGTGTTTGTACACACATAATGGGTTGATCATCATGGTTATTTAATAATCACGGTGTTAACTCTATTGTGTAATAGCAAATTAGGTTGCTACAAAATACAAAATTTGAATGGAAGCTCAAGCTACGAGCAATGTTAGACATATGATCATCATTACATTCATTCACACATCTTATTCAAAAAAATCATATCATAATTGATTCATCACATAATTCTCATTTTTATTTATCAACCTATCCTTTCTAATCACTCTTGATTCATAAATATTCTCCTTCTTCCTATCAAGCAACTTTCCAACCCTTTCCCGCATCACACATCTTCTTGAGGGGTCACTCTCTTAGCACAATCCAGACCTGCTGCGGCATCCAAATGCTTCACTGGGTCAAATCAAGTAGCCTACCACACTTCTTTATCATTTTTTCACTGATCTACATGTGTTTACTATCTTTAAAGTGATATTACTTCATAATAATACTTTAAATAGAGGAAAATGTAGACACCCTAAAAATATCACATTACAATTTCTAAACCTCCATAATCATCCCGTAATTACTCACAACACATTACGACCAATTTCAACCACTTTTGATATATTTCACTATTTTACAACATTGACAGGCAACTTCCCTAATCATTCATATCACCTATATATGGTATCAAATTATTAAATATTCACACTATGAACCTTGTTACATTCATATCCCATTCCTAGGATTAATTAATTAAGCCTATCACTCTTATTATTCATCCCCTATTTTATTAGTTAATTTTATCAACTAATTTAATATCAAAATAATTAAATAAATCTTACACATTATCCATTTATACCCCATCTCTTATCCAATTAATTAATATCACTTCACTAGTCAACATCTCATGTTAACTATAGAAAAACAAATCAATTAAAGATTACATCATTAAATATATGCAAGAGGACACATTTATATTAAATCAAATCATGTATTTGACTTAACTAAACATATCTCCTATAAAAGCATGGAATTCTAAAAATAAAGCTAATCAAAGCAAAATCTAAAATTCATGTCACTTTTTTGGGTGAATAAAACAAACGACATGGAATTAATATTTAATTCTAAATATACACTTTAAGCATGTGCAAACTTGGCCAACTAAAAAATAACTCATCCATGCAAGCTCAAATTAGCAAATCAACTCCTCAAATAGATTAAAAACTCAATTAAACAATTCAATCTTGCTTCAATTAACTTTAGATCAGACAAGTTAATCACACAAATCAAGGATTTGGAATTCTCATTCCTTCCTCTATAAATAATCACTCATTCTTCTTCAATTATCATCTTTAAAAGCTTTGAGAATTGCATCATCATTGTGTTAGATTATCATTCAATATCACATACCATTATGTTGTCCATTTGATCATGAATCTACAATCAAATCATTCATTCGATCGCTTTTCTCGTAGATAATCTACTTCCATTTGAAACATATTTGGAGCATCCACAAATAAATTTGATCAAAATATTTAACAAGCTCAGTGCTTTTCCGAGCTTCAACAGTCCCATCTGAGGTTGCAAGGAGATACAGAGGAAGAACTAGTTTGCTTTTATTTTCTTTGTGTTTGGAATGCTATGCTTTATGAGAGATATGTTTAGTTAAGTCAAATGCATGATTTGATTTAATCTAAATGTGTCATCTTGCATATATTTAAAGATTTAATCTTTAATTGGTTTTTTCCCTCTAGTTAACTTGAGATGTTGACTAGTGAAGTGATATTAATTAATTGGATAAGAGATGGGGTATAAATGGATAATGTGTAGGATTTATTTAATTATTTTGATATTAAATTAGTTGATAAAATCAACTAATAAGATAGGGGATGAATGATAAGAGTGATAGGCTTAATTAATTAATCCTAGGAATGGGATATGAATGTAACAAAGTTCATAGTGCGAATATTTAATAATTTGAGACCATATATGGGCGATATGAATGATTAGGGAAGTTGCTGGTCAATGTTGTAAAATGTCATTAAAGGTTGTAAAATAGTGAAATATATCAAAAGTGGTTGAATTTGGTCGTAATGTGTTGTGAGTAATTACAGGATGATTATGGAGGTTTAGAAAGTGTAATGTGATATTTTTAGGGTTTCTACATTTCCCCCCTATTTAAAGTATTATTATGAAGTAATAACACTTTAACGATAGTAAATGCATGTAGATAAGTGAACAAATGATAAAGAAGTGTGGTAGGCTACTTGATTTGACCCAGTGAAGCATTTGGATGCCGCATCGGGTCTGGATTGTGCTAAGAGAGTGACCCCTCAAGAAGATGTGTGATGCGGGAAAGGGTTGGAAAGTTGCTTGATAGGAAGAAGGAGAATATTTATGAATTGAGAGTAATACCGCTTTAAAGATAGTAGTCATGTGTAACTCGGTGAACAAGTGATAAAGAAGTGTGGTGACTTCCCAATTTTCCCCAATTTTGTAGTTTTTCTTTGTATACAAGATGTGCACACAAGTTATGATTTAAGGCTTAAGCCAATATTAACATTATCGAGTGGTGAATAACTAAATTTATGTGTTTAACTTCCCCCCTTTAAGTATGAAATGAATTCGCATGCTTAAAGAAAAATATACTTGAGTGTGTAAACACACATTGTATTTTTTCAAGGTGTTTGATTCAATTGAGTGTTGTCAAGAACTCCATAGTGAAATGTGTAACACAAAGTGTAGTCAATATCCATAAAAAAACTAAACTTTAACTCATATTTGAAAATTTAAATAGAAATTAGAACTTATAAATTTGTAAAGTGAACAAAGCAAGGAAGGATTACACATATACATCTTGCCAAAGGAGAATCTCCTTGATAAAGTGCTTGAAGAGATGGATTAACACTAAGACGTTGGAGGATTAAGAATTATAAATCCCCAATTTTTTGATGGAGATGTTGGAGCCATAAAGGAATTAGATGTCCCCACACCAAAGAAGGGTGTCACATGGCTTTTTAGTCACCCAAAAGAAACTTCTAAAACAAGGAGTGCCACAAGGATTTGTATTCATCCCTAAAGCCTCCCTAACAAAGTGAAAAGAAGAGTTTCATAGGGATTTCCAGTCACATAAAAAATATTCAACCCCTAAACCACATCATCCTAGACAATTTAGGCCAAAATGTGTAAAATAGTGCAAAGTCAAAAAGGAATGAAGTATACTCATGCCCCCACCTTGTGAAGTCCCATGTGTATCGAGTAAGAAGTGTTGAATATAGAGCAAAGGATGAGGCTCACACCTCTATACCATGTAATTTATAGGTGTTCAATATGTGCAAAGTTGAAGAGGAATTAAGTACTCATACACCCATGTCATCGGGTGCAACTAGGTGCACTAGTATGACACTTTAACGCTAGTATGCACAACTAGGTGTGCTACCATGACACCTTAACACTATTACACGTAATAGGTACTCTAACATGACACTTTAATGCTAGTGCAAACAACTAGGTGTGCTAGCATGATACTTTAACGCTAGAACATGTAATTAGGTGCGCTAGTATGATTTTAATGCTACCACATGCAACTAGGTGCGCTAGTGTGACAATGGATTTTTTCCAATCAGAATTGTTTATGGCAGCTCAAATCGGGTTATGGTAGTGCACTTTACGGGCTACGACAGTGTAGACACCAAGTTTTTGTTAGCCTGCCTACTTCATATTAGACACATATTATTTAATCTAAAACATATCTAAAAACCATTATCTTGAGTAACCCTTCCCTAGATCTGTAACAACAATTTTACACTCTCATAAAATTACTATTTACACATCCTAAACCACCTAACCACTTAAAATCTACCTCAACCATGTTAAAATCACTTAAATCTATTTTATCGCCACATCTTAACCTCCACAACTCATCCATAACCTCCCCTCAACCATTTCTTCTCGTCGTTTACCTAAAAACCCTCATTTAGAAGTGGTTTTAACCACTTCTCAAATATTTTCCCCAAAAAACCTGGATTTCTGATGATCCTAACCGATCGCTCGTGATTATAAATAGGAGTTTTTGCTCCTTTCTAAGGGATGTTTAGAAATATTTTACTCGTGTTTAAACTTCATTTTCAAAATATTAGAGATTATAATCCATTTCCATAGATCATCAAGAGCCTACATCAATCTCCAGCTATTGTCAATGCATTATTTTGATAGTCTTTTTCATCAATCAACCCTCAGGAAGCTCAACAACAGGACATCAACTTCAATCAACTCCATTTAACAATTTGAGGCATATTTTAGCTCATTTTCACATCTGAAGGTATTCTTCTACTCTTTTTTTTATCATTTATAGTTCATACAAGTATAAATAACATCACTTTAAGAGCTTCATTTATCATTTTTAGAAAAATTATCTTTTTAGCAGTAATCGCCAGTGATCGGCCTGAATCGCTAGCGATCCCTATCAAAATTAAATCTTTGTCAAAATTATCAGTTTATCATTATTTGTATCAATATTTTTACATTTATATTATTCTTTGCAAGCATGGCTTTCCTTTAGATGGCAATACTTGACCGTTCTCATCTAATCACAAACATCTATGACCTTCCCATATTTCGGAAACCCTTCTTCTCGGAACAATACAACATCCTTCACGAGTTAACATTGTGAGAAATATGATTTTCCATTGATGAAGAATATACCAAAGATCAATTTTAATTTCTCCACGAGATTGAACAAGAGACTGAAGAATTCTCGTATGACTACTTTGAGTTTGTTCAGATTGTATCCACCCTTTCTTGGGCCACCTTCAAAGTTGCACAGGACTTACCCTTCAAATTTGATTTCTAGAGCTTCTCATCTATCATTGTCTATTACATATTTTTATCATTATCTTAATCAATCTACTTAATTGTTTTAAAGCTAGTTGAGATCTTCTAAGGAAGTCCCTTTGGATTCCTGGAATCGGCCTTTACCAAGCAACTCGTTTACCCATCTATCTAATCTATTTTATTTAAGTGTCTTTGATATGCAGGTTTCTTTGTCAGTGAAAGAAGAAGGAGCTTTTATCCATTAGCATTGACATCCATCATCGTGGGTATCGGTAAACCCCGTTGTCTTCCGAGGTCAGTTTGTTTTTGTTATTTCACTTTATTTAGTTAAAGTTAGAAAAGCAAAAACTCTTTGGTACAAGTAGTGCAAGTCAGATTACGGTTACACAAGGAATCTGTAGATGCACAAAAAATAAAGGAAAAATGACATAATTACTATTTTTTAAATTTCTCTTAGTTTAGTCCACAAAATGTCCTGAAAATTTTTCAGTATGCCTCAAATAAGATAAAGAACACGAAAACAAAGTTAGATTGAAAAAACTGAATTATAAATGATAAAACACGTGTGATAGTCCCACTGGGCATGTCACAATTTCTACAAGGAAAACTAAAACAAATAAAAGAAAACAAAAATAACAATAAAATGCAAACCTTTCTTCAAGTTCTCTTACAACCTCAGATGAGATAGTTATTTAACAAAAATTGAAATATGCTAAACCCTATATTGCAGACTCACAACAAAACGATAAACAATAAAAGCATAGATCTGAACTAAGCAACAAGTAAGATAAATGTAAAACCCTAAGTGCAAGAGGAAGAAAAGAAGTCTTAGCTGATTCACAATAATCCTGAAGATGTGCATGGCTGGAAAACTGATGAAACAGGAAGACATACTATTGCACCCGAGCCCAAAAAATTATGGAAGTGTCAGAAATTCCAGGACTAGGGCACCCAGACTGGGTCATGGGTGCCTAGGGTGCTAGAGACTGATACTGGGTGCCTGTGACTATGAAAATGGCTGAATATGATTTCTTCTATGTCACTTTAATGTCACTAACCATCGCTGCTTGTCACCTGTATGTCGTTAGAAGATCACCGAGTTTTCCTGTAACCTGCAAGAAGAAAAAGCACCTGCAAAACCCTAAAACACCTCAAATCCTAAAAATAAAAATATGCAAATGGGGAGTTGGACTGACCTCAACAATCACTTGACTTAGTGAACTTACGATTTGGGCACTGAACTACATCTCAAACTCCATATAGTTCTGCACATGTGTGTAGAATTGTGCCCTATGTAGCTCTTTTTCCAGACACTCTTGGATAACGAGAAAGTAGCTAGATGTATAAATGTAAATAGATGTGTGGATGGAAAAATGAACCTCCCCTCCTATGCATGTATGTAGAAGAATGCAGTCCCTTGTCCCTTGAATGGAAGCTAGACGAATGCTTTGATGCTCTTGTAATGCTTTCGAATGCAACCACATGTGGTGATAGTAAATGCTTAGAGCTTAGTCCCTTACTATGGTCACATAGCTTTATATTTATACAATTCCATTGTTTGAATTTCGTAATTAACCACTAAAATTTCAACCCATAAGAAAATAAGATGCCCAATGGATAGAAGAGGCCCAAAAGAGGTGAGCAAGATACAAAGAGGTCGGGGGCACCCAGAGGGGACGAGGGCACCTTGGCGCTGGTGTCCTGACTCAGAAAAGTTGAAGTATCAAAAGTCAAACTGGGTAGTAGGGTGTGTAAGACTAAAAAAGAAACCAGAAATCTAATAAAGAGGACAAAGATAGTGGTCAATTAATACTTTTCTTTCTTAGGAATCATATGAATAGTGGTATGTGATTAGGACCTAGAAATGTACATTAAGTGCAATATCAGTGTCTACATTTTCCCCCACCTTATGTTTTTGAGTGAATACTTGATAACATAAAGTAGATAAGAGATTCCTACCTGATAACCATGTAGATCGATGGTGAAAAGCATGCTGAGGAGACAAGAAAAAGCATGGAGTGATAAAAATGAAGTGTGGAAGCTATATAAGAGGAAGTGACCCTAGGGGTGAAAACACATGTGTTATATCGTGTTGAACCTATTGCTTGATGCTTGATGATTTGACTGTTGCTTCCCATAAGGATGAACTTGAAAAAGAGAAGAGAAAAAGAATAGTCAAAGTTGTGCATGTGAAAAA